>LR778283.1:47254585-47320221 GCA_902810595.1 Coregonus sp. 'balchen'
CGGAAACAGTAAACACAAATGTAAAATCTAATGATATACAAACAATGCAACAAAAAAATACAAACAATACAAAAACAAATTTGTGTTTGTGTGTCGCCTTACAGTCCCTGCCGTTCCATGAGTTGTTCTTTAATCTGTTTTTTAAATGTCATTTTGATGTTTGGAAGGGAGTTCCATGCGATCATGGCTCTGTATAAAACTGTGCGTTGCATTTAATTCGTGGAGGAAAATGTTGGTTCCACTGATATTGGCAACTACTATAATGACTTTTTCATTGGCAAGATTATCAAATTTAGGCATGACATGCCAACAACAAACGCTGACACTACACATCCAAGTATATCTGACCAAATTATGAAAGACAAGCTTTGTAATTTTGAATTCCTTAAAGTGAGTGTGGAAGAGGTGAAAAAATTATTGTTGTCTATCAACAATGACAAGCCACCGGGGTCTGACAACTTGGATGGAATTTACTGAGGATAATAGTGGACGATATTACCACTCCTATTTGCCATATCTTCAATCTAAGCCGACAAGAAAGTGTGTGCCCTCAGGCCTGGAGGGAAGCAAAAGTCATTCTGCTTCCTAAGAATAGTAAAGCCCCCTTTGCTGGCTCAGATAGCCGACCAATCAGCCTGTTAACAACCCTTAGTAAACTTTTGGAAAAAAACGTGTTTACCAGATACAATGCTATTTTACAGTAAACAAATTGACAACAGACTTTCAGCATGCTTATAGGGAAGGGCATTCAACATGCACGGCACTTACACAAATGACAAATTGATGATAGGAATATTGTGGGAGCTGTTTTGTTGGACTTCAGTGTGGTTTTTGACATTATCGATCATAGTCTGCTGCTGAAAAAACGTGTGTGTTATGGCTTTACACCCCCTGCTATAATGTGGATAAAGAGTTACCTGTCTAACAGAACATAGAGGGTGTTCTTTAATGGAAGCCTCTCCAACACAATCCAGGTAGAATCAGGAATTCCCCAGGGCAGCTGTCTAGGCCCCTTACGTTTATCAATCTTTACTAACGACATGCCACTGGCTTTGAGTAAAGCCAGTATGTTTATGTATGCGGATGACTCAACACTATACTCATCAGCTACTACAGCGAGTGAAATTACTGCAACAATTAACAAAGAGCTGCAGTTAGTTTCAGAATGGATGGCAATAAATAAGTTAGTCCTAAATATTTCAAAAACTAAAAACATTGTATTTGGGACAAATCATTCACTAAACCCTAAACCTAACTAAATCTTGTAATGAATACTGTGGAAATTGAGCAAGTTGAGGTGATTGGAGTAACCCTGGTTGGCACTGTACACACGTACACATGGATGTTGTATTGTAGATATGTGGTAGTAGAGTAGTGGCCTGAGGGCACACAGTTAATATGTTGTGAAAAGTGTTATGAAATCTACTGTAATATAATATTTGTGATTATATATAACTGCCTTATGTTGCTGGACCCCAGGAAGAGTAGCTAATGGGGATCCTTAATAAATGCAAAATAAAAATAATTCCACTCTAAAATGTGCAGTTTTGTTACAAAACACAATGCCACATATGTCTCAAGTTTTGAGGGAGATTGCAATTTACATTCTGACTGCAGGAATGTCCACCAGAGCTGTTTCCAGAGAATTGAATGTTCATTTCTCTACCATAAGCCGCATCCAACATCTGAGACCAGCCACCTGGACAGCTGATGAAGCTGTGGGTTTGCACAACCAAAGGATTTCTGCACAAACTGTCAGAAACCGTCTCAGGGAAGCTCATCTGCATGCTGGTCGTCCTCACAAGTGTCTTGACCTGACTGCAGTTCAGCTTCATTACCAACTTCAGTGGGCAAATGCTCACCTTCGATGGCTACTGGCATGCTGGAGAAGTGTGCTCTTCATGGATGAATCCCGGTTTCAACTGTACCGGGCAGATGGCAGACATTGTGTATGGCGTTGTATGGGCGAGCGGTTTGCTGATGTCAATGTTGTAAACAGAGTGCCCCATGGTGGCAGTGGGGTTATGGTATGGGCAGGTATAAGCTACGGACAATGAACACAATTGCATTTTATCGATGGCAATTTGAATGCACAGAGATACCGTGACGAGATCCTGAGGCCCATTGTTGTGCCATTCATCCGCCGCCATCACCTCCTGTTTCAGTATGATAATGCACGGCCCCATCTTGCAAGGATCTGTACACAATTCCTGGAAGCTGAAAATGTCCCAGTTCTTCCATGGCCTGCATACTCACCAGACATGTCACCCATTGAGCATGTTTGGGATGCTCTAGATTGACGTATATGACAGCGTGTTCCAGTTCCCGCCAATATCCAGCAACTTCGCACAGCAATTGAAGAGGAGTGGGACAACATTCCACAGGCCACAATCAACAGCCTGATCAACTCAATGCGAAGGAGATGTGTCACGCTGCATGAGGCAAATGGTGGTCACACCAGATACTGACTGGTTTTCTGATCCACACCCCTACGGTATCTGTGACCAACAGATGCATATCTGTATTCCCAGTCATGTGAAATCCATAGGTTAGGGCCTAATGAATTTATTTCAATTGATTGATTTCCTTATATGAACAGTTACTCAGTAAAATCTTTGAAATTGTTGCATGTGGCATTTATATTTTTGTTCAGTGTATATATACAGATCCTTCAGACAGTATTCACACCCCTTGACTTTTTTGACATTTTGTTGTGTTACAGCCTGAATTGAAAATGGATTAAATTGAGATTTTGTGTCACTGGCTTACACACAATACCCCATAATGTCAATGTGGAATTATGTTTTTAGACATTTTTACAAATGAATTAAAAATGAAAGCTGAAATGTCTTAAGTACTCAACCCCTTTGTAATGGCAAGCCTAAATACGTTCAGGAGTGTCACGGTTTCGGCCGAGGCTGCTCCTCCTCCTGGTTCGGGCAGGCTTCGGCGATCGCCGTCCCCGGAGTACTAGCTGCCACCGCTCTATGTTTCGTCATTCGATTGCTTTTGTCTGTCTGTATCACCTGTGTCCATTTGTGTGTTGATTGCGTGTCTTATAAGTTCCTTGTTTTGTTCTAGTATGATTGTGTGTTGTTAATTGCTGCCACAGTGTCGGAGCTACGTCTTTGCTCCCTGTTTTGTTTTGTGTTTTAGTGTTTACGCGTGTGCGTAATTTTCCCTCGCCTCTTTGTGTTTTTGAGGTCGGAGGTTTTCCTATTATACTTTGGACTATTAAATACTGTTGGACTTAACCTCAGTGTCCTGCGCCTGACTCCTCCACCACATCCACATTGGTTTAGTGACAGAACAACACACCACCATGGAGTCAGCAGGAACAGCGGCGGCACCCGAATCCCTGGAGGACCGGATCAACTACCAGGACACCATGATCCGGCAACTCGGGGCCGCCATGGAAGAGGTGTCCAACACTCTGCGCCGATTGGTGAATCGAGAGGTGCCCACGCACTCTTACAACATCCCATCACCAACGGCCAGTCCTCCTCTCTCAGCACCGGAACCCAGTGGCATTCGGCTCTCGCTCCCGAGGGCATATGACGGTTCTGCAGCCGGGTGTCAGGGATTCCTCCTGCAGGTGGAACTTTACCTTGCCACCATACACCCGGCGCCCTCGGGATACGAGAGCGTCTCCGCCCTCATCTCCTGTCTATCCGGCAAGGCGTTGGAGTGGGCCAACGCCGAATGGAGGGGAATAGACTCCGCAACCATCACCTACGCGGAGTTCTCCCGCCGCTTCAGGGCTGTCTTCGATCATCCACCTGAGGGGAAAGCGGCGGGGAGAGCGTCTGTTCCACCTCCGACAGGGGAAGAGGAGCGCACAGGAGTTCGCACTGGAGTTCCGGACACTAGCGGCGGATGCGGGGTGGAATGAGAGGGCCCTCATCGACCACTACCGGTGTAGCCTACGAAGGGACGTTCGTCGTGAGCTGGCCTGCAGGGTCACCAACCTGTCGTTCGACCAGTTGGTGGACATTTCCATCCGTCTAGACACCCTGCTGGCTACCCGCGGACGTCCCGAGTGGGGGTCGTCCATTCCACCCTCCAGCACCTCCGAGCCGATTCCCATGGAGCTCGGGGGTGCTGGCGCTAGAGAGAGGAGGAGAGGGAACCCGAGGGGGGCCATCCCCTGCACCACCTGTGGTCGTGGAGGACACACCGCGGCCAGGTGCTGGGGAGGGTCTCCTGGGAGAGGTGACAACAGGCCACGCACTGGGGAGTCATTTCAGGTGAGTAGGCGGCCCACTTACCCAGATCTTTCTGTTGGTCACATGAGTATTCCTGTGAGATTTCCACAGGTGGCACCTCATTCCCAGCATAAGGCGCTAGTAGATTCAGGCGCAGCTGGGAACTTTATTGATCGGGCATTTTGTGGTAGGTTAGGAATTCCCCTTCGGCCGGTAGAAGCTCCATTTCCTGTCCACGCATTAGACAGCCGGCCGTTGGGGTCGGGTCTGATCAGGGATGTCACAGCACCACTGACGATGACGATGCAGGGGGGTCATGAGGAGATCATTCAGTTTTATCTGATTGACTCTCCTGCGTACCCCGTGGTGTTGGGACTTCCCTGGTTAAGCACCCATGATCCTACCATAGCGTGGCAACAGAGGGCTCTTATGGAGTGGTCTGCCCAGTGTGTAGGGAGATGTCTAGGTGTTTCCGTAGGGGCGACCTCGGTAGAGAGTCCGAACCAAGTGCCCGCACTGCGCATTCCCCCTGAGTATGAGGATTTAGCACTCGTGTTTAGCAAATCGAGGGCAGCACGGCTACCTCCTCATAGACAAGGGGACTGCGCGATAAATCTCCAGACAGGAGCAGCTCTTCCCCGGAGTCGTGTGTATCCCCTGTCTCAAGAGGAAACAGCGGCTATGGAGACTTACATAGCCGAGTCCTTGGCACAGGGATACATACGGTCCTCCACTTCCCCGGTCTCCTCGAGTTTCTTCTTTGTGAAGAAGAAGGACGGGGGATTGCGCCCGTGTATTGATTACCGTAGTCTCAATCAGATCACAGTTAAATACAGTTACCCACTTCCACTGATTGCGACGATGACGGAGTCATTACGCGGAGCGCGGTTCTTCACAAAGTTGGATCTCAGGAGCGCGTACAATCTGGTGCGCATTAGGGAGGGGGATGAATGGAAAACAGCATTTAGCACCACCTCGGGTCATTACGAGTATCTCGTCATGCCATACGGGTTAATGAATGCTCCTTCAGTCTTCCAATCCTTTGTAGACGAGATTTTCCGGGACATGCATGGGCAGGGTGTAGTAGTTTACATCGACGACATCCTAGTGTATTCTTCTACACGAGCCGAGCATGTAGCCCAGGTGCGCCGAGTGTTGAGAAGACTGTTGGAGCATGACTTGTATGTCAAGGCAGAGAAATGCCTGTTCTTCCAGGAGTCCGTCTCCTTTTTGGGTTATCGGTTGTCCGCGTCTGGCGTGGAGATTGAGGTAGACCGGGTATCGGCCGTGCGTAATTGGCAAACTCCAACCACTGTAAAAGAGGTGCAGCAGTTCTTGGGTTTTGCTAATTACTACCGGAGGTTTATTCGGGGTTTTGGACAGGTTGCAGCTCCCATTACGTCCCTGCTAAAGGGGGGTCCGGTTCGTTTGCAGTGGTCGGCTGAGGCGGACAGGGCATTTGTCAAACTAAAGAACCTGTTCACCTCGGCTCCTGTGCTGGCGCATCCGGATCCCTCTTTACCATTCCAAGTAGAGGTAGACGCGTCCGAGACCGGTATTGGGGCAGTTCTGTCACAACGGTCCGGCACGCCACCTAAACTCCGCCCCTGTGCGTTCTACTCCAAGAAGCTCAGCTCGGCGGAGCGTAACTATGATGTTGGGGACAGGGAGCTGTTAGCCGTAGTCCAGGCCCTAAAGGTGTGGAGGCATTGGCTTGAGGGGGCTCAACACCCTTTCCTCATTCTGACTGATCACCGTAACCTGGAGTACATCCGGGCAGCTAGGAGATTGAACCCTCGTCAGGCTAGGTGGAACATGTTCCTAACCCGGTTCGTTTTTAAGATCACATACATCCCTGGGTCCCAGAATGGTAAGGCAGATGCCCTGTCCCGGCGGTATGACACAGAGGAGAGGTCCAACGAGCCTACTTCCATATTGCCGGAGTCTTGTTTGGTGGCTCCGGTGGTATGGGAGGTCGATGCGGAAATCGAGCGGGCACTGCGTACCGACCCTACTCCCCCCGAGTGTCCTGTGGGGCGGACGTACGTTCCGCTCGAGATTCGTGATCGACTGATTTATTGGGCTCATACATCACCCTCCTCTGGACATCCAGGTATTGGCCGGACCGTGCACTGTCTTAGCATGAAATACTGGTGGCCAACGTTAGCTAGGGATGTGAGGGTTTATGTCTCCTCCTGCTCGGTGTGTGCCCAGTGTAAGGCGCCTAGACATTTGCCCAGGGGTAAGCTACATCCCCTGCCCATTCCACAACGACCATGGTAACCGATCTTCCCCCCTCCCAGGGGAATACCACCATTTTGGTCGTTGTGGATCGGTTTTCCAAGGCCTGTCGTCTCCTTCCCATGCCGGGTCTCCCTACTGCCCTACAAACCGCTGAGGCCCTATTTACCCATGTCTTCCGGCACTATGGGGTCCCCGAGGATATAGTGTCTGACCGAGGTCCCCAGTTCACCTCCAGAGTTTGGGGGGCGTTCATGGAACGGTTGGGGGTCTCGGTAAGCCTTACCTCGGGGTACCACCCAGAGAGCAATGGGCAGGTGGAACGTGTCAACCAGGATGTGGGTAGGTTTTTGAGGTCCTATTGCCGGGACCGGCCGGAGGAGTGGTCTAGGTTCATCCCCTGGGCAGAGATGGCCCAGAACTCTCTCCGCCACTCCTCCACCAATTTAACACCTTTCCAGTGTGTTTTAGGTTATCAGCCGGTCCTGGCACCATGGCACGAGAGCCAGATCGAGGCCCCTGCGGTGGACGAGTGGATTCGGCGCTCGGAGGAGACGTGGGACGCTGCCCATGTCCATCTGCAGCGTGCCATTCGTCAACAAAAGGCGAGCGCCGACCGCCACCGCAGTGAGGGACCGGTGTACGCACCGGGAGATCGAGTCTGGCTCTCGACTCGAAACCTGCCCCTCCGCCTGCCCTGCCGGAAGCTGGGTCGGCGGTTTGTGGGGCCCTTCAAAGTCCTGAGAAGATTGAACGAGGTGTGTTACAGGTTACAACTGCCTATAGAGTATAAAAATATTAACCCCTCGTTCCATGTGTCTCTTCTCAGGCCTGTGGTAGCTGGCCCACTCCAAGAAGATGAGATAGGAGAGACCCCTCCGCCCCCTTTGGACATCGAGGGGGCCCCGGCGTACAGGGTCCGGACCATCTTGGACTCGAGGCGCCGGATGAGTGGTCTCCAGTATCTCGTGGAGTGGGAGGGGTACGGTCCGGAGGAACGGTGCTGGGTGCCCAGGAGGGACATACTCGATCCATCCCTCCTGACTGAGTTTCCCCATGGGCATCCCACGCGCCCGGGTCCGCGTCCTCCTGGCCGTCCCGGAGGCCGGGGTCGGCGCACGGCTGGTGCCGCGCGTCAAGGGGGGGGTACTGTCACGGTTTCGGCCAAGGCTGCTCCTCCTCCTGGTTCACATCGGTTTAGTGACAAGGAGTAAAGATGTGTGTAACAAATCACATAATAAGTTGCATGGACACACTCTGTGTGCAATAATAGTGTTTAAAATGATTTTTGAATGACTACCTCATCCCCTAAGATTAAGGTTATCCTACCAACGGGACATTAAAAACTGTAATATCTTATGTTTCACCGAGTCGTGGCTGAACGATGACATTAATAACATACAGCTGGTGGGTTATACACTGTATCGGCAGGATAGAACAGCAGCCTTTGGTAAGACAAGGGGTGGCAGTCTGTGTATATTTGTAATCAATAGCTGGTGCACAAAATCTAATATTAAGGAAGTCTCAAGGTTTTGCTCGCCTGAGGTAGAGTATCACATGATAAGCTGTAGACCAAACTATCTACCAAGAGAGTTTTCATCTATATTCTTCGTAGCTGTCTATTAACCACCACAAACCGATGCTGGCACTAAGACTGAACTCAATTAACTGTATACGGCCATAAACAAACAGGAAAATGCTCATCCAGAGGCGGCGCTCCTAGTGTCCGGAGACTTTAATGCAGGGAAACTTAAATCCGTTTTACCTCATTTTTACCAGCATGTTAAATGTGCAACCAGAGGGAAAATAACTCTAGACCACCTTTACTCCACACACAGAGATGTGTACAAAGCTCTCCCTTGCCCTCCATTTGGAAAATCTGACCATAATTCTATCGACCCGTAGCACTCACATCTGTAGCCATGAAGTCCTCTGAAAGGCTGGTCATGGCTCACATCAACACCATTATCCCAGAAACCCTAGACCCACTCCAATTTGCATAACGCCCCAACAGATCCACAGATGATGCAATCTCTATTGCACTCCACACTGCCCTTTCACACCTGGACAAAAGGAACACCTATGTGAGAATGCTTTTCATTGACTACAGCTCAGCGTTCAACACCATAGTGCCCTCAAAGCTCATCACTAAGCTAAGGACCCTGGGACTAAACACCTCCCTCTGCAACTGGATTCTGGACTTCCTGACGGGCCGCCCCCAGGTGGTAAGGGTAGGTAACAACACATCCGCCAGGCTGATCCTCAACACGGGAGCCCCTCAGGGGTGCGTACTCAGTCCCCCCCCCCCCTGTACTCCCTGTTCACCCATGACTGCATGGCCAGGCACGACTCCAACACCATCATTAAGTTTGCCGATGATACAAACAGTGGTAGGCCTGATCACAGAGAACGACGAGACAGCCTATAGGGAGGAGGACAGACCTGGCCGTGTGGTGCCAGGATAACAACCTCTCCCTCAATGTGATCAAGACAAAGGAGATGATTGTGGACTACAGGAAAAAGAAGAGGTCCGAGCACGCTCTCATTCTCATCGACAGGGCTGTAGTGGAGCAGGTTGAGAGCTTCAAGTTCCTTGGTGTCCACATCACAAACAAACTAACATGGTCCAAGCATACCAAGACAGCTGTGAAGAGGGCATGACAAAACCTATTCCCCCTAAGGAGACTGAAAAGATTTGGCATGGGTCCTCAGATCCTCAAAAGGTTCTACAGCTGCACCATCGAGGGCATCCTGACTGGTTGCATCACTGCCTGGAATGGCAACTGCTCGTCCTCCAACCGCAAGGCACTACAGAGGGCAGTGCGTACAGCCCAGTACATCACTGTGGCCAAGCTTCCTGCCATCCAGGACCTCTATTCCAGGCGGTGTCAGAGGAAGGCCCTAAAAATTGTCAAAGACTCCAGCCACCCTAGTCATAGGCTTCTAAACATTTTCTTCCCCCAAGCCATAAGACTCCTGAACATCTAATCAAATCGCTACCCAGACTATTTGCATTGCCCCCCCACCCCTCTTTTACGCTGCTGCTACTCTCTGTTTATTATCTATGCATAGTCAATTTAATAACTCTACCTACATGTACATATTACCTCAATTACCTCGACTAACCGGTGCCCCCGCACATTGACTCTGTACCGGTACCCCCTATATATAGCCTCGCTATTGTTATTTTTACTGCTGCTATTTAGTTATTTGTTACTTTTATTTTTGTATTATTTTATACATATTTTTTGGTATTCTTTCTTAAAACTGCATTGTTGGTTAAGGGCTTGTAAGTAAGCATTTCACTGTAAGGTCTACACCTGTTGTGTTCGGCGCATGTGACAAATAACATTTGATTTGATTTGATGAAGCAGGATGTTATGTTATGGATGTTTTTTAGTGGACTAAGAGATGAAACTGGGGTAATCACGAACATAGAGTTAGAATTATTTGTTGCTGGGCCAGGAACTCAATTGGGTCATTTCACTGTGTGTGTGTGTGTAAAGTGGGAATCTGACCTCGGGTCGAATTGCTCGCTCTTACTTAAATCCATGGCTGTCCTACTTTATGAGAGACTGAAACCAGACTGTGGCCTTTTGCTTCTCTCCTCAAACAAAGTGGAATAAGCGGCCAGGGTTGAGCAGAGTTCAGGCTAAACCTCTGTCTCTCCTTGGCTATCTTCTTGATTGATTACAGCATGATGGGGTGGGGTTTTGTGTATGTTTGAAAGATTTAAGTATGGACCTGTCATGTCCAACAATCAGTCTTCAGGTCGAGCCGGGGTTGAACAGAGTTTAAACTAAACATTAGTGTTTTTGCAAGATAAGGGATTGATTGATTGTATTACTATTGATTCTGAACTGAATGACAGTCGAATTTAGCCGCCATCATAGACAAAGGAAGTGGGCGGAGCGATAAAGAGCGGGAAACTGAAGAGGGAGGGATTTTAAGATAGGGTATGTGTGAAGGAGACTATATAGGTAGGGAAGAGAGAGAGAGAGGGGGCCCTAATCTGCAGATTAGCCTGACTTTGTTGAAATTGTATTAAAGTCATTCTTGATTCTACAAAAACTCTGAAAGAACTTTGATTTTTAATAAAGTATAGTGATTATTTTCCACAACAGGTTCTGAATCCAAAAGTTAGTGAACCATGAACAAATGGCATATATAATGTGCAAATGGCATATGTAAGTATTGAAAGTACTAAATCAGGATGTTATGCCCATTTGCCATGTATGATAGTATCATAGGAAGTCAGTTCCAAACCCAAAAGTCAGTGAACCATGTCCAAATGGCCTATCTAATGACCAAATGTTATTTATCAGTATGTTAAGTCCTGAATCAACCGAGAAGGTCTATTTGTCATGTTTAATCATAGGAAGTCATAGGAAATCAGAATTTCTTGTTGGTGTTAATTTCAACATGTTCATTTCGTAATGGGAAGTCCTTATTACATTTACATTTTTGTCATTTAGCAGACGCTCTTATCCAGAGCGACTTACAATTAGTGAATACATATTTTGTTATTATTTCTTTTATACTGGCCCCCCGTGGGAATCGAACCCACAACCCTGGCGTTGCAAACGCCATGCTCTATCAACTGAGCTACATCCCTGCCGGCCATTCCCTCCCCTACCCTGGACGACGCTGGGCCAATTGTGCGCCGCCCATGAGTCTCCTGGTCGCGGCCGGCTGCGACAGAGCCTGGATTCGAACCAGGATCTCTAGTGGCACAGTTAGCACTGTGATGCAGTGCCTTAGACCACTGCGCCACTCAGGCAATGGACACTGGCAATGGACACTGTCCAATAGCAGTATAACATGTTAAGACTGGCATGTATTATATCTAATGGACTGTCCAATTAGCAGAGTAATTGTTATTGTCAATGAACAAAATGTACTCTATTCATATTCATATCCGTAGAGCTAAAGGTGACCCTGAACACGTGGCAAAAGGAACTTTGCAAATTGCATAAAAAGAAGCAGAGTTAGAGCATAACCTTTAAACCAATGTTATCCTAAGGAAACAACTGGTTATGGACAGTATCCATTTGCCATATGACACATTGCCAGTGCCAATATGTCCAGTATAACATATTGGCACTGGTAATATATCATATGGCAAATGGACACTGTCCATAAGCAAAATGTTACAATGGGCATTTACCATCACGAATTGGACATGCAGTTAAAGGGTTTAAACTAATAAAGTCCACTACTGGGACACTCTACTGTACAAATACAATTAAAATGTGCTGTCCTTTGACTGTTTATGATGATTTTAAGCAATGAGATGGCTGACTTGATTGCTGTCCAATTGCAATATGTTACAATGGCATTTGCCATATGATATATTGCAAGTACATACTTCCCATTTAGGATATGAAGGGGACCATGTACTCTATTCATATTAATACCTGTAGAGCTAAAGGTGACCCTGAACACATGGCAAAAGGAACTTTGCAAATTGCATAAACAGAAGCAGAGTTAAAGCATAACCTGTAAACCAATCTTATCCTAAGGGAACAACTCAGATGGGTCAAACTGAATGAACCGCCGCACGCAGCTAGAATAACTCTGTGGCTGGTCCACCCCAACCTCCCCCCAATGACCCAGTCGACAACGGCGTATCTCTGTGTGACCCAGAGGCCGCAATATGTCAAAATAATGTTGAAATCACTACTAGTCAGGCTTCATTCCGGGCCTACTTATTTGCACAGTCGCTGCAGTTAGACCGAGCGAGCTACGGTCAAGTGTGGCACAAAGTTGAACTTGAAACGGCTCAGAGCCTATAGTGATAAGATTCATTTGCCTTTCAGTGTTGATTTCAGCCTGTCCGTTTGTTGATTTCAGCCTGTTCATTTGTTGATGGTAAAGTTCATACTTCCCGTTTAGGATATGAAGGGGATCATGTACTCTATTCATATTGATATCTGTAGAGCTAAAGTTGACCCTGACACGTGGCAAAAGGAACTTTGCAAATTGCATAATCAGAAGCAGAGTTAGAGCATAAACTGTAAACCAATGTTATCCTAAGAGAACAACTCAGATGGGTCAAACTGAATGAACCGCTGCACACAGCTAGAATAACTCTGTGGCTTTTCCACCCCAAACTCCCCTCGATGACCCAGTCAAAAACGACGTGTCTCTGTGTAACCCAGAGGCCGCAATATGTCAAAATCATGTTGAAATCACTACTAGTCAGGCTTCATTTTGGCCTTCTTATTTGCACAGTCGCTGCAGTCAGACCGAGCGAGCTACGGTCAAGTGGTGCACATCGTTGAACTCGGAACGGCCTAGCAGTGATAGTTGTTCCTCTCCCTTGCTCGTTGGTGTTGATTTCAGCCTGTCCATTTGGTGATGGTAAATCCCTGTTGAAACATATTGGAAATGGACAGTATCTTTTTGCCATATGATATATTGCCAGTGCCAATATGTTTCAACAGGGATTTACCATCACCAAATTGGACATGCAGTTAAAAGGGTTTAAAGTAATACTACTGTCCACTACTGGGACACTCTACTATACAAATACAATTCATATGTTCTGTCTTTTGACTGTTTATAATGATTTTAAGCAATGAGATGGCTGACTTGATTGCTGTCCAATTGCAATATGTTACAGTGGCATTTGCCATATGATATATTGCAAGTTCATACTTCCTGTTTAGGATATGAAGGGGACCATGTACTCTATTCATATTAATTAATATATCTGTAGAGCTACCGGTGACCCTGAACATGTGGCAAAAGGAACTTTGCAAATTGCATAAACAGAAGCAGAGTTAGAGCATAATCTGTAATCCAATGTTATCCTAAGGGAACAACTCAGATGGGTCAAACTACATGAACCTCATTGAACTCGGTACGGCCTAGAGACTATAGTGATGCCGTTTGTTTGCCGTTCAGTGATGATTTTAGCCTGTCCATTTGGTGATGGTAACTCCCTGTTTAAACATATGGGTAATGGACGCTGTCCATTATCAATATAACATATGGACAATGCCAATATATTATACTGCAATTGGACAGTCAGCCATCAAGTCAGCCATCAGTCAATAAGATATCATACTGACACCAAACTTACATTGTACAACTCGTTTAGAAGCCAACTAGCCCAAAATTCATAGCCCATTCTGTTAAAACCATAAAAAACACATAGTTACATTCAAGCTGCAGGTCCAGTTCTGATTTGAACCCTTTTAGGCCTAGCTGAGGCTTCCTTCTTCAAAATCCCTTTGTACGAATCTCCCACTCTACCACCACCAAAGCACCCCCAGACCATCACATTGCCTCCACCATGTTTGACAGATGGCATCAAGCACTCCTCCAGCATCTTTTCATTTGGTCTGCATCTCACAAATGTTCTTCTTTGTGATCCGAACACCTCAAACTTCGATTAGTCTGTCCATAACACTTTTTTTTTGCAATCTTCCTATGTCAAGTGTCTGTGTTCTTTTGCCCTTTTCTTTTTATTGGCCAGTCTGAGATATGTATTTTTCTTTGCAACTCTGCCTAGAAGGTCAGCATCCCGGAGTGTGCCTCTTCACTGTTGACGTTGAGACTGGTGTTTTGCAGGTACTATTTAATGAAGCTGCCAGTTGAGAACCTGTGAGGCGTCTGTTTCTCAAACTAGACAATCCAATATATTTGTCCTCTTGCTCAGTTGTGCACCAGGGCCTCCCACTCCTCTTTCTATTCTGGTTAGAACCAGTTTGCGCTGTTCTGTGAAGGGAGTAGTACACAGCGTTGTACGAGATCTTCAGTTTCTTGGCAATTTCTCCCATGGAATAGCCTTCATTTCTCAGAACAAGAATAGACTGACGAGTTTCAGAAGAAAGTTATTTGTTTCTGGCCATTTTGAGCCTGTAATCAAACCCACAATTGCTGATGCTCCAGATACTCAACTAGTCTCAAGAAGGCCAGTTTTATTGCTTCTATAATAAGCACAACAGTTTTCAGCTGTGCTAACATAATTGCAAAAGGGTTTTCTAATGACCAATTATCCTTTTAAAATGATCAACTTGGATGGGCTCCTGAGTGGCGCAGCGGTCTAAGGCACTGCATCTCAGCGCTTGAGGCGTCACTACAGAGCCCCTGGTTCGATTCCAGGCTGTATCACAACCGGCTATGATTGGGAGTCCCACAGGGTGGCGCACAATTGGCCCAGCGTCATCCGGGTTCGGCCGGTGTAGGCTGACGTTGTAAATAAGAATTTGTTCTTAACTGACTTGCCTAGTTAAATAAAGGTAAAATAAATAAATATGAAACACAACGTGCCATTGGAACACAGGACTGATGGTTGCTGATAATGGGCCTCTGTACGCCTATGTAGATATTCCATTAAAAATCAGCCGTTTCCAGCTACAATAGCCATTAACATTGTCTACACTGTATTTCTGATCAATTTGATGTTATTTTAATGAACAAAAAAATTGCTTTTCTTTCGAAAACAAAGACATTTCTAAGTGACCCCAAACTTTTGAACGGTAGTGTATATGTATCTGTGTATGTGTATGTATAGCTAGGTATGTGTATATATATGTGTATGTATAGCTAGATATGTGTTTCAACCGCTCTTGTAAATACAGACACTTTCTCAACTGTGCAAAAGTTAATCAGTCAAAACTGAAGAGACATGGCCTTTCTGGACTGTGTATTTGAGTCATATTTACTCTTCCAGCCCTGCCTTAAACAAATACTGGTTCCCTGTTGTTCAGAGATTTATAGACATAAGAGTTATGGGGAAATTTGCTCTGTATATAGAGCTTTGGGGAGAGCAGGTGACCTCTAGATGTGTGTACTAGCTTATATAAAGACATTGGGAGGGGTGTTTTCACTACTGTGTGATATAAAGACATTGGGAGGGGTGTTTTCACTATTGTGTGATATAAAGACTTTGAGAGGGGTGTTACTATCTTATATAAAGCTGTGAACGGGGAGACATAAAACACTTCAACTTGCATTTTGACAAGAAGACTTCTGTCAGCATGGTACGTACCCTAACCCACATAATTTAGTAAGGACCCTAGAGTAGGGCCTCTCTGTTATGAGAGATTATAAGTTATTACGTATCACATGTGAAATGATATCAGTTATGAATTGGCTTTATTATTTCAACTTTAATATCAGACGTTTATTAATAAGTATTTAATAAGTAAATATGTGAGCGCTGTGTGTGTGTGAGCGCTGTGTTGAGTCTGTCAGTGAACGCTGAGGGCCTATTGAAACAACCTAACCCTAACCCTAACCCTAACGCACTAAAATCACCCGCACAGGTCTCATTCACCACCAATTGAATGTTCCTTAAAGCAGATGTCAGGTTTCACTTTTAGTCCTGATCGTTGCCAACATTTTGAAAGAATATTTCACCCCCGGTGGGTATTATCATGGGACCCAATGAATCCTGCTTTTTAGGGGCGAATTATCTATTTGACAATCATTCCGTATAACTGAAATAAAGTATTTCCTCGTTGACGTTGGCAAATCTACTGTGGCAATTCACCTTGTATGACTGGAAACTGTATACTAAATACTATACAAATACTGTTGGCTTATTATTATTTATTTTTTGTTTCCAATTTATGTAATCCATCTATAAAAATAATGTTTTCGTAAAAAAAGATCGTCATTTCTTATCAAGATCAGGGGAACGTATCCCTGGACGGTCCATTTTTGAAATGTGTAACTAAGGGCTGGATTCAATCCGTATTGCCGAAGTATCGCGGAAAATCAAGTAACATTTTTAAGGTACACTACCTGTCAAAAGTTTTAGAACACCTTCTCATTCAAGGGTTTTTCTTTATTTTACAATGTTTTACATTGTAGAATAATAGTGAAGACATCAAAACTAGGAAATAACACATATGGAATCATGTAGTAACCAAAAAAGTGTTAAACAAATCAAAATATATTTTATAGCCACCCTTTGTCTTGATGACAGCTTTGCACACTCTTGGCATTCTCTCAACAAGCTTCACCTGGAATGCTTTTCCAACAGTCTTGAAGGAGTTCCCACATATGCTGAGCACTTGTTGGCTGCTTTTCCTTCACTCTGCCGTCCGACTCAACCCAAACCATCTCAATTAGGTTGAGGTCGGGGGATTGTGGAGGCCAGGTCATCTGATGCAGCACTCCATCACTCTCCTTCTTGGTAAAATAGCCCTTACACAGCCTGGAGGTGTGTTGGGTCATTGTCCTGCTGAAAACAAATGATAGTCCCACTAAGCCCAAACCAGATGGGATGGCTTATCGCTGCAGAATACTGTGGTAGCCATGCTGGTTAAGTGTGCCTTGAATTCTCAATAAATCACAGACAGTGTCACCAGCAAGGCACCCCCACACCATAACACCTCCTCCTCCATGATTTACGGTGGGAAATACACATGCGGAGATCATCCGTTCACCCACACCGTGTCTCACAAAGACACAGTGGTTGGAACCAAAAATCTCCAATTTAGACTCCAGACCAAAGGACAAATATCCACCGGTCTAATGTCCATTGCTCGTGTTTCTTGGCCCAAGCAAGTCTCTTCTTATTATTGGTGTCCTTTCGACCATGAAGGCCTGATTCACACAGTCTCCTCTGAACAGCTGATGTTGAGATGTGACTGTTACTTGAACTCTGTGAAGCATTTATTTGGGCTGCAATTTCTTAGGCTGGTAACACTAATGAACTTATTCTCTGCAGCATAGGTAACTTTGGGTCTTCCATTCCTCATGAGAGCCAGTTTCATCATAGCGCTTGATGGTTTTTGCGACTGCACTAAAAGTTATTGAAATGTTCCGTATTGACTGACCTTCATGCCTTAAAGTAATGATGGACTGTCGTTTCTCTTTGCTTTTTTGAGCTGTTCTTGCCCCCCCCACCTTGTCACAACACAACTGATTGGCTCAAATGCATTAAGAAGGAAAGAAATTCCACAAATTAACTTTTAAGAAAGCACACCTGTTAATTGAAATGCATTCCATGTGACTACCTCATGAAGCTGGTTGAGAGAATGCCAAGAGTGTGCAAAGCTGTCATCAAAGCAAAGGGTGGCTATTTGAAGAATCTCAAATATAAAATATATTTTCATTTGTTTAACACTTTTTCGGTTAGTACATGATTCCCTATGTGTTATTTCATAGTTTTGATGTCTTCACTATTATTATACAATGTAGAAAATAGTAAAAATAAAGAAAAACCCTTGAATGAGAAGGTGTTCTAAAACTTTTGACTGGTAGTCTAATTTCCGATTGAGCCGACATATGCAGCATGAATGCAGTCTCCGTGACCACGGGAACATTGTTTATAACTGTCTATCGCGCTGTAACGCTGATTTTCCGCGATACGGAAGGAATAGAGCCCTAAATCAAGTCTAAGTATTTTTACATTCATCTGCCTTACGGTTTCCGATGCTCCTGATAGGTCAATATTTCATTGGGGGCAGGAGTAGGGAACCTAGATGCAGCTGTCTGGTATCATAATCACTTGACACAATAACAATGAGACCAACTGATCTGTTAGTTTATTATTGTGGGTTTTTGGTTGCAAGCAAGTTTGTTTTATCATGCAGGTGAATGTAATCTCCCGTCAGTAGCATTTTAAAGGGATCATTCGGGATTTTGGCAATGAAGCCCTTTATCTACTCCCTCAGAGTGAACTCGTAGCCCTTTATCTACTCGATATAATATTTAACTAACCCTAACCCCAATGAAGCCCTTTATCTACTCCCTCAGAGTGAACTCGTGGATATAATATTTAACGAAAGAAATCCAGCGCTAACCTGCAGGAGCGCGCAAAATTATTTAGTGTTTGTTGCAATCGACCAATCGTGTGTCTGTTTCAGGGTTCTCTCGTCCGTGTGGTAGTGTGTGTTCTGGCGTTGGTGGTCGTGTGCCGAGCTCAATGCTTCTTCCAGGGGCTGGAGACCAAAGACTCCAAGACTCCTCCACCAAAGGGTGAGTCTAGTACTATACTACCACAATATTACTACAATACTTTTACAATACTATTACAATACTATTACAATACTATTACAATACTATTACAATACTATTACAATACTATTACAATACTACTACAATACTATTACAATGTTAATTCGACAGTAATGTTAGCACTGTAACCAGGATAAGGAGGGTGTGATGCTGTATGCGTTAGGTCATGTTGCTTAAACTGGTGAGTGTGTGTGTGTGTGTGTGTGTGTGTGTGTGTGTGTGTGTGTGTGTGTGTGTGTGTGTGTGTGTGTGTGTGTGTAGGGTGTGTGGATAAGGAGGGAAAGCAGCATGTGTTCGGTTCTTCATGGGTGAAGGACTGCTACGACTGTTCCTGCTCCGAGGAAGGCATTGGCTGCTGCAACAAGTAACACCAAATATCTCTTTCAAATTCAAATAAGCTTTATTGGCATGAGTATAACCCTATCTGTCTATACTTCTCTGAGAGATGCACTAGTTATATTGAGAGATGGAACTCAGCAAACAAGAGCCTGATTTGACCCCCCCTCTCGCTCTCTCTCGATCTGTCTTCACCCCCTCTCTCTCTCCCCCTCTCTCTCTCCCCCTCTCCCTCTCTCTCTTTCTCCCTCTCCCTTTCTGTCTCCACCCCCCGCTCTCTCTCTCACCCTCGATCTGTCTCCACCCCCACTCTCTCACCCCCTCTCCCTCCCAACCACCGCCCCTCTCTCTCCCTTTCTCTTTCTCTCTCCTCTCTCCTTCTACCTCTCCCTCTCTCCCTTCTACCTCTCCCCCTCTCCCTCTCTCCCGTCTTCCTTCTACCTCTCCCCCTCTCCCTTCTACCTCTCCTTCTCCCCCTCTCCCTTCTTCCTTTTCTCTCTCTGTCACCACCCACCTCTCTCCCCCCTCTCCCCCTCTCCCTTCTACCCTCCTTCTTCCTTCTACCTCTCCCCCTCTCCCTTCTACCTCTCCCTCTCTCCCGTCTTCCTTCTACCTCTCCCTCTCTCCCTCTCTCCCTTCTACCTCTCCCTCCTCCCGTCTCCTTCTACCTCTCCCCCTCTCCCTTCTCCCTTCTACCTCCCTCTCCTTTCGACCTCTCCCACCCATCTCCCCCTCTCGCCTATCTCCCTCACCCCCTCTCCCTTCTTCCGTCTCACCGTTCTCCCCTCTCCCTTTCAACCTTCACCCTCCCTCTCCTCCCGTCTTCCTGCTACCTCTCTCCTCGTTCGCCCCCTCTCCCTTTCCTACCTCACCCCCATCTCCCGTCTTCCTTCTACCATCTCTCTCCCTCTAACCTCCCTCTCCCTTCTACCTCTCACCCCTCTCCCCTTCTTCCTTCTACTCTCCCCCTCTCCCTTCTACCTCAACACCCCTCTCCCTTATTCCTCTACCTCCCCCTCTCTCTTCCCCCTCCCTTCCTACCCTCTAATCTTCTGCCTCTCCCTCTCTCCCGTATTCCTTCGACCCTCGCCTCAGCTCTTCCACCCTGCGCTCCGCCTCCCCCCCTCTCCCCTCTCCCCCTCTCCCTTCTACCTATCTTTCCATCTCAGGATCCCAACGGTGGTGAATCTCCCTTCAGAGTGTGAGCTGGTGGTGGACAGAAACGCCTGCTCATCCAGAGTGGTGATGAGGTCAGACAAGACCAAGGACTGTGACCAAGGAACCATCAGTATGATCTTATAAAAACACGGTTTAATGTACACACCAACATATATAGAAGGAACTTACATCAAATAAAACAAGGCAATAGTGAACATGTCTATGTTTATTTGTTTATTTGGATCCCCATTAGCTTTTTCAGAAGCAGCAGTTACTCTTCCTGGGTTCCACAAAAAAACACAAAACATGACAAGTAACAAAACACTGATACATTGACAGATAAGGACAGTAACACAAATGTAAAATCTAATGATATACAAACAATGCAACAAAAAAATACAAACAATACAAAAAATGTTTTGTGTTAGTGTGTTTGTGTGTCGCCTTACAGTCCCTGCCGTTCCATGAGTTGTTCTTTAATCTGTTTTTTAAATGTCATTTTGATGTTTGGAAGGGAGTTCCATGCGATCATGGCTCTGTATAAAACTGTGCGTTGCATTTAATTCGTGGAGGAAAATGTTGGTTCCACTGATATTGGCAACTACTATAATGACTTTTTCATTGGCAAGATTATCAAATTTATGCATGACATGCCAACAACAAACGCTGACACTACACATCCAAGTATATCTGACCAAATTATAAAAGACAAGCTTTGTAATTTTGAATTCCTTAAAGTGAGTGTGGAAGAGGTGAAAAAATGATTGTTGTCTATCAACAATGACAAGCCACCGGGGTCTGACAACTTGGATGGAATTTACTGAGGATAATAGTGGACGATATTACCACTCCTATTTGCCATATCTTCAATCTAAGCCGACAAGAAAGTGTGTGCCCTCAGGCCTGGAGGGAAGCAAAAGTCATTCCGCTACCCAAGAATGGTAAGGCCCCCTTTGCTGGCTCAAATAGCCGACCAATCAGCCTGTTAACAACCCTTAGTAAACTTTTGGAAAAAAACGTGTTTACCAGATACAATGCTATTTTACAGTAAACAAATTGACAACAGACTTTCAGCATGCTTATAGGGAAGGGCATTCAACATGCACATGCAACTTACACAAATGACAAATTGATGATAGGAATATTGTGGGAGCTGTTTTGTTGGACTTCAGTGTGGTTTTTGACATTATCGATCATAGTCTGCTGCTGGAAAAACGTGTGTGTTATGGCTTTACACCCCCTGCTATATTGTGGATAAAGAGTTACCTGTCTAACAGAACACAGAGGGTGTTCTTTAATGGAAGCCTCTCCAACACAATCCAGGTAGAATCAGGAATTCTCCAGGGCAGCTGTCTAGGCCCCTTACGTTTATCAATCTTTACTAACGACATGCCACTGGCTTTGAGTAAAGCCAGTATGTTTATGTATGCGGATGACTCAACACTATACTCGTTAGCTACTACAGCGAGTGAAATTACTGCAACAATTAACAAAGAGCTGCAGTTAGTTTCAGAGTGGATGGCAATAAATAAGTTAGTCCTAAATATTTCAAAAACTAAAAACATTGTATTTGGGACAAATCATTCACTAAACCCTAAACCTAACTAAATCTTGTAATGAATACTGTGGAAATTGAGCAAGTTGAGGTGATTGGAGTAACCCTGGTTGGCACTGTACACACGTACACATGGATTTTGTATTGTAGATATGTGGTAGTAGAGTAGTGGCCTGAGGGCACACAGTTAATATGTTGTGAAAAGTGTTATGAAATGTACTGTAATATAATATTTGTAATTATATATAACTGCCTTATGTTGCTGGACCCCAGGAAGAGTAGCTAATGGGGATCCTTAATAAATGCAAAATAAAAATAATTCCACTCTAAAATGTGCAGTTTTGTTACAAAACACAATGCCACATATGTCTCAAGTTTTGAGGGAGATTGCAATTTACATTCTGACTGCAGGAATGTCCACCAGAGCTGTTTCCAGAGAATTGAATGTTCATTTCTCTACCATAAGCCGCATCCAACATCTGAGACCAGCCACCTGGACAGCTGATGAAGCTGTGGGTTTGCACAACCAAAGGATTTCTGCACAAACTGTCAGAAACCGTCTCAGGGAAGCTCATCTGCATGCTGGTCGTCCTCACAAGTGTCTTGACCTGACTGCAGTTCAGCTTCATTACCAACTTCAGTGGGCAAATGCTCACCTTCGATGGCTACTGGCATGCTGGAGAAGTGTGCTCTTCATGGATGAATCCCGGTTTCAACTGTACCGGGCAGATGGCAGACATTGTGTATGGCGTTGTATGGGCGAGCGGTTTGCTGATGTCAATGTTGTAAACAGAGTGCCCCATGGTGGCAGTGGGGTTATGGTATGGGCAGGTATAAGCTACGGACAATGAACACGATTGCATTTTATCGATGGCAATTTGAATGCACAGAGATACCGTGACGAGATCCTGAGGCCCATTGTTGTGCCATTCATCCGCCGCCATCACCTCCTGTTTCAGTATGATAATGCACGGCCCCATCTTGCAAGGATCTGTACACAATTCCTGGAAGCTGAAAATGTCCCAGTTCTTCCATGGCCTGCATACTCACCAGACATGTCACCCATTGAGCATGTTTGGGATGCTCTAGATTGACGTATATGACAGCGTGTTCCAGTTCCCGCCAATATCCAGCAACTTCGCACAGCAATTGAAGAGGAGTGGGACAACATTCCACAGGCCACAATCAACAGCCTGATCAACTCAATGCGAAGGAGATGTGTCACGCTGCATGAGGCAAATGGTGGTCACACCAGATACTGACTGGTTTTCTGATCCACACCCCTACGGTATCTGTGACCAACAGATGCATATCTGTATTCCCAGTCATGTGAAATCCATAGGTTAGGGCCTAATGAATTTATTTCAATTGACTGATTTCCTTATATGAACAGTTACTCAGTAAAATCTTTGAAATTGTTGCATGTGGCATTTATATTTTTGTTCAGTGTATATATACAGTGCCTTCAGACAGTATTCACACCCCTTGACTTTTTTGACATTTTGTTGTGTTACAGCCTGAATTGAAAATGGATTAAATTGAGATTTTGTGTCACTGGCTTACACACAATACCCCATAATGTCAATGTGGAATTATGTTTTTAGACATTTTTACAAATGAATTAAAAATGAAAGCTGAAATGTCTTAAGTACTCAACCCCTTTGTAATGGCAAGCCTAAATACGTTCAGGAGTGTCACGGTTTCGGCCGAGGCTGCTCCTCCTCCTGGTTCGGGCAGGCTTCGGCGATCGCCGTCCCCGGAGTACTAGCTGCCACCGCTCTATGTTTCGTCATTCGATTGCTTTTGTCTGTCTGTATCACCTGTGTCCATTTGTGTGTTGATTGCGTGTCTTATAAGTTCCTTGTTTTGTTCTAGTATGATTGTGTGTTGTTAATTGCTGCCACAGTGTCGGAGCTACGTCTTTGCTCCCTGTTTTGTTTTGTGTTTTAGTGTTTACGCGTGTGCGTAATTTTCCCTCGCCTCTTTGTGTTTTTGAGGTCGGAGGTTTTCCTATTATACTTTGGACTATTAAATACTGTTGGACTTAACCTCAGTGTCCTGCGCCTGACTCCTCCACCACATCCACATCGGTTTAGTGACAGAACAACACACCACCATGGAGTCAGCAGGAACAGCGGCGGCACCCGAATCCCTGGAGGACCGGATCAACTACCAGGACACCATGATCCGCAACTCGGGGCCGCCATGGAAGAGGTGTCCAACACTCTGCGCCGATTGGTGAATCGAGAGGTGCCCACGCACTCTTACAACATCCCATCACCAACGGCCAGTCCTCCTCTCTCAGCACCGGAACCCAGTGGCATTCGGCTCTCGCTCCCGAGGGCATATGACGGTTCTGCAGCCGGGTGTCAGGGATTCCTCCTGCAGGTGGAACTTTACCTTGCCACCATACACCCGGCGCCCTCGGGATACGAGAGCGTCTCCGCCCTCATCTCCTGTCTATCCGGCAAGGCGTTGGAGTGGGCCAACGCCGAATGGAGGGGAATAGACGCCGCAACCATCACCTACGCGGAGTTCTCCCGCCGCTTCAGGGCTGTCTTCGATCATCCACCTGAGGGGAAAGCGGCGGGAGAGCGTCTGTTCCACCTCCGACAGGGGAAGAGGAGCGCACAGGAGTTCGCACTGGAGTTCCGGACACTAGCGGCGGATGCGGGGTGGAATGAGAGGGCCCTCATCGACCACTACCGGTGTAGCCTACGAGAGGACGTTCGTCGTGAGCTGGCCTGCAGGGTCACCAACCTGTCGTTCGACCAGTTGGTGGACATTTCCATCCGTCTAGACACCCTGCTGGCTACCCGCGGACGTCCCGAGTGGGGGTCGTCCATTCCACCCTCCAGCACCTCCGAGCCGATTCCCATGGAGCTCGGGGGTGCTGGCGCTAGAGAGAGGAGGAGAGGGAACCCGAGGGGGGCCATCCCCTGCACCACCTGTGGTCGTGGAGGACACACCGCGGCCAGGTGCTGGGGAGGGTCTCCTGGGAGAGGTGACAACAGGCCACGCACTGGGGAGTCATTTCAGGTGAGTAGGCGGCCCGCTTACACAGATCTTTCTGTTGGTCACATGAGTATTCCTGTGAGATTTCCACAGGTGGCACCTCATTCCCAGCATAAGGCGCTAGTAGATTCAGGCGCAGCTGGGAACTTTATTGATCAGGCATTTTGTGGTAGGTTAGGAATTCCCCTTCAGCCGGTAGAAGCTCCATTTCCTGTCCACGCATTAGACAGCCGGCCGTTGGGGTCGGGTCTGATCAGGGATGTCACAGCACCACTGACGATGACGACGCAGGGGGGTCATGAGGAGATCATTCAGTTTTATCTGATTGACTCTCCTGCGTACCCCGTGGTGTTGGGCCTTCCCTGGTTAAGCACCCATGATCCTACCATAGCGTGGCAACAGAGGGCTCTTATGGAGTGGTCTGCCCAGTGTGTAGGGAGATGTCTAGGTGTTTCCGTAGGGGCGACCTCGGTAGAGAGTCCGAACCAAGTGCCCACACTGCGCATTCCCCCTGAGTATGAGGATTTAGCACTCGTGTTTAGCAAATCGAGGGCAGCACGGCTACCTCCTCATAGACAAGGGGACTGTGCGATAAATCTCCAGACAGGAGCAGCTCTTCCCCGGAGTCGTGTGTATCCCCTGTCTCAAGAGGAAACAGCGGCTATGGAGACTTACATAGCCGAGTCCTTGGCACAGGGATACATACGGTCCTCCACTTCCCCGGTCTCCTCGAGTTTCTTCTTTGTGAAGAAGAAGGACGGGGGATTGCGCCCGTGTATTGATTACCGTAGTCTCAATCAGATCACAGTTAAATACAGTTACCCACTTCCACTGATTGCGACGATGACGGAGTCATTACGCGGAGCGCGGTTCTTCACAAAGTTGGATCTCAGGAGCGCATACAATCTGGTGCGCATTGGGGAGGGGGATGAATGGAAAACAGCATTTAGCACCACCTCGGGTCATTACGAGTATCTCGTCATGCCATACGGGTTAATGAATGCTCCTTCAGTCTTCCAATCCTTTGTAGACGAGATTTTCCCGGGACATGCATGGGCAGGGTGTAGTAGTTTACATCGACGACATCCTAGTGTATTCTTCTAACACGAGCCGAGCATGTAGCCCAGGTGCGCCGAGTGTTGAGAAGACTGTTGGAGCATGACTTGTATGTCAAGGCAGAGAAATGCCTGTTCTTCCAGGAGTCCGTCTCCTTTTTGGGTTATCGGTTGTCCGCGTCTGGCGTGGAGATTGAGGTAGACCGGGTATCGGCCGTGCGTAATTGGCAAACTCCAACCACTGTAAAAGAGGTGCAGCAGTTCGTGGGTTTTGCTAATTACTACCGGAGGTTTATTCTGGGTTTTGGACAGGTTGCAGCTCCCATTACGTCCCTGCTAAAGGGGGGTCCGGTTCGTTGCAGTGGTCGGCTGAGGCGGACAGGGCATTTGTCAAACTAAAGAACCTGTTCACCTCGGCTCCTGTGCTGGCGCATCCGGATCCCTCTTTACCATTCCAAGTAGAGGTAGACGCGTCCGAGACCGGTATTGGGGCAGTTCTGTCACAACGTCCGGCACGCCACCTAAACTCCGCCCCTGTGCGTTCTACTCCAAGAAGCTCAGCTCGGCGGAGCGTAACTATGATGTTGGGGACAGGGAGCTGTTAGCCGTAGTCCAGGCCCTAAAGGTGTGGAGGCATTGGCTTGAGGAGGCTCAACACCCTTTCCTCATTCTGACTGATCACCGTAACCTGGAGTACATCCGGGCAGCTAGGAGATTGAACCCTCGTCAGGTCTAGGTGGAACATGTTCCTAACCCGGTTCATTTTTAAGATCACATACATCCCTGGGTCCCAGAATGGTAAGGCAGACGCCCTTGTCCCGGCGGTATGACACAGAGGAGAGGTCCAACGAGCCTACTTCCATATTGCCGGAGTCTTGTTTGGTGGCTCCGGTGGTATGGGGAGGTCGATGCGGAAATCGAGCGGGCACTGCGTACCGACCCTACTCCCCCCCCGAGTGTCCTGTGGGGCGGACGTACGTTCTGCTCGAGATTCGTGATCGACTGATTCATTGGGCTCATACATCACCCTCCTCTGGACATCCAGGTATTGGCCGGACCGTGCACTGTCTTAGCATGAAATACTGGTGGCCAACGTTAGCTAGGGATGTGAGGGTTTATGTCTCCTCCTGCTCGGTGTGTGCCCAGTGTAAGGCGCCTAGACATTTGCCCAGGGTAAGCTACATCCCCTGCCCATTCCACAACGACCATGGTAACCGATCTTCCCCCCTCCCAGGGGAATACCACCATTTTGGTCGTTGTGGATCGGTTTTCCAAGGCCTGTCGTCTCCTTCCCATGCCGGGTCTCCCTACTGCCCTACAAACCGCTGAGGCCCTATTTAACCCATGTCTTCCTGCACTATGGGGTCCCCAAGGATATAGTGTCTGACCCGAGGTCCCCAGTTCACCTCCAGAGTTTGGGGGGCGTTCATGGAACGGTTGGGGGTCTCGGTAAGCCTTACCTCGGGGTACCACCCAGAGAGCAATGGGCAGTGGAACGTGTCAACCAGGATGTGGGTAGGTTTTTTGAGGTCCTATTGCCGGGACCGGCCGGAGGAGTGGTCTAGGTTCATCCCCTGGGCAGAGATGGCCCAGAACTCTCTCCGCCATTCCTCCACCAATTTAACACCCTTTTCCAGTGTGTTTTAGGTTATCAGCCGGTCCTGGCACCATGGCACGAATCCAGATCGAGGCCCCTGCGGTGGACGAGTGGATTCGGCGCTCGGGAGGAGACGTGGGACCTGCCCATGTCCATCTGCAGCGTGCCATCCGTCAACAAAAGGCGAGCGCCGACCGCCACCCGCAGGTGAGGGACCGGTGTACGCACCGGAGATCGAGTCTGGCTCTCGACTCGAACCTGCCCCTCCGCCTGCCCTGCCGGAAGCTGGGTCGGCGGTTTGTGGGGCCCTTCAAAGTCCTGAGAAGATTGAACGAGGTGTGTTACAGGTTACAACTGCCTATAGAGTATAAAAATATTAACACCCTCGTTCCATGTGTCTCTTCTCAGGCCGGTGGTAGCTGGCCCACTCCAAGACAGATGAGATAGGAGAGACCCCTCCGCCCCCTTTGGACATCGAGGGGGCCCCGGCGTACAGGATCCGGACCATCTTGGACTCGAGGGCGCCGGATGAGTGGTCTCCAGTATCTCGTGGAGTGGGAGGGGTACGGTCCGGAGGAACGGTGCTGGGTGCCCAGGAGGGACATACTCGATCCATCCCTCCTGACTGAGTTTCACCATGGGCATCCCACGCGCCCGGGTCCGCGTCCTCCTGGCCGTCCCCGAGGCCGGGGGTCGGCGCACGGCTGGTGCCCGAGCGTCAAGGGTGGGGTACTGTCACGGTTTTTGGCCGAGGCTGCTCCTCCTCCTGGTTTCGGGCAGGCTTCGGCGATCGCCGTCCCCGGAGTACTAGCTGCCACCGCTCTATGTTTCGTCATTCGATTGCTTTTGTCTGTCTGTATCACCTGTGTCCATTTGTGTGTTGATTGCGTGTCTTATAAGTTCCTTGTTTTGTTCTAGTATGATTGTGTGTTGTTAATTGCTGCCACAGTGTCGGACTACGTCTTTGCTCCCTGTTTTGTTTTGTGTTTTAGTGTTTATGCGTGTGCGTAATTTTCCCTCGCCTCTTTGTGTTTTTGAGGTCGGAGGTTTTCCTATTATACTTTGGACTATTAAATACTGTTGGACTTAACCTCAGTGTCCTGCGCCTGACTCCTCCACCACATCCACATCGGTTTAGTGACAAGGAGTAAAGATGTGTGTAACAAATCACATAATAAGTTGCATGGACACACTCTGTGTGCAATAATAGTGTTTAAAATGATTTTTGAATGACTACCTCATCTCTGTACCCCACACATACTGTACAATTATCTGTAAGGTCCCTCAGCCGAGCAGTGAATTTCAAACACAGATTCAACCACAAAGACCAGGGAGGTTTTCTAATGCCTCGCAAAGAAGGGGACCTATTGGTAGATGAGTAAAGAAAAACATGGTGAAGTTATTAATTACACGTTGAATGGTGCATCAATACACTACAAATATAGAGGCATCCTTCCTAACTCAGTTGCCGGAGATGAAGGAAACCGCTGAAGAATTTCACTATGAGGCCAATGATGACTTAAAAACAGTTACAGAGTTTAATGGCTGTGATAGGAGAAAACTGAGGATGGATCAACAACATTGTAGTTACTCCCCAATACTAACCTAATAGACAGACTGAAAAGAAGGAAGCCTGTAAAGAATAGAAACATTCCTAAACATGCATCTTGTTTGCAACAATGCACTTAAGTAATACTGCAAAAAAACAATTTGGCAAATAAATTAACTCTATGTATTGAATACAAAGCGTTATGCTATTTCTTTATTTTTGGGGGGGGGGGGGGGGGGGGTAGAACACAACACATCACTGAGTACCACTATTCATATTTTCAAGCATGGTGGCTGCATCATGTTTTTGTTTTTTTTACCCCGTTTTCTCCCCAATTTCGTGATATTCAATTGGTAGTTACAGTCTTGTCCTCGGCTCGCTGCAACTCCCCTACGGACCCAGGAGAGGCAAAGGTCGAGAGCCAAGCGTCCTCTGAAACACGACCCTGCCAAGCCGCACTGCTTCTTGACACACTGCTCGCTTAACCTGGAAGCAAGCCGCACCATGTGTCGGAGGAAACACTGTCCAGCTGGCAACCGAAGTCAGCTTGCAGGCACCCAGCCCGTCATAAGGAGTCGCTAGAGCGCGATGGGACAAGGAAATCCTGGCTGGCCACACCCTCCCCTAACCCAGACGATGCTGGGCCAATTGTACGCCGCCTCATGGGTCTCCCGGTCACAGCTGGCTGTGATACAGCCTGGGATCGAACCTGGGGCTGTAGTGATGCCTCAAGCACTGCAATGCAGTGCCTTAGACCGCTGTGCCACTCGGGAGGCCTGGCTGCATCATGTTATGGGTATGCTTGTCATCGGCAAGGACTAAGGAGTTTTTTTTGATAAAAATAAAGGAAATATAGCTATAAGCAAAAGCAAAATTCAAGCCTAAAACCTGGTTCAGTGTGCTTTCTGGGAGACAAATGAACCTTTCAGCAGGACAATAACCTAAAACACAAGGAGTTGCTTACCAAGACGACGTTGAATGTTTCTGAGTAGCCTAGTTACAGTTTTGACTTAAATCGGCTTGAAAATCTATGGCAAGACTTGAAAATGGCTGTCTTGCAATGATCAACAATCAACTTGACAGAGCTTGAAGAATTTTTAAAAGAATAATGGGCAAATATTGTACAATCCGGGTATGCAAAACTTTTATAGACTACCCAAAAAAACTCACAGCTGTAATTGCCTCCAAAGGTGCTTCTTCAAAGTATTGACTCAGAGGTGTGAATAGTTATGTAAATGATATATTTATGTATTTAATTTTCAATGAATTAGTAAACATTTCTAAAATCAAGCGCTCACTTTGTCATTATGGAGTATTGTGTGTAGATGGAGACTTTTAAAAAATCAGTTTTGAATTCAGTCTGTAACACAACAAAATGTGGAATAAGTCAAGGGGTATGAATACTGTCCTCTGTGACTTCCCAGAGCAAAATGTGGAATAAGTCAAGGGGTTTGAATACTGTCCTCTGTGACTTCCCAGAGCAAAATGTGGAATAAGTCCAGGGGTTTGAATACTGTCCTCTGTGACTTACCAGAGCAAAATGTGGAATAAGTCAAGGGGTTTGAATACTGTCCTCTGTGACTTCCCAGAGCAAAATGTGGAATAAGTCAAGGGGTTTGAATACTGTCCTCTGTGACTTCCCAGAGCAAAATGTGGAATAAGTCAAGGGGTGTGAATACTGTCCTCTGTGACTTCCCAGAGCAAAATGTGGAATAAGTCAAGGGGTTTGAATACTGTCCTCTGTGACTTCCCAGAGCAAAATGTGGAATAAGTCAAGGGGTGTGAATACTGTCCTCTGTGACTTCCCAGAGCAAAATGTGGAATAAGTCAAGGGGTTAGAATACTGTCCTCTGTGACTTCCCAGAGCAAACTATTAGCAGGTCTTGTCCTGGAGGCAGAACTGAGCGATTTCCGCTTAGATAGGCCAACTGCAAAGTCAAAATTGGCTATATTGTAAAAATGCACAAAAAAGACAAATGTTTACTTTAATGTTAGGGTTAGGCATTAGGGTTAGTAGTATGGTTAAGGTTAGGGTTAAGGTTAAGGTTAGGATTAAGGTTAGGGTTAGGCATTAGGGTTAGTAGTTGGTTTTTGGCTAGGGTTTTTGGGTTGGGTTAGGGTTGGGTTAGTGTATGGTTTTAAGGGGGAGGATAAGGTTAAAGGTGGGTTAGGGTTAGATAGGGGAAGGAGGAAAAGGTTAGGGTTAGGGGAGGTATGGTTTTAAGGGGATGGTTAAAAGGTTAGGGTTTTGGGTAAGTAGTATGGTTAAGGTTTGGGTTTGGAAAAAGGGGTTTGCAGTATGGGTTTAAAGGTTTTGGGGTTTAAGGTTTGGGTTAGGTTTTGGGTTGGGTTAGGGGGACATTTTTTTGACTTTGTGGGGGGGTAGGTAGGAATTTAAATTAAGCCAAGTTGAAAGGTTTTGGAGGGGGGAAAAAAAGGGAAAAAAAAAGAAGGCGAGAAAAGAAGAAAGAAAAAAAAAAAACAAAGAAAAAAGGAAAAAGAGGGGAAAAAAAAAAAGGGGGGGAAGGGGGAAGGGGAAAGAGAGGGAAAAGGGAGAAGGAAAGGAGGGGGGGAAAGAGGAGAAGGGAAAAAGGAGGGACGGGGGGAAAAAAGGAAAAGGGAGAGGGAAGGAGAAGAGGAGAAAGAAGAGGGGCCGAGAGAAGAAAAGAAAAGGGGAGTGGGGGGAGAGAGAGAGAAGGGGCGGAGGGGAGAAAGAAAAGGGCAGGAAAGGAAAGAAAGGGGGGTTTCCCCCCAAAAAAAAAGAAAGGGAAAAAGGGAAAGAGAGGGAAAAAAAAAGAGGGGAAAGAGAAAAAGGGAGGGGGGAAAGGGGGAAAAGAGAAAAAAGGAAAGAGAGAGGGAACGGGGGGAAAGAAAAAAAAGGGGGACGGGGAAAAAGAGAGAGAGGAAAGAGGAAAGGAGAGGGAAAGAGAGAAAAGAAGAGAAGAGGAAAGAAGGAGAAAAGGAGAAAGAGGGAAAGGGGAAGGGGGGAGAAAAGGGGGGGGGGGGGAGGAAAAGGCCCCCCCAAAAAAACCCCCCAAAAAAAGGGGGGGGGGAAAAGGGGGAAAAAAAAATAAAACCCCGGGGGGTGGAAATGGGGAAAAAGGGGGAAGGGGGGGGGGAAGGAGGGGGGGGGGGGGAGGAGGGGAGGGGGGGGGAGAGGGGGGGAAGGGGGGGGGGCAAGAGGGGGAAAAGGGCGGGGTAAAAGGGGCCCGGAGGGAGGGAAAAAAAAAAAGAGGAAAAAAAAAGAAAAGGGGAGAGGGGAAAGAGAGGCAGAGGAGAAAAGGGAAAGAGGAAAAGAGAGAAAAAAGAAAAGGGAGATTTTTGTCAAAAAGGCAGAAAACCGAAAGAAGGAGGGGCCCCCAAAGGAGGAACAAAAGGGGGCCCCAAAAAAAGGGTGGAAAGGAAAGCGAGGAAAGAGAGGGGAAGGAGAGGAAAAAGAGAAAGAGGGAAGAAAAAAGCGAAGCGAGGAAAGAAAGGCCACGAACTATAAAAAAACCCAAAGGGACGAACAAAGCAACGGAAAGGGAAAGAAAGCCCCCAACCCCGGAAAGGAAGAGAGAGAAAAAGGGGGGGCAAAAGAGAAAGGGAGAAAGGAAAAGGAAAAAGGAGCGAGGAAAGGGGAAAAGGGAAAAAAGAGAGGGGAAAGAGGGGAAGGAAGAGGAAAAGGGGAAGAAAGGCAAAGAAAGAGAAAAAAAAGGAAAAAAAGGAAAAACGGGGGAGAAGGGGAGGGGAAGAAGAGAAAAAAGAGGAAGAAGAGAGAGAAAGGGAGAAGGGGGGAAAAGGGAAGGGAAGACGAAGGAAAAAGCGGAAAAGGGAAAAGCAGGGAAAAGGGGGGGAAAGGGGAGGGGAGGCGAGAAAGGGGAAAAGGGAGAAAAAGGGAAAGAGGAGAGAGGAGGAAAAGGGGAGGAAAGGGAAAGGGGAGGGGGGGGAGGGGCGGGGGGAGGGGGGAGGGAGCGAAAAGGGGGGGGGAGGCGGGGGAAAAGGGCGAGAAGGGGGAAGAAAGGAGAAAAAGAGGAGGGGGAGAGAGAGGGAGAGAACCCCGAGGGGGCCCGGGGAAAAGGGGGGGGGGAGCGGCCAGGGAGCGCCGGGCCCAGGAAGGGGGGGAGCCAAAAAGGGAAAAAGCGAAAAAGGGGGAAAAAGGGAGGGGAGAAAGGGGAGGAAAACAAAAAGGGGGGGGGAAAGGGAGAAAGCAAAACCCAAAAAAAAATTAGGCCCCCCCAAAAGGGGGGGGTGAGAAAAGGAAGGGGAAAAAACCCCAAAGGGGAAGGGAGACCCCAAAGGGGAAAGGAAAAAAAAAAGGGAAGGGGGGAAAACAAAGGGAAAATGGGAAAGGGAAAGGGAGGGGGAAAAAAGGGGTTGGGGAAAAAAACCCCCAAAGAAAAGGGAAAAAAAAAGGGGGGAAAAAAACTGAAGGGAAGGAAAAGGAAAAAGGGAGGAAAGGAAAAGGAAAGGGGGGAGAAAAAGGGGGGAAAGAAGGAAAAGGGGGAAAAATTTTAAAAATTATTAAAATTTCCCTTTGGTTTTTTTAAAAAAAATTTTTTCTTTTGGGGTTTAAAATTTCAATGTTCTTTATTTTTTTGTAATAATGTAAAATTAAAATATTAAAAATGGAACAGGTTAAAAAAAACAAAAAATTGACCCCTTTCCCCTTTGTTTTTTCTTATCCAAAATATTGGTTAATGATGGTCAAATTAAATTTTTTCCCCAAAAAATTTTGTGGTAAGGAAAAAGGGGGGAGGAAAAGAAAAAAGGGGGCCAACAAGGGGCTCCTTTCCCCCTCCCAAAAATTTTTAAAAAAAATCCTTCTTTAACTTTTTCAGTTTTCAAAGAGGGGCAAAATTCACCAAATTTTTGGGGAATTTTGAAGGACCCAAAATTTAAAAGGTTAAAACTTTTGTTCGCAAATTCTAATTGAGTGTATGTAAACTTCTGACCCACTGGGAATGTGATGAAAGAAATCAAAGCTTAAATAAATCCTTCTCTCTACTATTATTCTGACATTTCACATTCTTAAAATAAAGTGGTGATCCTAACTGACCTAAGACAGGGAATTTTTACTAGGATTAAATGTCAGGAATTGTGAAAATCTGAGTTTAAATGTATTTGGCTAAGGTGTATGTAAACTTCTGACTTCAACTGTACATACTGTATTACCTCGATTACCTCGTACCCCTGCACATCAACTCAGCACTGGTACTTCCTGTATATAACCATGTTATTACCTCGTACCCCTGCACATCAACTCTGCACTGGTACACACACACACATATATAAACACACATATACATATACAGTACCAGTCAGCAGTTTGGACACACCTACTCATTCAAGGGTTTTTCTTTATTTTTTACTATTTTCTACATTGTAGAATAATAGTGAAGACATCAACACTATGAAATAACACATATGGAATCATGTAGTAACCAAAGAAATGGGCTTAGTGGGACTATCATTTGTTTTTCAACAGGACAATGACCCAACACACCTCCAGGCTGTGTAAGGGCTATATTACCAAGAAGGAGAGTGATGGAGTGCTGCATCAGATGACCTGGCCTCCACAATCACTCGACCTCAACCCAATTGAGATGGTTTGGGATGAGTCGGACGGCAGAGTGAAGGAAAAGCAGCCAACAAGTGCTCAGCATATATGGGAACTCCTTCAAAACGGTTGGAAAAGCATTCCTCATGAAGCTGGTTGAGAGAATGCCAAGAGTGTGCAAAGCTGTCATCAAGGCAAAAGGTGTCTATTTGAAGAATCTCAAATATAAAATATATTTTGATTTGTTTAACACTTTTTTGGTTACTGCATGATTCCATATGTGTTATTACATAGCTTTGATGTCTTCACTATTATTCTACAATGTAGAAAATAGTAAAAAATAAAGAAAAACCCTTGAATGAGTAGGTGTGTCCAAACTTTTGACTGGTAGTGTATAAATATTCATCATTGTCTTAGACCACCAGCTCCATTAAAACTAGTCAAACTAGACAGTAAAACTAGTCAGTAAACATGCATAAATGTCTTTAGGTCTCATTTTTCCACCTTTACTGCAATATATGTTTTATTTGATCGTTCAATACCCCGCCCAGCTGGTGGGGGTAATGCACCATTAACATTGCATGCCAACCGCTGTTAAATCCCATCGAAGAAGAAGAACGAACACCACAGAAGAAGAAGAAGCTTCTGACGTCAAATATGTGCGACCCAACGTGTTAGCTGAAGGACAAGCAGAATCGAGTGGAGTGGTCGCACGAAATAACTTCAGGTGGCTATGTAGCTCATTAAATTCACGACTTTCAGCAATGAATGCCCAAATTAATACTGTATTTACATTGACGCTACGGGCTACGTCGTTAGCTACGAGATTCACACAGTAGGCAGCGTTAGCTAGCTAACGTTATCACAAGCAGACAGAACAATTGGTCCGTTATTAGCTAGTTACGATAACTTATCAAATTAGCTAGACATAGCTTGATACATTATATTGTATAAACATGCTATTCACGTTTAAGAGTTGAAGATGTATACTGTAGGTTACTGCTCAGAACGTCGTATCAGTTCGCTAGCTAGCTAACTAGCCGAGTCTAAATTTATAGCTAGTAATTTACAGCAGGGTTTCCCAAACTCGGTCCTAGCCCGGTGTTGTCTAGCCCATAAGAAGCTTGTTGCTGCTCTGTCATTCAACTTGGTTATTTGACTGACACCTGATTAGGTCATTCAACCTAGTAACATGACTGATCTTGTTGTAGGTAGTTAACATATTAATTCAACCTAATAAAGTGACAGGTTGTTGTAGTTACAGGGCTGGATTAGGGCACCAGATTGAGGCGGTATTTTCTGAGCTAAACTGACCAAGACGCACCTCTAACTAGGGGTGGGCGATATATCAAATTAATTTGAATTGTTTTTGCGCGTCATTCAAAATGCCAGTATTGCAGAATCAAGTTTTTATGAGCGTTTATGTCCACTTGTTCTAATGTTGACTTTTTGGTCACATCTCGTTCGCTCCTTCTGTGCTGTGCACCTTCCCATTTACACCAGAGATCTGTATATAATGATGAGATGATCATGTTTACGCCCTAACAATGGGAGTTGTCCCAAAGGCGGGAATACAGCCGACAAGTTTAGGTTCAAAATAAGAGCATAGAAACGCATTGGGTTTATTTTGGACAGATTTTGGCGAGAGTGAAACCTTTTGCTTTGCCTCTTTCTCCCAAGCCCCTCCCCCTCACAACAACAAAGATGAGAGCTCACTTCTTCCTCTCTGACAAATGGTTTCAACTCGCTATTTGAGGTTTGGTCCAACAGAATCGGTAAAATGGACACCGAAACACATGGAGACATTATTTTGCTGTAATAGAGGAGGAGTTAACCTTTCGAACCATACCCTGTTTATGTTTCAACTCCTCAGATTTCGAGCAGAGCAGACACTACTAAAACGGATGTACCAATTTTCTGGAAAATTAATGCTCAGTTGGTCGCGCCCGCATTACGGTATCGCTAGCAGCATTTTTGTCAAATAAAGATTGTTATACTAGCTGTTTAGTCTGTTTTTATAAATGTGCAATAAGCAGAAAACTATTATATAAGGAATTGGCAACTCGTTCTCATTCTGAGAAATAAGGTAGGCCACTTCATTTCAACATCTGATCAAAGTGGACAGGCTAACATGCGGTTCAATAGTTGGAGACGGACAGAAGGTTGTGTTCATAACAATTCAACCGTTTTTCCTTGTTAGCTGTATTCAGAGCTTGTGAAATTATACCTAGATCCAAGTTGGCTAAATTTGAAACATAAATATTAGCTGGCTTCTCACTAGCGCTTGTGTTTGTGCTTGAGAGATTGTTTATGAGACCGGTGTTAATTTTCTATAATGCCTGCTACATTATTAGTGAATGTGCATTATGCATGGTTCTGGTTAGAAATTTTTATTTGTATTTTTTGTCATTTTAGCAGACACTCTTATCCAGAGAGACTTACAGTTAGTGAGTGCATACATTTTCATACTGGCCCCCCGTGGGAGACGAACCCACAACCCTGGCGTTGCAAGCGCCATGCTCTACCAATTGAGCTACAGGGTTACAAAAACGTTATTGCAAAAAAAGCAGGTACAACTATTTTGATAAAATAATTACATTATTAGTGGGTATTATGGTTGTGGAAGGCATATATTCAGCCTAGGTATAATTTCACAAACTCTGAATTCATTAGATTATTGCTGACTGTTTGAAATGCAGTGTATTTGACCTTTTAATTGTACAACAAAGCTTATTTAGAAAACATTTAAAAAATCGAGATGTATATTGTCAATCGCCCATGAGTTTGAAAAAATTGAGATATGAGTTTCAGTCCGTATCGCCCAGCCCTAGCTCCAACACATAATTCTGCCCCAAAACAATGAAAACTTCTCTGACCCAGTGGCATATGGGCTATTTACGTGAGCACTGATGCCGCCCATGATAAGCAGTGCCTACCCATGATAAGCAGTGCCTACTTTGCCAAAATATTTATGTTGTTATTGCGCTGTTTCCTCCCGCATGCTGTTGGAAGACCAAATAAGCTAAAGTAATATGAAGATTGGGACACACGTGATGCTTCATAATAATCATAGATGGATTTAATGTGAGCGTTTCTAGCATTAACACAAATGACTAACATGAACACGTTCATTGAACATTTGGCAATGTGAAACCAACCAGACCAAATGGGGAAAAAAGGCAATATAACAAATAATCAAACTCTGATTCGAACAGTGTGTGTACTGGGGGACTGTATAGCTCAGAACTGAGTGAAAACGCCTGTAGCATGTTAACAAACACCATCTCCTGAAAACAGAAGTCAAAATATAGTTGACATTATTTAATGAACTTACTCACGACTGCTGTGTGGGAGTGTCCATCCATCTCTGTGGGCTATATGTTAATGAGTCAGGACTATGGGTTAATAAAGACTGACTGCCTGGTTTACAAACGGAACCACGTGGATGGGTATTCATGAAATTGCATTGCGGGCTGACAATAGGCTACACTAGTCTAGATTTGTGTGGCAGGATGTTTTATTTTTTGGTCTCGCCTAGGGAGGCAGAACGGTCAGGACCGGGCCAGTGTAGCTAGCTAACATTATTAATTCATTCAACCCGGTCTAGGATTCAACCTAATGATGTGAATGTTATTCATCCATCAGGGTTTCCTCTGGACATTGTCGTCATGGCGGTATCATCACTATCGCGGGCTCTGCGCTCGCTGTCCTTCTCCCGGCCGGCTCTATTACCTACCCAGGTAGGCTCTAGTCAAACGGATATCGGTTATAGATATGTACTGTTTGCGCTATATATGATATGTGTTGACCAGCTGACTCCTATGAATGTTTAGACAGTAGGACAGCGCATAGTCAGGCAGGACTCAGGCCAGATATATATATATATATATATATATATATATATATATTACATACATACATACATACATACATACATACAGCTGCGGAAAGAATTAAGAGACCACTGCAAAATTATCAGTTTCTCTGGTTTGACTATTTATAGGTATGTGTTTGGGTAAAAAAAAACATTTTTATTTTATAAACTACTGACAACATTTCTCCCAAATTCCAAATAAAAATATTGTCATTTAGAGCATTTATTTGCAGAAAATGACAACTGGTCAAAATAACAAAAAATATGCAGTGTTGTCAGACCTCGAATAATGCAAAGAAAATAAGTTAATGTTCATTTTTAAACAACACAATAGCAATGTTTTAACTTAGGAAGACTTCAGAAATCAATATTTGTTGGAATAACCCTGATTTTCAATCACAGCTTTCATGCGTCTTGGCATGCTCTCCCCCAGTCTTTCACATTGATGTTGGGTGACTTTATGCCACTCCTTGCGCAAAAATTCAAGCAGCTCGGCTTTGTTTGATGGCTTGTCACCATCCATCTTACTCTTGATCACATTCCAGAAGTTTTCAATGGGGTTCAGGTCTGGAGATTGGGCTGGCCATGACATGGTCTTGATCTGGTGGTCCTCCATCCATACCTTGATTGACCTGGCTGTGTGGCATGGCACATTGTCCTACTGGAAAAACCAATCCTCCGAGTTGGGGAATAATGTCCGAGCAAAAGAAAGCAAGTTTTCTTCCAGGACAACCTTGTACGTGGCTTGATTCATGCGTCCTTCACAAAGACAAATCTGCCCGATTCTAGCCTTGCTGAAGCACCCCCAGATCATCACCGATCCTCCACCAAATTTCACAGTGGGTGCGAGACACTGGCTTGTAGGCCTCTCCAGGTCTCCGTCTAACCATTAGACGACCAGGTGTTGGGCAAAGCTGAAAATTGGACTCATCAGAGAAGATGACTTTACTCCAGTCCTCTACGGTCCAATCCTTATGGTCTTTTGCAAACCTCAGCCTGGCTCTTCTTTGCTTCTCATTGATGAAGGGCTTTTTTCTAGCTTTGCACGACTTCAGCCCTGCTTCTAGGAGCCTGTTTCGAACCGTCCTCGCCGTGCACTTCATCCCAGCTGCCGTTTGCCATTCTTTTTGTAGGTCACTTGATGTCATCCTACGGTTGTTGAGTGACATTCGAATGAGTTGGCGGTCATCCCGGTCCGTAGAGAGTCGTTTTCGCCCTCTGCCGGTCTGTAGCTTTGTTGTCCCCAATGTCTGCTGCTTGACCTTGTTCTTATGAACCACCGTCTTTGAAATTTTAAGGATGGAAGCAACCTGACGCTCACTGTATCCCTCTGCCAGTAAAGCCAGAATTGAACCTTTATTTTCCTCACTCAAAACGTTCCTTTTCAACTCTTTTGGCATGGTCAATAGTTATTTTTTGAGTAATATTACTTTTGAGGTACTATTAGCACTGTTTTTGCCATCCAGCTGGTCCTATTGCAAGAGGATAGTGATGACCACAGCAGTGGTTTTTATACTTTTCCTCGTTAAATAAGATTTGGTTCATGTGATCACCTAATCAGTACCTAATTCAGTAGAATGAGGTGTGCCTGTGTTGGAATTCAACAGACACTGGAATGGAATGGGTGTCATACATGTAGAGATGCTGATTTAAGAGATGTGCAGTGGTCTCTTCATTTTTCCACAGCTGTATATAAGTCAGTGTATTCAGACCCCTTGGCTTTTTCCACATTTTGTTACGTTACAGCCTTATTCTAAAATTGATTCAATTGTTTTTCCCCTTCATCAATCTACACACAATACCCCAAAATGAAAAAGCAAAAACTGATTTTTAGAAATTTTTGCAAATATATTACAAATAAAAAACAGATCACATTTACGTAAGTATTCAGACCCTTTACTCCGTACTTTGTTGACGCACCTTTGGCAGCGATTACAGCCTTGAGTCTTCTTGGGTATGACGCTACAAGCTTGGCACACCTGTATATGGGGAGTTTCTCCCATTCTTCTCTGCAGATCCTCTCAAGCTCTGTCAGGTTGGATGGGGAGCGTTGCTGCACAGCTATTTTCAGGTCTCTCCAGAGATGTTCGATCGGGTTCCAGTCCGGGCTCTGGCTGGGCCACTCAAGGACATTCAGAGACTTGTCCTGAAGCCACTCCTGCATTGTCTTGGCAGTGTGGTTAGGTTCATTGCCACCACCATGCTTCACCGTAGGGATGGTGCCAGTTTTCCTCCAGACGTGACGCTTGGCATTCAGGCCAAAGAGTTCAATCTTGGTTTCATCAGACCAGAGAATCTTGTTTCTCATAGTCTGAGAGTCCTTTAGGTGCCTTTTGGCAAACTCCAAGCGGGCTGTCATGTGCCTTTTACTGAGGAGTGGCTTCCGTCTGGCCACTTTACCATAAAGGCCTGATTGTCCTTCTGGAAGGTTCTCCCATCTCCACAGAGGAACTCTGGAGCTCTGTCAGATTGATCGTTAGGTTCTTGGTCACCTCCCTGACCAAGGCCCTTCTCCCCCGATTGCTCAGTTTGGCCGGGCGGCCTGCTCTAGGAAGAGTATTGGTGGTTCCAAACTTTTTCCATTTAAGAATGATGGAGGCCACTGTGTTCTTGGGGACCTTCAATGCTTTAGACATTTTTTGGTACCCTTCCCCAGATCTGTGCCTCAACACAATCCTGTCTCAGAGCTCAACGGACAATTCCTTCGACCTCATGGCTTGGTTTTTGCTCTGACATGCACTGTCAACTGTGGGACCTTATATAGACAGGTGTGTGCCTTTCCAAATCATGTCCAATCAATTGCATTTTCCAAAGGTGGACTCAAATCAAGTTGTAGAAACATCTCAAGGACGATCAATGGAAACAGGATGCACCTGAGCTCAATTTCAAGTCTCATAGCAAAGGGTCTGAATACTTATGTAAATAAGTTATTTCTGTTTTCTAAAAACCTGTTTTTCGCGTTGTCATTATGGGGTATTGTGTGTAGACTGATGAGGAAAAGCATTTGATCCATTTTAGAAAAAGGCTGTAACGTAACAAAATGTTGAAAAAGTCAAGGGGTCTGAATACTTTCTGAATGGACTGTGTGTGTCTGTGTTATGTTCATAGACATTAGGACAGACTGTCTGTGTTATGTTCATAGACAGTAGGACAGACTGTGCTCCGGGCCCAGACCAGCTCCATGTTGTCTCCCCCTCTAACCTGCTCTGGGTGGAGAGGCACTGTGCTCCGGGCCCAGACCAGCTCCATGTTGTCTCCCCCTCTAACCTGCTCTGGGTGGAGAGGCTTCCTGACTACAACCTGTCTGGAGCAGAACAGAAACACATGGAAACAGAGGGAGAAATACTCCATTAGGCCTATAGGCATGAAGAAGACTGGAGGCAGAGATCACTCAGGTAAGCCTAACCCCTACTCTCTACCCCTAACCCCTACTCTCTACCCCTAACCCCTACTCTCTACCCTAACCCTACCTCTACCCCTACCCAACGCGCTACCCCAACACCTACGCGGACCCGAACCCCGACTCTCGTCACCCAACCCACGGCTGACCCTAACCCTACGCTCACCCATAACCCTTATCCGCTACCCCTAACCCCTATCTCGACCCAACCCCTACTCTCTACCCCTAACCCTACTCTCTACCCTAACCCTACCTCTACCCTAACCCCTATCTCTACCCTAACCCCTTATCTCTACCCCTAACCCCTACTCTCTACCCCTACCTACTCCTACCCCTAACATCTCTACTCCCTAACCCTATCTCTACCCCTAACCCTACTCTCTACCCCTAACCCTTCTCTACCCTTACACTCACCTAACACTTACCCATTATCTCTACCATAGTACACCATCCAGAAACGCCTGATCCTAACACACAGTGAGACTGACTGGGACAGACTGATCCTAACACAGTGAGACTGACTGGGACAGACTGATCCTACAACAGTGAGACTGACTGGGACAGACTGATCCTAACACAGTGAGACTGCTGGGGACAGACTGATCCTACACAGTGAGACTGACTGGGACAGACTGATCCTAAACACAGTGAGACTGACTGTGACAGACTGATCCTAACACAGTGAGACTGACTGGACAGACTGATCCTAACACAGTGAGACTGACTGGGACAGACTGATCCTAAACACAGTGAGACTGACTGGGACAGACTGATCCTAACACGTGAGAACTGACTGGGACAGACTGATCCTAACACAGTGAGACTGACTGGGGACAAGACTGATCCTAAACACAGTGAGACTGACTGGGACAGACTGATCCTAACACAGTGAGACTGACTGGGACAGACTGATCCTAACACAGTGAGACTGACTGGGACAGACTGATCCTAACACAGTGAGACTGACTGGGACAGACTGATCCTAACACAGTGAGACTGACTGGGACAGACTGATCCTAACACAGTGAGACTGACTGGGACAGACTGATCCTAACACAGTGAGACTGACTGGGACAGACTGATCCTAACACAGTGAGACTGACTGGGACAGACTGATCCTAACACAGTGAGACTGACTGGGACACACTGATCCTAACACAGTGAGACTGACTGGGACAGACATATCATTGATTGAGCTATATTTCCCAACTGACCTATAGGGAGGGTTCGTACGCATGGCATTGGAGGAGGCCATAAACAGAGATACCGTTGGATTGACTTCCAACGTCTCCGCTATGAACCAGGCAGAGAGGAGCAGACCTTCGAGGAGAGGGTGGTGGAGGTCCGGTATGACCCCTGCAGGTATGAGAATTACTCTTAACCTTACCCTGTTGATGTCTCCCACCTTACCCTGTTGCTGCCCCCCCACCTTACCCTGTTGTTGGCCCCCCCACCTTACCCTGTTGCTGCCCCCCCACCTTACCCTGTTGTTGGCCCCCCACCTTACCCTGTTGTTGCCCCCCCACCTTACCCTGTTGATGTCTCCCACCTTACCCTGTTGATGTCTCCACCTTTACCCTGTTGATGTCTCCCCACCTTACCTGTTGTGCCCCCCCCCACCTTACCCTGTTGTTGCCCCCCCCCCACCTACCCTGTGATGTCCCCCCACCTTACCCTGTTGTTGCCCCCCCCACCTTACCCCTGTTGTTGCCCCCCCCCCACCTTACCTGTTGTGCCCCCCCCACCTTACCCTGTTGTTGCCCCCCCCCCCACCTTAACCCTGTTGTTTGCCCCCCCCCCCCCCACCTTACCCTGTTGATGTCTCCCACCTTACCCTGTTGTTGCCCCTCCCACCTTTACCCTGTTTGTTGCCCCCCCACACGTTACCTACCTGTTGTTGCCCCCCACCTTATCCCTGTTGTTGGCCCCCCCACCTTACCCTGTTGGTTTCCCCCCCACCATTACCCTGTTGATGGCCCACCCACCCTTACCCTGTTGTTGCCCCCCCCCACCTTGACCCTGTTGTGGTTGCCCCCCCACCTTACCTGTTGTTTGGCCCCCCACCCTTACCACTGTGTTGCCCCCTCCCACCTTACCCTGTTGTTGCCCCCCCCACCTTACCCTGTTGTTGGCCCCCCACCTTACCCTGTTGATGTCCCCCCACCTTACCCCTTTTTTGGCCCCCCCCCCTTGCCCTGTTGATGTCCCCCACCTTACCCTTGTGTTGGCCCCCCTCACCTTACCCTGTTTGTTGCCACCCCCACCTTACCCTGTTGTTGGCCCCCCCCACCTTACCCTGTTGTTGGCCCCCCCACCTTACCCTGTTGTTGGCCCCCAACCTCCCACCTTACCCTGTTGTTGGCCCCCACCTTACCCGTTGTTGCCCCCACCTTACCCTGTTGTTGCCCCCCCCACCTTACCCTGTTGTTCGCCCCCCCACCTTACCTGTTGTTGCCCCCCCCCCCACCTTACCCTGTTGTTGCCCCCCACCTTACCCTGTTGTTGCCCCCCCCACCTTACCCTGTTGTTGCCCCCCACTTACCTGTTTTGCCCACCACCTTACCCTGTTGTTGCCCCCCCCCCCCTACCTGTTGTTGCCCCCCCACCTTACCCTGTTGTTGCCCCCCCCCACCTTACCCTGTTGTTGCCCCACCCACCTTCCGTGTTGCCCCCCCCCCCCCTTACCCTGTTGTTGGCCCCCCCCCACCTTACCCTGTTGTTGCCCCCCCCCCCTTACCCTGTTGTGGCCCCCCCCACCTTACCCTGTTGTTGCCCCCCCCCACCTTACCCTGTTGTTGCCCCCTTCCCCCCCCCCCCACCTTACCCTGTTGTTGCCCCCCCCCCCACCTTACCCTGTTGTTGCCCCCCCACCTTACCCTGTTGTTGGCCCCCCCACCTTACCCTGTTGTTGCCCCCCCACCTTACCCTGTTGTTGCCCCCCCACCTTACCCTGTTGTTGCCCCCCCACCTTACCCTGTTGTTGCCCCCCCACCTTACCCTGTTGTTTGCCCCCCCACCTTACCCTGTTGATGTCCCCCCCACCTTACCCTGTTGATGGCCCCCCCACCTTACCCTGTTGTTGCCCCCCCACCTTACCCTGTTGTTGGCCCCCCCACCTTACCCTGTTGATGTCTCCCACCTTACCCTGTTGATGGCCCCCCCACCTTACCCTGTTGTTGCCCCCCCACCTTACCCTGTTGTTGCCCCTCCCACCTTACCCTGTTGTTGCCCCCCCCCACTTACCCTGTTGTTGCCCCCCCCCCCACCTTACCCTGTTGTTTGCCCCCCCCACCTTACCCTGTTGTTGCCCCCCACCTTACCCTGTTGTTGCCCCCCCCACCTTACCCTGTTGTTGCCCCCCCCCCCATTACCCTGTTGTTGCCCCTCCCACCTTACCCTGTTGTTGCCCCCCCCACCTTACCCTGTTGTTGGCCCCCCCCACCTTACCCTGTTGCCCCCCCCACCTTACCCTGTTGTTGGCCCCCCCCCCCACCTTACCCTGTTGTTGCCCCCCCCCACCTTACCCTGTTGTTGCCCCTCCCCACCTTACCCTGTTGTTGGCCCCCCCACCTTACCCTGTTGTTGGGCCCCCCCACCTTACCCTGTTGTTGGCCCCCCCACCTTACCCTGTGTTGGCCCCCCACCTTACCCTGTTGTTGGCCCCCCACCTTACCCTGTGTTGGCCCCCCCCACCTTACCCTGTTGTTGCCCCCCCCACCCTTACCCTGTTGTTGCCCCCCCCACCTTACCCTGTTGTTGCCCCCCCCCCCCACCTTACCCTGTTGTTGGCCCCCCACCTTACCCTGTTGTTGGCCCCCCCCCTTACCCTGTTGATAAGGTGGGTGCCGGAGGAGATGGCTGCCGTTTTACGGCTCCTAACCAATTGTGTGTGTTTTTTTCGCGTTATTTGTAACTTATTTTTTACATAATGTTTCTGCCACAGTCTCTTATAACCAAAAAGAGCTTCTGGATATCAGGACAGCGATTACTCACCTCGTATAGGACGAAGATTTTTCTTTAACGAGTCTGACGCGAAGGATTTACTTCAGAAACCCGACAAGGCCCAAATCCCTGTCATTCGCATTAGAAAGAGACGGAGATATCGGGGATGTAGGTCGGGGTGCCTTGTAAGGATCCGACGGCGAGTGCGGTCTGTGTATATTTGTAAATAACAGCTGGTGCACAAAATCTAATTATAAGGAAGTCTCAAGGTATTGCTCGCCTGAGGTATCTCATGATAAGCTGTAGACCACACTATTTACCAAGAGATTTTTCATCTATTTTTCATAGCTGTCTATTTACCACCACAAACTGATGCTGGCTCAACGAGCTGTATAAGGCCATAAGCAAACAAAAAATGCTCATCCAGATGCAGCGCTCCTAGTGGCCGGGGACTTTAATGCAGGGAAACTTAAATCCGTTTTACCTAATTTCTACCAGCATGTTAAATGTGCAACCAGAGGGAAAAAAACTCTAGACCACCTTTACTCCACACACAGAGATGCATACAAAGCTCTCCCTCGCCCTCCATTTGGCAAATCTGACCATAACTCTATCCTCCTGATTCCTGCTTACAAGCTAAAACTAAAGCAGGAAGTACCAGTGACTCGCTCAATACAGAAGTGGTCAGATGATGCAGATGCTAAGCTACAGGACTGTTTTGCTAGCACAGACTGGAATATGTTCAGAGATTCTTCCGATGGCATTGAGGAGTACACCACATCAGTCACTGGCTTCATCAATAAGTGCATCGATGACGTCGTCCCCACAGTGACCGTACGTACATACCCCAACCAGAAGCCATGGATTAAAGGTAACATCCGCACTGAGCTAAAGGGTAGTAGAGCTTCCGCTTTCAAGGAGCGGGACTCTAACCCGGACGCTTATAAGAAATCCCGCTATGCCCTCCGACGAACCATCAAACAGGCAAAGCGTCAATACAGGACTAAGATCGAATCGTACTACACCGGCTCTGACGCTCGTCGGATGTGGCAGGGCTTGAAAACTATTACAGACTACAAAGGGAAGCACATCCGCGAGCTTCCCAGTGACACGAGCCTACCAGACGAGTTAAATTACTTCAATGCTCGCTTCGAGGGAAGCAACACTGAAGCATGCATGAGAGCATCAGCTGTTCAGGACGGCTGTGTGATCACGCTCTCCGTAGCCGATGTGAGTAAGACCTTTAAACAGGTCAACATTCACAAGGCTGCAGGGCCAGACAGATTACCAGGACGTGTACTCAGAGCATGCGCTGACCAACTGGCAAGTATCTTCACTGACATTTTCAACCTCTCCCTGTCTGAGTCTGTAATACCAACATGTTTCAAGCAGACCACCATAGTCCTTGTGCCCAAGAACACTAGGGTAACCTGCCTAAATGACTACCAACACGTAGCACTCACATTTGTAACCATGAAGTGCTTTGAAAGGCTGGTCATGGCTCACATCAACACCATTATACCAGAAACCTTAGACCCACTCCAATTTGCATACCGCCCCAACAGATCCACAGATAACGCAGTCTCTATTGCACTCCACACTGCCCTTTCCCACCTGGACTAAAGGAACACCTACGTGAGAATGCTATTCTTTGACTACAGCTCAGCATTCAACACCATAGTGCCCTCAAAGCTCATCACTAAGCTAAGGACCCTGGGATTAAACACCTCCCTCTGCAACTGGATCCTGGACTTCCTGACGGGCCGCCCCCCCAGGTGGTAAGGGTAGGTAACAACTCTGATCCTCAACACGGGGGCCCCTTAGGGGTGCGTGCTCAGTCCCTTCCTGTACTTCCTGTTCACCCATGACTGCATGGCCAAGCACGACTCCAACACCATCATTAAGTTTGCTGACGACAGAACAGTGGTAGGCCTGATCACCAACAATGATGAGACAGCCTATAGGGAGGAGGTCAGAGACCTGGCCATGTGGTGCCAGGATAACAACCTCTCCCTCAACGTGATCAAGACAAAGGAGATGATTGTGGACTACAGGAAAAGGAGGACTGAGCACGCCCCCATTCTCATCGACGGGGCTGTAGTGGAGCAGGTTGAGACCTTCAAGTTCCTTGGTGTCCACATCACCAACAAACTATCATGTTCCAAACACACCAAGACAGTCGTGAAGTGGGCACGACAAAGCCTATTCCCCCTTAGGAGACTGAAAAGATTTGGCATGGGTCCTCAAATCCTCAAAAAGTTATACAGCTGCACCATCGAGATCATCCTGACTGGTTGCATCACCGCCTGGTATGGCAACTGCTCGGCCTCCAACCGCAAGGCACTACAGAGGGTAGTGCGTACGGCCCAGTACATCACTGGGGCCAAGCTTCCTGCCATCCAGGACCTCTATACCAGGCGGTGTCAGAGGAAGGCCCTCAAAATTGTCAAAGACTCTAGCCACCCTAGTCATAGACTGTTCTCTCTGCTACCGCACGGCAAGCTGTACCGGAGTGCCAAGTCTAGGTCCAAGAGACTCCTGAACAGCTTCTACCCCCAAGCCATAAGACTCCCGAACAGCTAATCAAATTGCTACCCGGACTATTTGCATTGTTCACCCCACCCCCTCTTTTTACGCTGCTGCTACTCGCTGCTTATTATCTATGTATAGTCACTTTAATAACTCTACCTACATGTACATATTACCTCAATTACCTCGACTAACCTGTGCCCCCGCACATTGACTCTGTACCGGTACCCCCTGTATATAGCCTCGCTACTGTTATTTTTTACTTATCTATTTTTTTACATAACACTTTTATTTTTCTTAAAACTCCATTGTTGGTTAAGGGCTTGTAAGTATTTCACTGTAAGGTTTACACCTGTTGTATTCGGCAAATGTGACTAATGAAATTAGATTTTATCCCCCTACATTCAACAACTACAGCACTTACACAAATGACTGATGATTGGCTGAGAGAAATTGATGATTAAAGGTTGTGGGGGCTGTTTTGTTAGACTTCAGTGTCGGCTGCTGGAAAAACGTACAGTGGGGGAAAAAAGTATTTAGTCAGCCACCAATTGTGCAAGTTCTCCCACTTAAAAAGATGAGAGAGGCCTGTAATTTATCATAGGTACACGTCAACTATGACAGACAAAATGAGGGAAAGAAATCCAGAAAATCACATTGTAGGATTTTTAATGAATTTATTTGCAAATTATGGTGGAAAATAAGTATTTGGTCAATAACAAAAGTTTCTCAATACTTTGTTATATACCCTTTGTTGGCAATGACACAGGTCAAACGTTTTCTGTAAGTCTTCACAAGGTTTTCACATACTGTTGCTGGTATTTTGGCCCATTCCTCCATGCAGATCTCCTCTAGAGCAGTGATGTTTTGGGGCTGTCGCTGGGCAACACGGACTTTCAACTCCCTCCAAAGATTTTCTATGGGGTTGAGATCTGGAGACTGGCTAGGCCACTCCAGGACCTTGAAATGCTTCTTACGAAGCCACTCCTTCGTTGCCCGGGCGGTGTGTTTGGGATCATTGTCATGCTGAAAGACCCAGCCATGTTTCATCTTCAATGCCCTTGCTGATGGAAGGAGTTTTTCACTCAAAATCTCACGATACATGGCCCCATTCATTCTTTCCTTTACACCAGGGGTGTCAAACTCATTTTAGCTCAGGGGCCACATGGAGGAAAATCTCCTCCCAAGTGGGCCGGACCGGTAAAATCATGGTATATATAACTTAAAAACAACAACTTCAGATTGTTTTCTTTGTTTTAATACGATCAACATACAACATAAAGCTGGAGCCTGAGGACAGTGTGTCCAAAATAGTACAAGCACAACATCACTATTAATCATAAAACACCTCAAGTTTATTTGAAAATTCTAAACAAAAAGAACACACAAACACACAATGCCTCAGTGATTCACATAACTGTTTCACAGATCACAGAACTATATCAGGGTGTCATTTCTCAGGCAGAAATGTAGATACAAATAATGAAATCCTGTTCCCCAAACAAGTGCAAGAACCACAGAGTCAAGAATAGGTTAAATATACAAATAAAATAAAATCAATTAAAAACAATAGCACATCAACATAAAAACATATAAACATAAAGCTGGAGCCTGAGGACAGTGTGTCCAAAAGGACAACATCACTATTAATCATAAAACACCTCAAGTTATTTGAAATTCTGAGGACAAACAACACACAAACACACAATGCCTCAGTGATTCACAGAAGTATATCACAGAACTATATCAGGGTGTCTCATGCAGCACTTTAAGTGGGGTTGCATAGTTTATTTGACTCCTGATACCTGGCTATCTTTTAGCTTTCACCAGCGCATCAATATCAGGCGTCACATCCTGAGTGGCAGCCAACTTCAGGATGTGATTCAAGTGCTTGTGCGTGAGCCTTGAGCGCAGCTTTGTTTTATTTATGCTCATTACAGAGAACTTGCTCACAAAGATATGTGGTTCCAAACATGCACAACAGTTTTGCAGCGAGGGCTGTCAAGTTGGGGTAACCTGGCAAGAGATTCTGATAAAATGTGTCCAAGCCAGCTGCTTTTTTCCCGATCATTGAGGGCGCACCATCTGTAGCCAGGCTGACAGCGCGGGACCAGTCCACTCCGACCCTGTCCAGCGCGCCGACGAGTGCAGTGAAAATATCAGCTGCTGTCGTTGTATCTGTCATCGGCACCAACTCCACGAACTCCTCCGTGACGGTCAATGTGTCATCAACTCCGCGGATGAAAATGGCCAGTTGTGCAACATCTGTAATGTCCGTGCTTTCATCAATTGCAACCGAAAACGCAATAAATGACTTTACTTTTTGCTTCAACTGGCTGTCCAAATCCACTGAAAGATCGGAAATCCTGTCTGCAACTGTGTTTCTTGTCAGGCTGATATTTGCAAAAGCCTGGTGCTTTTCAGGGCACACAATCTCTGCTGCCTTCATCATGCATGTTTTTACAAATTCACCCTCACTAAATGGTTTTGAAGCCACTACGATTTCATTAGCAATGAGGTAGCTAGCTTTCACTGCAGCGTCACTGATGTCTCGGCTGTGAGTAAACACAGACTGCTGTTTCTTCAGACCCACCAACAGTTCATTCACCTTCTCTCTTCTCCGCTGTCCTTGAAAGTTGTCATATTTGTCGGCATGAAGACTCACATAGTGGCGACGAAGGTTATATTCTTTCAGCACTGCAACATGCTGTGAACACACCAAACATACAGCTTTCCCATTCAATTCCGTGAATAAATAGAAGGATGACAATTTTTCTTGGAACACTCTGCACTCTGCGTCCACTTTTCTCTTTTTTGACAGAGACATATTGGGGCAATGAGGGTGCCAAAGCACATAATGTTAAAAGTAGAAGCCGTAATAAATATCGCGGGCAAAACAAAGTAGCTCATCCGGACTGGCTGCACTTGCTTGACCTATTTGCTCTGCCCCGGTATAAACAGTTTGCTTGCTTAACACAATTGCTATTGCGCCATACAGTGGACACAATTGGAACAGCAGTTTCTTTTATTGAAAAATTGCAGCTCATTTTTATACTTTACAAAATCATCTCGCGGGCCGGATTAAACCGTTTGCGGGCCTGATCCAGCCCGCGGGCTGGACGTTTGACACCCCTGCTTTACACGGATCAGTCGTCCTGGTCCCTTTGCAGAAAAACAGCCCCAAAGCATGATGTTTCCACCCCCATGCTTCACAGTAGGTATGGTGTTCTTTGGATGCAACTCAGCATTCTTTGTCCTCCAAACACGACGAGTTGAGTTTTTACCAAAAGGTTCTATTTTGGTTTCATCTGACCATATGACATTCTCCCAATCCTCTTCTGGATCATCCAAATGCACTCTAGCAAACTTCAGACGGGCCTGGACATGTACTGGCTTAAGCAGGGGGACACTTCTCGGCACTGCAAGATTTGAGTCCCTGGCGGCGTAGTGTGTTACTGATGGTAGGCTTTGTTACTTTGGTCCCAGCTCTCTGCAGGTCATTCACTAGGTCCCCCCGTGTGGTTCTGGGATTTTTGCTCACCGTTCTTGTGATCATTTTGACCCCACGGGGTGAGATCTTGCGTGGAGCCCCAGATCGAGGGAGATTATCAGTGGTCTTGTATGTCTTCCATTTCCTAATAATTGCTCCCACAGTTGATTTCTTCAAACCAAGCTGCTTACCTATTGCAGATTCAGTCTTCCCAGCCTGGTGCAGGTCTACAATTTTGTTTCTGGTGTCCTTTGACAGCTCTTTGGTCTTGGCCATAGTGGAGTTTGGAGTGTGACTGTTTGAGGTTGTGGACAGGTGTCTTTTATACTGATAACAAGTTCAAACAGGTGCCATTAATATAGGTAACGAGTGGAGGACAGAGGAGCCTCTTAAAGAAGAAGTTACAGGTCTGTGAGAGCCAGAAATCTTGCTTGTTTGTAGGTGACCAAATACTTTTTTTCCACCATAATTTGCAAATAAATTCATAAAAAATCCTACAATGTGATTTTCTGGATTTTTTTCTCTCAATTTGTCTGTCATAGTTGACATGTACCTATGATGAAAATTACAGGCCTCTCTCATCTTTTTAAGTGGGAGAACTTGCACAATTGGTGGCTGACTAAATACTTTTTTCCCCCACTGTATGTGTTATGGCTTTACACCCCCTGCTATATTGTGGATAAAGTTACCTGTCTAACAGAACACAGTGGGTGTTCTTTAATTGAAGCCTCTCCAACATAATCCAGGTAGAATCAGGAATTCCCCAGGGCAGCTGTCTAGGCACCTTACTTTTTTCAATCTTTACTAACGGCATGCCACTGGCTTTGAGTAAAGCCACTGTGTCTATGTCTCCCGAGTGGCGCAGTGCTCTAAGGCACGGGAGATCCTGGTTCGAATCCAGGCTCTGTCGTAGCCGGCCGCGACCGGGAGACCCATGGGGCGGCGCACAATTGGCCCAGCGTCGTCCAGGGTAGGGGAGTCTGTCCATAATAAAGCGTTACAATGCATTCTTAACAGCACTATCAACAAGGCAGGTCCTACAGGCCCTAGTTTTATCGCACCTGGACTACTGTTCAGTCTTGTGGTCAGGTGCCACAAAGAGGGACTTAGGAAAATTTCAATTTGCTCAGAACCGGGCAGCATGGCTTGCCCTTGGATGTACACAGAGAGCAAACATTAATAATATGCATGTCAATCTCTCCTGGCTCAAAGTAGAGGAGAGATTGACTTCATCACTACTTGTATTTGTGAGAGGTATTGACATGTTGAAAGCACCGAGCTGTCTGTTTGAACTACTAGCACACAGCTCAGACACCCATGCATACCCCACAAGACATGCCACCAGAGGTCTCTTCACAGTCCCCAAGTCCAGAACAGACTATGGGGAGGTGCACAGTACTACATAGAGCCATGACTACATGGAACTCTGTTCCATATCAGGTAACTGATGCAAGCAGTAGAATCAGATTTAAAAAACAGATAAAAATACACCTTATGGAACAGCGGGGACTGTGAAGCAACACAGACATAGACACATGCATACACACACATGATAACATACGCACTATACACACACGTACACATGGATTTTGTGTTGTAGATATGTGGTATTGGAGGAGGGGCCTGAGGGCGGCAGGTAGCTTAGTGGTTAAGAGCGTTGTGCCAGTAACCGAAAGGTCGCTGGTTCTAATCCCCGAGCCGACTAGGTGAAAAATCTGTCGGTGCCCTTGAGCAAGGCACTTAACCCTAATTGCTCCTGTAAGTCGCTCTGGATAAGAGCGTCTGCTAAATGACTAATTATTATTATAATTGTGAAATCTGTTATGAATGTATTATAATGTTTTTAAAATTGTATAACTGCCTTAATTTTGCCAGACCCCAGGAAGAGTAGCTGCTGCATTGGCAGGAACTAATGGGGATCCATAAAAAATAAAAATACTCCTCAGTAAAAGGCATGACAGCCCGCTTGGAGTTTGCCAAAAGGCACCTAAAGGACTCTCAGACCATGAGAAACAAGATTGTCTGGTCTGATAAAACCAAGATTGAACTCTTTGGCCTGAATGCCAAGCATCATGTCTGGAGGAAACCTGTCATGGTGGTGGCAGCATCATGCTGTGGGGATGTTTTTCAGCGGCAGGGATTGGGAGACTAGTCAGGATCGAGGGAAAGATATACAGAGCAAAGTACAGAGATCCTTGATGAAAACCTGCTCCAGAGCGATCAGGACCTCAGACTGGGGCGAAGGTTCACCTTCCAACAGGACAATGACCCTAAGCACACAGCCAAGACAACACAGGAGTGGCTTTGGGACAATTCTCTGAATGTCCTTGAGTGGCCCAGCCAGAGCTCGAACTTGAACGCGATCGAACATCTCTGGAAAGACCTAAAAAGAGCTTTCCAGCGACGCTCCCAATCCAACCTGACAGAGCTTAAGAGGATCTGCAGAGAAGAATGGGAGAAACTCCCCAAATACAGGTGTGCCAAGCTTGTAGCGTCATACCCAAGAAGACTCTAAGCTTTAATCGCTGCCAAAGGTACTTCAACAAAGTACTGAGTAAATGGTCTGAATAATTATACAAATGTGATATTAAAGTTTTTGTATTTTTAATAAATGTGCAAACATTTCTAGACCTGTTTTTGCTTTGTCATTATGGGGTATTGTGTGTAGATTAATGGGGGGGTGGGGGGGACAATTTAAGGCTGTAACGTAACAAAATGTGGAAAAAGATGCATATCTACTGGTCTTTCTCTATGTGAATCTAGAAGACGTCTGCTGTCTCAGTGATATATCTACTGATGTTTCGTAACAGATCTGCAGAAATAGCTCTGGTGGCAGGAGGGAAGAGGAAGCGTTGGATCATTGCTACAGAGAACATGCAAGTAGGAGACCTCATTAAAACCTCTGGGATTATCGGCCGCATGGCAGGTAAGAGCTTCAATCAAACCTGCCTTTTTGGATTTGTATTTTACCCTTCATTTACCAGCTAAGCACACGTTCTCATTTACAGCAACGACCTGGGGAATAGTTACAGGGGAGAGGAATTGGGATGAATGAGCCAATTGGAAGCTGGGGAAGATTAGATGGCCAGATTGGGAATTTTATTCAGGGTTAGACCCACCTGTCCTCTCCACAAGATAATGGAGCTGTCTCTAACCCACCTGTCCTCTCCACAAGATAATAGAGCTGTCTCTAACCCACCTGTCCTCTCCACAAGATAATGGAGCTGTCTCTAACCCACCTGTCCTCTCCAAAAGATAATGTAGCTGTCTCTAACCCACCTGTCCTCTCCAAAAGATAATGGAGCTGTCTCTAACCCACCTGTCCTCTCCAAAAGATAATGGAGCTGTCTCTAACCCACCTGTCCTCTCCAAAAGATAATGTAGCTGTCTCTAACCCACCTGTCCTCTCCACAAGATAATGTAGCTGTCTCTAACCCACCTGTCCTCTCCACAAGATAATGGAGCTGTCTCTAACCCACCTGTCCTCTCCACAAGATAATGGAGCTGTCTCTAACCCACCTGTCCTCTCCACAAGATAATGGAGCTGTCTCAAGTCTGTTATAATGGATCTGTTGTCTCCTGTCTAATGTGTAATGTATGTCTGTATAATATTGTAATGTTTCTGTCATGATGTCCTCTCCAGTTTCAGCTAAAGAAGGAGACTCGTTCCCCCTGGGAGCTCTTCCTGTTGGAACTCTGGTCAACAACCTGGAACTGTATCCTGGGAAAGGAGCCACCTACATCCGTGCTGCAGGTAACCTTTACCCCTGACCTCTAACCCCTATCCGTGCTGCAGGTAACCTTTACCCCTGACCTCTAACCCCTATCCGTGCTGCAGGTAACCTTTACCCCTGACCTCTAACCCCTAACCCCTATCCGTGCTGCAGGTAACCTTTACCCCTGACCCCTATCCGTGCTGCAGGTAACCTTTACCCCTGACCTCTAACCCCTATCCGTGCTGCAGGTAACCTTTACCCCTGACCTCTAACCTCTAACCCCTATCCGTGCTGCAGGTAACCTTTACCCCTGACCTCTAACCCCTATCCGTGCTGCAGGTAACCTTTACCCCTGACCTCTAACCCCTAACCCCTATCCGTGCTGCAGGTAACCTTTACCCCTGACCCCTATCCGTGCTGCAGGTAACCTTTACCCCTGACCTCTAACCCCTATCTGTGCTGCAGGTAACCTTTACCCCTGACCTCTAACCCCTATCCGTGCTGCAGGTAACCTTTACCCCTGACCTCTAACCTCTAACCACTATCCGTGCTGCAGGTAACCTTTACCCCTGACCTCTAACCCCTATCCGTGCTGCAGGTAACCTTTACCCCTGACCTCTAACCCCTGACTCCTATCCGTGCTGCAGGTAACCTTTACCCCTGACCTCTAACCCCTGACCCCTATCCGTGCTGCAGGTAACCTTTACCCCTGACCTCTAACCCCTGACCCCTATCCGTGCTGCAGGTAACCTTTACCTCTAACCCCTGACCCCTATCCGTGCTGCAGGTAACCTTTACCCCTGACCTCTAACCCCTGACCCCTATCCGTGCTGCAGGTAACCTTTACCCCTGACCTCTAACCCCTATCCGTGCTGCAGGTAACCTTTACCCCTGACCTCTAACCTCTATCCGTGCTGCAGGTAACCTTTACCCCTGACCTCTAACCCCTATCCGTGCTGCAGGTAACCTTTACCCCTGACCTCTAACCTCTAACCCCTATCCGTGCTGCAGGTAACCTTTACCCCTGACCTCTAACCTCTAACCCCTATCCGTGCTGCAGGTAACCTTTACCCCTGACCTCTAACCTCTATCCGTGCTGCAGGTAACCTTTACCCCTGACCTCTAACCCCTGACCCCTATCCGTGCTGCAGGTAACCTTTACCCCTGACCTCTAACCCCTATCCGTGCTGCAGGTAACCTTTACCCCTGACCTCTAACCCCTGACCCCTATCCGTGCTGCAGGTAACCTTTACCCCTGACCTCTAACCCCTGACCCCTATCCGTGCTGCAGGTAACCTTTACCCCTGACCTCTAACCCCTATCCGTGCTGCAGGTAACCTTTACCCCTGACCTCTAACCCCTGACCCCTATCCGTGCTGCAGGTAACCTTTACCCCTGACCTCTGACCCCTATCCGTGCTGCAGGTAACCTTTACCCCTGACCTCTAACCCCTGACCCCTATCCGTGCTGCAGGTAACCTTCCCCTAACCCCTGACCTCTAACCCCTATCCGTGCTGCAGGTAACCTTTACCCCTGACCTCTAACCCTGACCCCTATCCGTGCTGCAGGTAACCTTTACCCCTGACCTCTAACCCCTATCCGTGCTGCAGGTAACCTTTACCCCTGACCTCTAACCTCTATCCGTGCTGCAGGTAACCTTTACCCCTGACCTCTAACCCCTATCCGTGCTGCAGGTAACCTTTACCCCTGACCTCTAACCTCTAACCCCTATCCGTGCTGCAGGTAACCTTTACCCCTGACCTCTAACCCCTATCCGTGCTGCAGGTAACCTTTACCCCTGACCTCTAACCTCTATCCGTGCTGCAGGTAACCTTTACCCCTGACCTCTAACCCCTAGCCCCTATCCGTGCTGCAGGTAACCTTTACCCCTGACCTCTAACCCCTGACCCCTATCCGTGCTGCAGGTAACCTTTACCCCTGACCTCTAACCCCTGACCCCTATCCGTGCTGCAGGTAACCTTTACCCCTGACCTCTAACCTCTAACCCCTATCCGTGCTGCAGGTAACCTTTACCCCTGACCTCTAACCCCTATCCGTGCTGCAGGTAACCTTTACCCCTGACCTCTAACCCCTGACCCCTATCCGTGCTGCAGGTAACCTTTACCCCTGACCTCTAACCCCTGACCCCTATCCGTGCTGCAGGTAATCTTTACCCCTGACCTCTAACCCCTGACCCCTATCCGTGCTGCAGGTAACCTTTACCCCTGACCTCTAACCCCTATCCGTGCTGCAGGTAACCTTTACCCCTGACCTCTAACCCCTATCCGTGCTGCAGGTAACCTTTACCCCTGACCTCTAACCCCTATCCGTGCTGCAGGTAACCTTTACCCCTGACCTCTAACCCCTGACCCCTATCCGTGCTGCAGGTAACCTTTACCCCTGACCTCTAACCCCTGACCCCTATCCGTGCTGCAGGTAACCTTTACCCCTGACCTCTAACCCCTGACCCCTATCCGTGCTGCAGGTAACCTTTACCCCTGACCTTTAACCCCTATCCGTGCTGCAGGTAACCTTTACCCCTGACCTCTAACCCCTGACCCCTATCCGTGCTGCAGGTAACCTTTACCCCTGACCTCTAACCTCTATCCGTGCTGCAGGTAACCTTTACCCCTGACCTCTAACCCCTATCCGTGCTGCAGGTAACCTTTACCCCTGACCTCTAACCCCTGACCCCTATCCGTGCTGCAGGTAACCTTTACCCCTGACCTCTAACCTCTATCCGTGCTGCAGGTAACCTTTACCCCTGACCTCTAACCCCTATCCGTGCTGCAGGTAACCTTTACCCCTGACCTCTAACCCCTGACCCCTATCCGTGCTGCAGGTAACCTTTACCCCTGACCTCTAACCTCTATCCGTGCTGCAGGTAACCTTTACCCCTGACCTCTAACCCCTATCCGTGCTGCAGGTAACCTTTACCCCTGACCTCTAACCCCTGACCCCTATCCGTGCTGCAGGTAACCTTTACCCCTGACCTCTAACCCCTATCCGTGCTGCAGGTAACCTTTACCCCTGACCTCTAACCTCTAACCCCTATCCGTGCTGCAGGTAACCTTTACCCCTGACCTCTAACCCCTATCCGTGCTGCAGGTAACCTTTACCCCTGACCTCTAACCTCTATCCGTGCTGCAGGTAACCTTTACCCCTGACCTCTAACCCCTGACCCCTATCCGTGCTGCAGGTAACCTTTACCCCTGACCTCTAACCTCTAACCCCTATCCGTGCTGCAGGTAACCTTTACCCCTGACCTCTAACCCCTATCCGTGCTGCAGGTAACCTTTACCCCTGACCTCTAACCTCTATCTGTGCTGCAGGTAACCTTTACCCCTGACCTCTAACCCCTGACCCCTATCCGTGCTGCAGGTAACCTTTACCCCTGACCTCTAACCCCTAACCGTGCTGCAGGTAACCTTTACCCCTGACCTCTAACCCCTGACCCCTATCCGTGCTGCAGGTAACCTTTACCCCTGACCTCTAACCCCTAACCGTGCTGCAGGTAACCTTTACCCCTGACCTCTAACCCCTGACCTCTATCCGTGCTGCAGGTAACCTTTACCCCTGACCTCTAACCCCTATCCGTGCTGCAGGTAACCTTTACCCCTAAACTCTAACCCCTATCCGTGCTGCAGGTAACCTTTACCCCTGACCTCTAACCTCTAACCCCTATCCGTGCTGCAGCTTAACAAACAATCTCCATGTCATACATTAGAAGTGGAATAACAATAGTAATTAGTTTTTTAGTCTGATCACTATTGAGAAATGATATTATTGAGTCTGATCACTATTGAGAAATGATATTATTGAGTCTGATCACTATTGAGAAATGATATTATTGAGTCTGATCACTATTGAGAAATGATATTGAGTCTGATCACTATTGAGAAATGATATTATTAAGTCTGATCACTATTGAGAAATGATATTGAGTCTGATCACTATTGAGAAATGATATTATTAAGTCTGATCACTATTGAGAAATGATATTGAGTCTGATCACTATTGAGAAATGATATTATTAAGTCTGATCACTATTGAGAAATGATATTGAGTCTGATCACTATTGAGAAATGATATTATTAAGTCTGATCACTATTGAGAAATGATATTGAGTCTGATCACTATTGAGAAATGATATTATTAAGTCTGATCACTATTGAGAAATGATATTGAGTCTGATCACTATTGAGAAATGATATTATTGAGTCTGATCACTATTGAGAAATGATATTGAGTCTGATCACTATTGAGAAATGATATTATTGAGTCTGATCACTATTGAAACAGTTTTATTGTGGTTGTTGAAGGTACGAGTGGAGTGTTACTTCGTAAAGTCAACGGAACAGCGATTGTACAGCTGCCATCTAAACAGCAAATTCAGGTAATATAACTGTTATATATTCTATAACTGTTGTCCTCTGGTTTGTCTGTCCATAGTCTCATTTACACTTTACCGTGAGTTTCGTCATCTGATCATTAAGATCCAATCACTATCGGATCAACGTTTGTTGCATCTACACATTGTATTAAAATGTATCTTATCCTTCCACTGTGTCCACATTCAGACCATATTATCTGGTGCCTCCCTTATTTGACTGATATTCTTTCAAAATAATATGAACGTATTTATTTTAAGACAATTACTGATGTCATATATCAATGGTGCTACCTGTCAATGATTTTAGGGGCCTGTATGATGATGATTTTAAATGGTTTGACCATCTAGATCTGTTTACTAACTGCACCTCACCAGATCTAGATTCTAGAAGCTGATGCTCTGACTGCACCTCACCAGATCTAGATTCTAGAAGCTGATGCACTGACTGCACCTCACCAGATCTAGATTCTAGAAGCTGATGCTCTAACTGCACCTCACCAGATCTAGATTCTAGAAGCTGATGCTCTGACTGCACCTCACCAGATCTAGATTCTAGAAGCTGATGCTCTGACTGCACCTCACCAGATCTAGATTCTAGAAGCTGATGCTCTGACTGCACCTCACCAGATCTAGATTCTAGAAGCTGATGCTCTGACTGCACCTCACCAGATCTAGATTCTAGAAGCTGATGCTCTGACTGCACCTCACCAGATCTAGATTCTAGAAGCTGATGCTCTGACTGCACCTCACCAGATCTAGATTCTAGAAGCTGATGCTCTGACTGCACCTCACCAGATCTAGATTCTAGAAGCTGATGCTCTGACTGCACCTCACCAGATCTAGATTCTAGAAGCTGATGCACTGACTGCACCTCACCAGATCTAGATTCTAGAAGCTGATGCTCTGACTGCACCTCACCAGATCTAGATTCTAGAAGCTGATGCTCTGACTGCACCTCACCAGATCTAGATTCTAGAAGCTGATGCTCTGACCGCAGTTCACCAGCTGTTGTCTTCTGTTTCCAGGTGATTGAGACATGCATGGCAACAGTGGGACGGGTGTCCAACATCGATCACAACAAACGGATCATTGGTAAAGCTGGCAGGAACCGTTGGCTCGGCATCCGGCCCTCCAGCGGCTTGTGGAAGAGGAAAGGCGGCTGGGCCGGACGCAAGATCAAACCACTACCCCCCATGAAGAGTTATATTAACCTGCCTTCAGTGTCTGCCAACTAACAATGACACTTCCATCTCCTCTGTATCTGTCAACTAACAATGACACTTCCATCTGCTCTGTATCTGTCAACTAACAATGACACTTCCATCTGCTCTGTATCTGTCAACTAACAATGACACTTCCATCTGCTCTGTATCTGTCAACTAACAATGACACTTCCATCTGCTCTGTGTCTGTCAACTAACAATGACACTTCCATCTGCTCTGTATCTGTCAACTAACAATGACACTTCCATCTGCTCTGTATCTGTCAACTAACAATGACACTTCCATCTGCTCTGTATCTGCCAACTAACAATGACACTTCCATCTGCTCTGTATCTGTCAACTAACAATGACACTTCCATCTGCTCTGTATCTGCCAACTAACAATGACACTTCCATCTGCTCTGTATCTGCCAACTAACAATGACACTTCCATCTGCTCTGTGTCTGCCAACTGACCATGTGCTGAACTCTGTATGCAACAGGACTGGCATGGCAGGAGACACCACCTCTTCTCTCTTTTTAGATTGAACAGAGGCAGTTATGTTAATGTACAGAGCTTTGTCTGTGTCAGTGATTACTCTTTAAGACACTCAATGATTTCAGTTCTTTAGTCTCATGACAATGTTTTAGTCTGTTATGACATGGATTTTGTGAAATGATGTAATTGTCTGAATTGTTGCTAGAGAATAGACAAGGTCCCACACTTCATTAAACACAGCTGCTGCTTGGAAGAGCATGAAGCCAAACATTAGAAAACTCCATCCATAGTGAAACATTCAAAGGTCAACCCATGTTCTCTTTAATGGGATTTAGAAATACTGTCATATTTAAAACAAGGTTTGTGCAAAGACACAAAAGCAGGATGAATGAGTTGCTAGACTAGTTGTCCAACAACCTCCTTAGAGACCCCCTGGAGTTGGGGCAGACAACCTCCTTAGAGACCCCCTGGAGTTGGGGCAGACAACCTCCTTAGAGACCCCCTGGAGTTGGGGCAGGCAAGCTCTTGTTGGAATCTTCATACGTAGACAACAGGGGTCTATTAAAGTTATTCCATATACAGACAACAGGGGTCTATTAAAGTTATTCCATATACAGACAACAGGGGTCTATTAAAGTTATTCCATATACAGACAACAGGGGTCTATTATTAAAGTTATTCCATATACAGACAACAGGGGTCAATTAAAATTATTCCATATATAGACAACCACGTCCTATTAAAATTATTCCATACATATACAAAAGTGGTCTAATAAATTTATTCCATACATGTACAACAGCATCCTATTAAAGTTATCCCATACATAGACAACAGTGGTCAATTAAAATTATTCCATACAAAGACAAAGTCAATACTTTTGTTGAGCTGCCTTTTGCAGCAATTACAGCTGCAAGTCTTTTGGGGTATGTCTCTATAAGCTTGGCACATCTAGCCACTGGGATTTTTGCCCATTCTTCAAGGCAAAACTGCTCCAGCTCCTTCAAGTTGGATGGGTTCCGCTGGTGTACAGCAATCTTTAAGTCATACCACAGATTCTCAATTGGATTGAGGTCTGGGCTTTGACTAGGCCATTCCAAGACATTTAAATGTTTCCCCTTAAACCACTCGAGTGTTGCTTTGGTAGTATACTTAGGGTCATTGTCCAGCTGGAAGGTGAACCTCCGTTCCAGTCTCAAATCTCTGGAAGACTGAAACAGGTTTCCCTCAAGAATTTCCCTATATTTAGCGTCATCCATCATTCCTTCAATTCTGACCAGTTTCCCAGTCCCTGCTGATGAAAAACATCCCCACAGTATGATGCTGCCACCACCATGCTTCACTGTGGGGATGGTGTTCTCGGGGTGATGAGAGGTGTTGGGTTTGCGCCAGACATAGCGTTTTCCTTGATGGCCAAAAAGCTCAATTTTAGTCTCATCTGACCAGAGTACCTTCTTCCATATGTTTGGGGAGTCTCCCACATGGCTTTTGGCGAACACCAAACATGTTTGCTTATTTTTTTCTCTAGGCAATGTATTTTTTCTGGCCACTCTTCCGTAAAGCCCAGCTCAGGAGTGTACAGCTTAAAGTGGTCCTATGGACAGATACTCCAATCTCCGCTGTGGAGCTTTGCAGCTCCTTCAGGGTTATCTTTGGTCTCTGTTGCCTCTCTGATTAATGCCCTCCTTGCCTGGTCTGTGATTTTTGGTGGGCGGCCCTCTCTTGGCAGGTTTGTTGTGGTGCCATATTCTTTCCAATTTTTATATAATGGATTTAATGGTGCTCCGTGGGATGTTCAAAGTTTCTGATATATTTTTATAACCCAACCCTGATCTGTACTTCTCCACAACTTTGTCCCTGACCTGTTTGGAGAGCGCCTTTCAGATTTTTTTTACATTTACATTTTTAGTCATTTAGCAGACGCTCTTATCCAGAGCGACTTACAGTTAGTGAGTGCATTCATTATTATTTTTATTTTTTCATACTGGCCCCCCGTGGGAATCAAACCCACAACCCTGGCGTTGCAAACGCCATGCTCTACCAACTGAGCTACATCCCTGCCGGCCATTCCCTCCCCTACCCTGGACGAATTGTGCGCCGTCGCATGGGTCTCCCGGTCGCGGCCGGCTACGACAGAGCCTGGATTCTGTATGTGGAGAAGGTAATGTCGTGGGGAGCTGGGGTTTGTTTTGTTGTACTCCTGGGAGGCCGTAGATGTCCATCGATGTGCTTTGGAGGGGGCTAGGTGGATTTCAAAATGTGGTTATGTTTTTTGCACATAGGTAAAGGGATAAAAACTCCATCGGACACCCCTGTCCAATTCTGTATGTGGAGAAGGTAATGTCTTGGGGAGCTGGGGTTTGTTTTGTTGTACTCCTGGGAGGCCGTAGATATCCATCAATATGCTTTGGGGGGGCTAGGTGGATTTCAAAATGTGGTTAGGGTTAGGGGTTAGGGGTTAGGGTTAGGGTTTAGAGTTAGGGTTAGGTACAGGTTAGGGTTAGGTACAGGGATAAAAACTCCATCGGACACCCCTGTCCAATTCTGTATGTAGAAGGTAATGTCTTGGGGAGCTGGGGTTTGTTTTGTTGTACTCCTGGGAGGCCGTAGATGTCCATCGATGTGCTTTGGAGGGGGCTAGGTGGATTTCAAAATGTGGTTAGGTACAGGGATAAAAACTCAATTGGGCACCCCTGTCCAATTCTGTATGTGGAGAAGGTAATGTCGTGGGGAGCTGGGGGTTTGTTTTGTTGTACTCCTGGGAGGCCGTAGATGTCCATCGATGTGCTTTGGAGGGGGCTAGGTGGATTTCAAAATTTGGTTAGGTACAGGGATAAAAACTCAATTGGACACCCCTGTCCAATTCTGTATGTGGAGAAGGTAATGTCGTGGGGAGCTGGGGTTTGTTTTGTTGTACTCCTGGGAGGCCGTAGATATCCATCAATATGCTTTGGGGGGGCTAGGTGGATTTCAAAATGTGGTTAGGGGTTAGGGTTAGGGTTAGGGTTAGAGTTAGGGTTAGGTACATGTTAGGGTTAGGGTTAGGTACAGGGATAAAAGCTCAATTGGACACCCCTGTCCAATTCTGTTTGTGGAGAAGGTAATGTCGTGGGGAGCTGGGGTTTGTTTTGTTGTACTCCTGGAAGGCCGTAGATGTCCATCGATGTGCTTTGGAGGGGGCTAGGTGGATTTCAAAATGTGGTTATGTTAGGGTTAGGGTACAGGGATAAAAACTCAATTGGACACCCCTGTCCAATTCTGTATGTGGAGAAGGTAATGTCGTAGGGTTAGGGTTAGGGTTTAGGGTTAGGGGTTAGGGTTAAGGGTTGGTTTGGGTTAGGTTAGGGTTAGGGGTTTAGGGTTAGGGTTACGTGTTCAGGGTATAGGGTTTGTAGGGTTAGGGTTAGGGTTAGGGGTTAGGGTTAGGGTAGGGTAGGTTAGGGTTTATGGTTTAGTATGGTATGGGTTAGGGTTAGTATGGTTAGGGTTAGTAGGGTTAGGGTTAGTATGGTATGGGTTCGAGGAGTTAGTATTGTATGGTGTTAGGGTAGGATGGTATGGGGCTCAGGGTTAGGGTTTAGTATTGGTATGGGGTTAGGGTTAGTATGGTATGGGTTTAGGGTGTAGGGTTTAGTAATGGTAATGGGTTAGGGGTTAGGGTTAGCGATGGTAATGGTTCGGTTATGGTTGTGGACCCGGCCCTTGTTGATTAACCCCCCCTTTTCCCCTCTCCCTTCCCCCCCGCTTCCTCCTCTCTTCCCCGTTCCTCCTCTAAAAAAATTTACCCTCCCGCTTCCCCCTAACTTACCCAACCCAGTTCCCCCCTTAAAAACTAAACCCCAACCGCTTTCCTCTAAATCTTTTAACCCAGCTTCCTCCTCTAACTCTACTAAACCCTAACCCGCTTCCTCCTCTAAATCTAACCCTAACCCCCCTTTCCCCCTCTAAAATTTTTAAACCCCCAAACCCGCTTTCCCCTTAACCTTTTTAACCCAACCCAGCCCTCCTCTAAACCTAACCCCAACCCCCGTTCCCCTCTAAATCTTAACCCTAACCCCCGCTTCCTCCTTAACCAAACCAACCAGCTTCCCCTCTAAAAAAATTTAAACCCTAACCCGCTTCCTCCTCTAACCCAAACCCTAACCCCCCTTCCTCCTCAACTCATTAACGAAACCCAGCTTTCCCCCCTCTACTCTATTAACCCCAACCCATTTTCCCCCTTTAAATCTATTTTAAACCCCAAACCCCGTTCCTCCCCTAACTTTTAAACCCTAACCGCTTCCTCCCCTTAACTCTATTAACCCTAACCCCGCTTCCTCCTCTAAACCCCCCCCTTTTTAACCCTAACCCAGCCCCCT
>LR778283.1:47326160-47446395 GCA_902810595.1 Coregonus sp. 'balchen'
CTCTCTCTCTGTCTCTCTCTCTCTATCTCTCTCTCTCTCAATTCAAATCAATTCAATTCAATTCAAGGGGCTTTATTGGCATGGGAAACATAGGTTTACATTGCCAAAACAAGTGAAATAGATAATAAACAAAAGTGAAATAAACAGAATAATCAGAAATGAACAGTAAACATTACACTCACAAAAGTTCCAAAAGAATAAAGACATTTCAGATGTCATATTATGTATATATAAAGTGTTGTAACAATGTGCAAATAGTTAAAGTACAAAAGGGAAAATAAATCAACATAAATAAAAATGTGTGTCTCTAATATGGTCATACATTTGGCAGGAGGTTAGGAAGTGCAGCTCAGTTTCCACCTCATTTTGTGGGCAGTGTGCACATAGCCTGTCTTCTCTTGAGAGCCAGGTCTGCCTACGGCAGTTTAAGTATCGCCAGTTGGAATTTGTGGTCTGTATATTTTATCATTTCATTTAGGATACCATCAACACCACAGGACTTTTTGGGTTGGAGGGTTTGTATTTTGTCCTGTAGTTCATTCAATGTAATTGGATAATCTTTGTTATAGAGCCAAAAAGATTGGAGAAGTGGTTTACCCATACATCTCCGTTTTGGATAGATAGCTCTTCGTGTTGTTTGTTTAGTGTTTTCCAATTTTCCCAGAAGTGGTTAGAGTCTATGGATTCTTCAATTACATTGAGCTGATTTCTGATTTTCTGACGTGCTGTTCCTTCTTTTTCCATAGTGTATTTCTGTATTGTTTTAGTGATTCACCATAGTGAAGGCGTAGACTCAGGTTTTCTGGGTCTCTATGAGTGGCGCAGTGGTCTAAGGCACTGCATCGCAGTGCTAGCTGTGCCACTAGAGATCCTGGTTCGAATCCAGGCTCTGTCGTAGCCGGCCGCGACCGGGAGACCCATGGGGCGGCGCACAATTGGCACAGCGTCGTCCAGGGTAGGGGAGGGAATGGCCGGCAGGGATGTAGCTCAGTTCGTAGAGCATGGCGTTTGCAACGCCAGGGTTGTGGGTTCGATTCCCACGGAGGGTATCATAAAAAATAAAAAGTAATGTATGCACTAACTGTAAGTCGCTCTGGATAAGAGCGTCTGCTAAATGACTCAAATGTAAACGTCTATGGTTTTGGTTGGATAGGTTTCTCAATGTCTTTCTCAATGTCTTTCTCAAACCATTTGTCATTGTTGTTAATTTTCTTAGGTTTTCTGCTTGACATTTTTAGATTTGATAGGGAAGCTGAGTGGTCAAATATACTGTTTAGGTTGGAATTTGTTGTTGCCTAATTGTCTCTGTCTCTCTCTCTCTCAAATCAATCAATCAATCAAATGTTATTCATAAAGCCCTTTTTATATCAGCAGATGAAACAAAGTCCTTATACAGAAACCCAGCCTAAAACCCCAAACAGCAAGCAATGCAGATGTAGAAGCACGGTGGCTAGGAAAAACTCCCTAGAAAAGGCAGGAACCTAGAGAGGAACCTAGAGAGGAACCAGGCTCTGAGGGGTGGCCAGTCCCCTTCTAGCTGCCGGGTGGAGATTATAACAGGCCAGAACTTACCGGTGTTCCTCCTGGTTCACCTTTGGTGTGAGTGGACAGCCTTTAGTGGCTTCAAGTGTTACAAACATCAATATAAACTTGCACAACATATCAAGTTTCTAGAACAGAGTCATTCATAGACTTTCATCACAATTGTCATGGTTAATTAATACTGTCAGCTGACCTATAAAATGTGGATGTATTGTGTGCCGCCAAACTGACCCTTTTTGTCTCGTGTCTTCCCTCTTTAGACTACTTGGTCCCTCTCCTCTCTTCAGTCTTCATCGTCTTGTGCATCCTGGTGCTGGTCTCCGTCTTCCTGTACTGCATGCGTCGCCGGCGGAAACATGGCAACGGAGCCTCGTCGTCCGCGGCGACAGATGACAGCACCACCAACAACGTCCGCGAGCAGCTCAACCAGATCAAGAACCCCATCAACGAGAAACACGCTGGCGGCGGCCATCTTACGGTGTCGGTGGCCTTCAAAGACTACGAGGATAAAGACTGAGGTACGAACACACCACCGCCCCCTAGAGGGGGGAGGAGGACAACGATGAAGAGAGACAGATGGGGAATAAAGGACGCTTCACGGTTACAACCAAACAGCCTGCCTACACACTGGTGGAGCGGGAGGACCGGGGGACCAAGGAGGACGGCAGGACCACGCCGCAGCCCAGCTCCAAACACCCTAACTGGACTAATAAACAGGACAACAGGGTTCTGGAGACGGCACACAGCATCAACAGGATGGACTACAACGTATAGCAGGAAATGACATAGCAGGAGGCAGGAAGTAGCATGTAAACCCTGTGTAAAGAATTCCCACTTCCTGGACGTTATGGTCATCCCGGCAAGGTGGTCCTTCTGATACGCTGTGTTGACGCTGTGTTGCCGTGCAACCATTGACCTTAGTGAAGAGGACCAGGGGGAGTGTTCTGGGATTCGTAGTTTTGTAGTTCCTAAACTGTTGCGTCATTATTCTGTGACTACAAGGTTTGTTGTTTGGATGAATGAGTCCCTGGCTGCGCCAGATGTGATACTCTATTCCCTATGTAGTGCACTACTTTTGACTAGAGCCCTATGGGTTTAATGGACCATATAGGGAATAGGGGGCCATTTGACTGTTTAATTTAAGTTTTGACTAGCTGGCTTCACTGGCAGAGAAGGCTGATGTGGTTGGCTGGTGAGCAGTTGCTGGCAATATGAAGAATGTATGTGTCAATTTAGAATGTGTACATTTATTAATCATTGTGTATATTTGATTTATTAACTTAATAATAATCCAGAGCCTGAAGATATCATTCCTTTTTATTTATATGTCTCTAGATTTAGAAGGTTTTGGTAACTTTGTAACATTTTATTTTTTGACATTTATTAAACGTCAGAGGAAGAAGAAAATAAGGACTTTTCTAAAATAAAGAAAAATATATAATAATTGTTATTATTATTATAAATAAATGTTATATTCTTTTTTTATGATTTCAGATGTTTTCAAATATCAATTTTGCGAAGACTGCAGGTTACACATTCTCAGAAAACTATATCTGACAACTTAGGGGAGGGTGGGGTAAGTTTAGCCTTTTTACATTCAGCATCACTCCGTCAAGGGAAATATAGGATTCTTTCTAACAGGACGTTGTGTTTCCCTGGAAATAATCAGAATTAATGTAAACATTACAGTTTTGAAAAGATAGCTTGTTAAAAAAGAAAGTGGTATTTTGGCACAACTTTCCCCGGGTATGGGGTAAATTGAGCGAGCGGGACAGGGTAAGTTGCCTACACATTTCTGTAAAGCATGAAATATTACCACTACCTTTTTAAAACCATGTCGATCTTTATTTCACAATAGCTTTTTTTGTCTTGTAATCATTTTAAACATATTTTAACAGGCTTAACGCCTAACAAACACTCTGTACTTTTTTGAACACTTTTAACATAGGTCCAGTTGTTACCTCATATCCCGGCGATAATGCCTTGCATTACACCCAAGGCAAACATGTTGACTATGTTAGCCCACACCGCTACGAGGATGCACTTTCATGCTAGGTTTAGGAAGTCATATTGAAGCTTATAGAGACCCCAGCTGATATATAGAACAATCTTTAAATTATATACTTTGGTTTAGATAAAAGCGTCATGAAACCTCTTAACACAATAAATTAATTTGACTTGGTCAAAATCTTTTTTTTTTTGGACCTAACTTTGTTTACCACCAATTCCATGTGGTTTCTTCCTTCAAAGACTCCACGAAAGGATGACCTCTTCCTAAATATTTGGTCAACTGATACATTTTCTGTATGTTTCCTAGAAAGAAGGGCGGCTCAACTTGCCCCACTCTCCCCAATGGAAAATCACAACAATCACGTATCAATATGTCAAACCAGAAACAATCCCTTCTGCTTCATAGTCAGTCTATAGTCATAGCAGTACCAAGACTACTGGAACAGTAGAGGGTCAATAGTCTGCTCTGAGTCCCAGATCTGTCCATTGCTGTGACCGCTGTCATTGTTACACATGTTGGGAAGACTGCACAAACAGATCTGGGACTCGGGCTAGGGCAGCGTTTCCCTAACTTAGTCCTGGGGACGCCAACGGGTGCATGCTTAGGTTTTTGCTCTCACTACAAAGCTGATTCAAATGATCAACTCATCAAAGCTTTGGTTATTTGAATCAGCTGTGTAGTGCTAGTGCAAAACCAAAACGTGCACCCCTTGGGGTCCCGAGGACCGAGTTGGAGAAATGCTGGGCTAGGGTGTGAATGGGAACACTGCAGGATCGGATCATATCCACACTTCTGTCCTTCTCTCTGCTCGGCGCTGCGGGAGACTGTTCTTTTGTTTCTGTTTAAATGCACACTTCAAAAAAGACATGTTTTATCTCAGATGTTAATACTTTATGAGATCGTGGCAACATTCATTTTGTGTTCTTTTTCCACTCTTGTGTTATGAATTTTAGAATGTATTTGTGTTGATGATGTTGCAATCCTGGCAATCTTTATAGGGGGGTTTGTTCTTTTGAAAAAGTCAATATTTATTAAATATTTTGTATGAAAAGAGATATTAAACAGTCCCTGTTCTGGATTCATCTTCTGAGTAAAGTGACTGGATGAAATGATTAATATAGAAATACATTGCTGGGATTCACCCAAACCTGCCGTAGATTGTTGACGCAGTCTCTTTGTTTACAGAATGCACCCCACAGTTCACCCCGTGCACAACACAGGTTTTCATTCTGTTTAATATCAGTCCCTGTTCAGTTCACCCCGTGCACAACACAGGTTTTCATTCTGTTTAATATCAGTCCCTGTTCAGTTCACCCCGTGCACAACACAGGTTTTCATTCTGTTTAATATCAGTCCCTGTTCAGTTCACCCCGTGCACAACACAGGTTTTCATTCTGTTTAATATCAGTCCCTGTTCAGTTCACCCCGTGCACAACACAGGTTTTCATTCTGTTTAATATCAGTCCCTGTTCAGTTCACCCCGTGCACAACACAGGTTTTCATTCTGTTTAATATCAGTCCCTGTTCAGTTCACCCCGTGCACAACACAGGTTTTTATTCTGTACCCAACACCAGTCTGGGAGATTATGGGAAAAGTAGCTACTGTGTAAATTAGGGGTGGGCATTTGACATTATTTTAAAACGCTTGACTCTCTTGACCAATCAGAATGATGCACATGGTGAAGGTAAACATGCTGCTTTTCTCTGTTGTTTTTTTGCTAAAGGCAACAGTGAAAGAGAAGTCTGATTTTCACCATGACAGAACTGACTGTTACAAAAAGGTTTTCTGGTGAGTGTTTTGAATTGATCGGTGTCAGGACTTTTGGAAACTCTGTTAGGTGAGCGTCTTTAATTGCTATTTTTAAGTGGGTAAAATAGCATACTGACGTCAGGGCAGACTGGATAAGGGCTAAATGAGAGTTGCTCAACGCACGGTTATAAAACTACATTCAAAAGTTTGTTTTATTAAATTAAGTACTTCAGATGTCATGGTATATCCTAGTAGGTAACAGTGTCACAAGGATAAGCCAATTAAATTTCTAACAAAGCTTTTTCATTGCCAAAATAAGCCTACAATGTTTTTTCCCAAAAATTTAACACACTCAAGTAATCGAATACTAATGTCCGTTCAGATAACCGTGCCGTCCCTAGTGTAAATACTGCAGAGCAGTTTTGATTTAATTGAGCCTTGTGGGCCTCTACACTATCCCAGATGCTTTTAACCAAGCATGTCAGGGCCTATGACAGGCACTCGATTTACTGGCAGTCCACTGGTCCAAAGTGGTACACTACATAGGGAACAGGGTGCCCTTATGGAAACAGGTCCAAAGTGGTGCACTACATAGGGAACAGGGTGCCCTTATGGAAACACCCTAAGGACCTTTATTCTAGCCAGACATGTTAGTTAGAGCGTATGACAGGGAGGTTCTCAGTGTGGGAACAACTTCATAGTGAGATGACAGATTTAGTTTAAGAAGCAACACTGTCTGAACTAAGTGTGAACTACTGGCCCACAGCTCGGACACCCATGCAACTAGTGATTACTGTAGGCCAGAGCCAGACTCCTTTCAATCAGACGGACTGTCCCAAAGACTGACATTGTTCCAGAAATATCCTACTAGGTGCACATGGGCCTGAATAGGGTTGGGGTCAATTCCGTTCCAATTCAGGAAGTCAAGTAGTCAGCTGAAATCAAGCAAGATTGGAATTTCAGTTTACTTCCAGAATTTAAATAGAATTGGCCCCAACATACATCCCTGAGTCACTACAGCACTTTTAGTTTGGGATTTCTGACATTTAATTTGTATCTACTTGCCCAGAGTCCGATTAACTAATTGATACCATTTGTATGTCTCTGCATCCAGTATGAAGGAAGTTAGAGGTAGTTTTGCAAGCTAATGCTAACTAGCGTTAGTGCAAGTGTAACCGGTGTGAAATGGCTAGCTAGTTAGCAGTGCGCGCTAGTACCATTTCAATCGGTGACGTCACTCGCTCTGAGACCTTGAAGTAGTTGTTTCCCTTGCTCTGCAAGGGCCGCGGCTTTTGTGGAGCGACGGGTAACGGTGCTTCATTTACATTTACGTCATTTAGCAGACGCTCTTATCCAGAGCGACTTACAAATAGGTGGATTCACCTTATAGCCAGTGGGATAACCACTTTACAATGTTTTTTTTTTTTTTGGGGGGGGGGGGTAGAAGGATTACTTTATCCTATCCCAGGTATTCCTTAAAGAGGTGGGGTTTCAAATGTCTCCGGAAGGTGGTGAGTGACTCCGCTGTCCTGGCGTCGTGAGGGAGCTTGTTCCACCATTGGGGTGCCAGAGCAGCGAACAGTTTTGACTGGGCTGAGCGGGAACTATGCTTCCGCAGAGGAAGGGGCGCCAGCAGGTCAGAGGTGGATGAACGTAGTGCCCTCGTTTGGGTGTAGGGTCTGATCAGAGCCTGAAGGAAAGGAGGTGCCGTTCCCCTCACAGCTCCGTAGGCAAGCACCATGGTCTTGTAGCAGATGCGAGCTTCAACTGGAAGCCAGTGGAGTGTGCAGAGGAGCGGGGTGACGTGAGAGAACTTGGGAAGGTTGAACACCAGACGGGCTGCGGCATTCTGGATGAGTTGTAGGGGTTTAATGGCACAGGCAGGGAGCCCAGCCAACAGCGAGTTGCAGTAATCTAGACGGGAGATGACAAGTGCCTGGATTAGGACCTGTGCCGCTTCCTGTGTAAGGCAGGGTCGTACTCTCCGAATGTTGTAGAGCATGAACCTGCAGGATCGGGTCACCGCCTTGATGTTAGCGGAGAACGACAGGGTGTTGTCCAGGGTCACGCCAAAGGGTGACTGTTGTCGATGTGTGCAGAGGGTCCCTGGTTCAAGCCCAGGTAGGGGCGAGGAGAGGGACGGAAGCAACACTGTTACACAATGACTGGAAGTCTACAGGAACAGCTAGCATGCAGTCATTGCAGTGCCTCAGGGATGTAGTGCATTCGGAAAGTATTCAGACCCCTTCCCTTTTTCCAATTTTGTTACGTTACAGCCTTATTCTACAATGGATTAAATAAAAAGAATCCCTCATCAATCTACACACAATACCCCATAATGACAAAGCGAAAACTGGTTTTTAGAAATGTTTGCACATTTATTAAACATAAAAAACTGAATACCACAGGCAGACCACACAGAGCGCCAGGACAGCAACACAATTACACCCAACCAAATTATGAAAAAACTAAAAGATAACTATTTGACACACTGAAAAGAATCAACCAATAAACCCTAAACAGAGAGTACACAGTGGCAGAATACCTGACCACTGTGACTGACCCCAAATTAAGAAAATCCTTGACTATGTACAGACTCAGTGAGCATAGCCTTGCTATTGAGAGAGGCCACCGTAGGCAGACCTGGCTCTCGAGAAGAAAGGCTATGTGCACACTGCCCACAAAATGAGGTGGAAACTGTATGACCATATTAGAGATACATATTTCCCTCAGATTACACAGACCCACAAAGAATTTGAAAACAAATCAAACTGATAAACTCCCATATCTGTTAGGTGATATACCGCAATGTGCAATCACAGCAGAAAGATGTGTGACCCGTTGGCATGAATTCAGGGCAACCAGTGGAGCACAAACAACATTGTAATACCACCAATATTGATCTGTTGATTTATCTTCCCCTACAATTTATACTACTACTATTAACACATTGTTAAAACACATCACTCATAATAGAACACTTGAAATGTCTATATGTTTTAACTTTTCATGAATTCAATATTTACTGTTAATTTCTCATCATTTTTTGTTGGTTACATTTGTTTCTTCTCACTTGTTTTTGTTTATTTAACTACCAGTTCATTCAGAAAGTATCCAGGCCCCTTGACTTTTTACACTTTTTGTCACATTACAGCCTTACTCTAAAATTGATTAAATAAATCTACACACAATACCCCATAATGACAAAGCGAAAACAGTTTTTTAGACATTTTTACACATTTATTAAAAATAAAAAACAGATACCTTATTTACATACAGTGAGGGAAAAAAGTATTTGATCCCCTGCTGATTTTGTACGTTTGTCCACTGACAAAGAAATGATCAGTCTATAATTTTAATGGTAGGTTTATTTGAACAGTGAGAGACAGAATAACAACAACAAAATCCAGAAAAACACATGTCAAAAAAGTTATAAATTGATTTGCATTTTAATGAGGGAAATAAGTATTTGATCCCTCTTTGATTACTTAGTACTTGGTGGCAAAACCCTTGTTGGCAATCACAGAGGTCAGACGTTTCTTGTAGTTGGCCACCAGGTTTGCACACATCTCAGGAGGGATTTTGTCCCACTCCTCTTTGCAGATCTTCTCCAAGTCATTAAGGTTTCGAGGCTGACGTTTGGCAACTCGAACCTTCAGCTCACTCCACAGATTTTCTATGGGATTAAGGTCTGGAGACTGGCTAGGCCACTCCAGGACCTTAATGTGCTTCTTCTTGAGCCACTCCTTTGTTGCCTTGGCCGTGTGTTTTGGGTCATTGTCATGCTGGAATACCCATCCACGACCCATTTTCAATGCCCTGGCTGAGGGAAGGAGGTTCTCACCCAAGATTTGACGGTACATGGCCCCGTCCATCGTCCCTTTGATGCGGTGATGTTGTCCTGTCCCCTTAGCAGAAAAACACCCCAAAGCATAATGTTTCCACCTCCATGTTTGACGGTGGGGATGGTGTTCTTGGGGTCATAGGCAGCATTCCTCCTCCTCCAAACACGCCGAGTTGAATTGATGCCAAAGAGCTCGATTTTGGTCTCATCTGACCACAACACTTTCACCCAATTCTCCTCTGAATCATTCAGATGTTCATTGGCAAATATCGTATCTGAAGATTATGCCTTTGTTAAATGTTTTTCATGACGAAATGGAATGTTGGTTGTTCAGGCCAAAGGGGGGAGGTTTTATGATGTTATTTGAAATATGCCGCTTGGAGGGTGACGCCCGAGGGGAGACTGGTGATTGGCCAGAAGAAGGGAGTAGCCCCTCCCTTTGCATTGTTTATAAATAGGGGGTAAACGATTAGACGGCAGAACGGCCATATCAATCTGGGAGCCGTTCTCCGGACATCGCGAGTCTGTATCTATGCTGTAGATTCGTGATTTTAATAAAAGCCTCTAACACGATGCAGTATGGCGAACTCTTTGTTGACAGCGATAATTGCCACCATTCATCATATACGACACAAACTTCAGACGGGCCTGTATATGTGCTTTCTTGAGCAGGGGGACCTTGTGGGCGCTGCAGGATTTCAGTCCTTCACGGCGTAGTGTGTTACCAATTGTTTTCTTGGTGACTATGGTCCCAACTGCCTTGAGATCATTGACAAGATCCTCCCGTGTAGTTCTGGGCTGATTCCTCACTGTTCTCATGATCATTGCAACTCCACGAGGTGAGATCTTGCATGGAGCCCCAGGCCGAGGGAGATTGACAGTTATTTTGTGTTTCTTCCATTTGCGAATAATCGCACCAACTGTTGTCACCTTCTCACCAAGCTGCTTGGCGATGGTTTTGTAGCCCATTCCAGCCTTGTGTAGGTCTACAATCTTGTCCCTGACATCCTTGGAGAGCTCTTTGGTCTTGGCCATGGTAGAGAGTTTGGAATCTGATTGATTGATTGCTTCTGTGAACAGGTGTCTTTTATACAGGTAACACGCTGAGATTAGGAGCACTCCCTTTAAGAGTGTGCTCCTAATCTCAGCTCGTTACCTGTATAAAAGACACCTGGGAGTCAGAAATCTTTCCGATTGAGAGGGGGTCAAATACTTATTTCCCTCATTAAAATGCAAATCAATTTATAACATTTTGACATGCGTTTCTCTGGACTTTTTTGTTGTTATTCTGTCTCTCACTGTTCAAATAAACCTACCATTAAAATTATAGACTGATCATTTCTTTGTCAGTGGGCAAACGTACAAAATCAGTAGGGGATCAAATACTTTTTTCCCTCACTGTAAGTATTCAGACCCTTTGCTATGAGACTCGAAATTGAGCTATTTGTATTATTTATTGTTATTACTATTATCCTGGGGTCCAGCGAAATTAAGGCAGTTATATATTTTTTTAAACATTACAATACATTCACAACAGATTTCACAACATATTAAGTGTGCCCTCAGGCCTCTACTCTACTACCACATATCTATAACACAACATCCATGTGTACGTGTGTGTATAGTGCGTATGTTATCGTGTGTGTGTATGAATGTGTCTGTGTCGATGTTTGTGTTGCTTCACAGTCCCCGCTGTTCCATAAGGTGTATTTTTATCTGTTTATGAAATCACATTTTACTGCTGGCATGAGTTACTTGACGTGGAATAGAGTTCCATGTAGTCATGGCTCTATGTAGTACTGTGCACCTCCCATAGTCTGTTCTGGACTTGAGGACTGTGAAGAGACCTCAGGTGGCATGTCTTGTAGGGTATGCATGGGTGTCTGAGCTGTGTGCCAGTAGTTCAAATAGACAGCTCGGTGCATTCAACATGTCAATACCTCTCATAAATACAAGTAGTGATGAAATCAATCTCTCCTCCACTTTGAGCCAGGAGAGATTGACATGCATATTATTAATGTTAGCTCTCTGTGTACATCCAAGGGCCAGCCGTGCTGCCCTGTTCTGAGCCAATTGCAATTTTCCTAAGTCCCTCTGTGTGGCGCCTGACCATACGACTGAAAAGTAGTCCAGGTTCGACAAAACTAGGGCCTGTTGGACCTGCCTTGTTGATAGTGCTGTTAAGAAGGTAGAGCAGCGCTTTATTATAGACAGACTTCTCCCCATCCTAGCTACTGTTGTATCAATATGTTTTGACCATGACAGTTTACAATCCAGGGTTACTCCAAGCAGTTTAGTCACCTCAACTTGCTCAATTACCACATTTTTCATTACAAGATTTAGTTGAGGTTTAGGGTTTAGTGAAGGATTTGTCCCAAATACAATCCTTTTAGTTTTTGAAATATTTCTGTTTAATTTATTCCTTGCCACCCATTCTGAAACTAACTGCAGCTCTTTGTTAAGTGTTGCTGTCATTTCAGTTGCTGTGGTATCTGATGTGTATAGTGTTGAGTCATCCACATACATAGACACTCTGGCTTTACTCAAAGCCAGTGGCTTGTCATTAGTAAAGATTGAAAAATGGGCCTAAACAGCTGCCCTGGGGAATTCCTTATTCTACCTGGATTATGTTGGAGAGTCTTCCATTAAAGAACACCCTCTGTGTTCTGTTAGACAGGTAACTCTTTATCCACAATATAGCAGGGGGTGGAAAGCCATAACATATGTTTTTCCAGCAACAGACAATGATCGATAATGTCAAAAGCTGCACTGAAGTCTAACACAATCTTTTTATCATCAATTTCTCTCAGCCAATCATCAGTCATTTGTGTCAGTGCTGTGCTTGTTGAATGTCCTTCCTTATAAGCGTGCTCAAAGTCTGTTGTCAATTTGTTTACAGTAAAATATCATTGCATCTGGTCAAACACAATTTTTTCCAATAGTTTACTAAGGGTTGGTAACAGGCTGATTGGTCAGATATACTTGGATGTGTAGCGTCAGCGTTTGTTGCTGGCATGTCATGCCTAAGTTTGCTAATCTTGCCAATGAAAAAAACAAAGTAGTTGGCATTATCAGTGGGTTTTGTGATGAATGAGCCTTCTGATTCAATGAATGATGGAGCGGAGTTTGCCTTTTTGCCCAAAATTTCATTTAAGGTGCTCCAAAGCTTTTTACTATCATTCTTTATGTCATTTATCTTTGTTTCATAGTGTAGTTTCTTCTTCTTTTTATTTAGTTTAGTCACATGATTTCTCAAATTGCAGTACGTTTGCCAATCGGTTGTACAGCCAGACCTATTTGCCATCTCTTTTGCCTCATCACTCTCAACCATACAATTTTTAATGAAACTGGTTGAGAGAATGCCAAGAGTGTGCAAAGCTGTTATCAAGGTAAAGGGTGGCTATTTGAAGAATCTCAAATATAACATATATTTTCAATTAACAGTTTTTTGGTTACTACATGATTCCATATGTGTTATTTCATAGTTTTGATGTCTTCACTATTATTCTACAATGTAGAAAATAGTTTTAAAAAATAAGAAAAACCCTTGAATGAGTAGGTGTGTCCAAACTTTTAACCGGTAGTGTAAATCACCCAGAAAATATATCACATACATTATCAAGCATTTCACACATGTTATCCAGATATGACTGTTAGCACTTGGTGGTCTATAGCAGCTTCCAACCAGAATGGGCTTTAGGTGAGGCAGGTGAACCTGTACCATATTACTTCAACAGTATTTAACATGAGATCCTCTCTAATCTTTACAGAAATATGGGTCTGAAATATAGACCGCAACACCACCCCCTTTGGCATTTCTGTATTTTCTGTAAATGTTATAACCTTGCATTGCTACCACTATCATCAAAAGTAAGTGAGTTTCAGAGATTGTCAGAATATGAATTTCATCTGTTACTAGCAAATTGGTAGAGCATGGTGTTTGCAACGCCAGGGTTGTGGGTTCAATTCCTACGGGGGACCAGTACAAAAGTAAAAAAATGTATGCACTCACTACTGTAAGTCGCTCTGAGTAAGAGCGTCTGCTAAATTGTAAAAAAAGAAAAAAAAGGCCATTCACCTCAACTGCTTCAGAACCACTACACACAGACAGACACACACACTACGCCTGACCAGAAAACCAACACTAAAACATGTCCCTCTCTCCTGCAACTGACTAATGAAAACATGTATTTTAAGTTGCTTGACAGATAGCTTAAGTCCAGTCTGCCTTTACTGTTCTATCTTTTGTTTCTTCTCAAAGCCAGGAGGTTTCTAACGTGAAGGGTCATTCATGGTTAAATAAAAACAGAATCTCACCAGTTTGTTTGTTTCTTTGTCATTGTGATCTAAAGGCCCTAACATGTCCCCCAGGGCTTGGTGCAAGGTCCTGTCTTGTACATTTTTACATACGCTCTTATCCAGAGTGACTTACAGGAGCAATTAGGGTTAAGTGCCTTGCTCAAGGGCACATCAACAGATTTTTCACCTAGTCAGCTCTGGGATTAGAACCAGCGACCTTTCGGTTACTGGCACAACGCTCTTAACCACTAAGCTACCTGCCGCCCCAATATAATACTTACATTTACTGATGTAGACCTAACCCCATCTTCCCAGAGAGCCCCTCTCTTCTCCTCCTCTTCTGTCTAGGGATGTGACAAATCTAAAATTGTTCTTAAAATTTGAACAGCCATTTTTTTTCTCCATTTAAACGATACGAACGAAATCATAAAATGAAGTGAATTCACAATTCAGATATAGTCCTGCGTATGACCGCTAGGGGGCAGTGCAGTTCTAGCTAGCGCAGCCCTGGCTACCTACCTTACTGCTGTCCCCCACCCACTCAGCAACGATGGTATAAATGTTGTTTTAGGCTGTGTGTTCTCAGTTCACATTATTATTATTATTATTTATTACATGTGACTTCTTATCAATGTGATGCCTCGTTGCAGTGATGTATGACAGCGTGTTCATAGACGTCCAACAATCTGTTGTTAACTTAACGCCACGTATGGTGTTTGAGAGCTCACGCTTTGTCCTTCTTTACTTCGTTGTACAATTTCTCCTTCCGGGCCCTCGCAGTTTTTCAAAATGGCATCTTGAAGTCTGGTTCTAGATATGCCATTAAGGCATTGAAGCTGACATCCTCTACCATTGACAATCATACCACTGCAATCATATCTGTAATCAGCGCTGTGATTTTCTCACTCTGTCTCTTATCGCACTGCTGCCAGCAACGGGTTGGCATGGCAACATGGTGCCTCCCATTCAGCATTGCACCTGTACTGCCACCGTAGCTAAATGTCACAACCTTGTCATTTAAATTCTCAAAGTATTGCCATACTGGACTTCGCTGATGTCGCGCTTTCCTGTCTCACTCTCTGCCATTTTTCCAACTGATAACGACGATGACGTGCAGAGCACTTTATATATGTGGCAAATCCTCCCGAGTGGCACAGTGGTCTAAGGCACTGCATCGCAGTGCTAGCTGTGCCACTAGAGATCCTGGTTCGAATCCAGGCTCTGTCGTAGCCGACCGGGAGACCCATGGGGCGGCGCACAATTGGCCCAGTGTCGTCCAGGGTAGGGGAGGGAATGGCCGGCAGGGATGTAGCTCAGTTGGTAGAGCATGGCGTTTGCAACGCCAGGGTTGTGGGTTTGATTCCCACGGGGGGCCAGTATGAAAAAATAATAATAATGTGTGCACTCACTGTAAGCCGCTCTGGATAAGAGCATCTGCTAAATGACTAAAATGAAAAATGTAAATCATTTGAAATATGCATATCTCCTTTGATACAGGAGGGGTTCGCAGTTCCGGAGCGACCCACTAGGTGTCATCCTTAGGCACCTTCTCGCTCACAGTTGGGACTAATCATCTTCCTATTGGTGTCACCTGTGTCTATCTGATTCACCTGTGTATTTATGCCCTCACTTCCCTGTGTTCCCTTGCTCCGTTTTCTCTGCTAGTTTCACTAAGCCAAGCAGTACTAATCAGTGTCTGATCACGGGACGTATGGACAGGTACGTGAGAAGTGTTCTCCCTGTTTATTTATTATTTCAGTCACAGTTAGTATTTCATATTTTTGGCTGTCAGCCTGTTTTTTGTTTTGTTTTATTTGCTCCGCCTTTCTTTTTCGTGTAAAGACCGTTATTTTGTATCCTGGCTTCGGGACCATCAGTAAAGTTCCTTGTTTCACCATCTCTGCCTACTGCCTACTGTCTAACCTGCACCGCACCTGGTTTACACCTCACACCAACCCTTACAGAAAAATGAGCCACTATGGACCCAGCGGAGGCAGCACAGTATCATAGCGCATTGGCAACGCAGGGAGCCATGCTGAACTAACACGACCACAGCCTGCAGCAGATCATCGAGAATCTCCGCCAGCTGACGATCACCGTGCAGAGCCGGGTGGACACCCAACCAGCACCGGCAGCTGGCAGAGCGGAAGCCGCGGCAGCAGCGTCTCCAGTCTCGCCTGCAACATCGCTGAAACTCCGCCTACCACCTCCGGAGAGGTATGACGGACGTCCAGAGGGCTGAAGGGAATTCCTCACCCAATTTTCCATGATATTCAGCCTACAACCCTCCTCCTTCCCGATGGGTCGGGCCCTTTCCTGGGCTACCGCAGAGTGGGAGAGCCAAACACCTCTCGGGTGGTGTCGGGGCACGAGGCCGTGAGGCGGTTCACAGTCTGTCGGCAAGGTGACCGTTTGGTGGCGGACTACTCCGTGGAGTTCCGGACCCGGGCTCGAGAGGCAGGATGGGTGGAGGACCTATCAAAGGGGATGAAGGACTAACTCTCCTTCAGGGAGCTGCCTGAGCGACTGGACGGCCTCGTCGACCTCTCGGTGCGGGTAGACAATCGGCGTCGTGAGAGTGCCCAGAGGCTTTCCAGGATGGAGAGGCAGAGGCGTCTGCGCCAGGGACATTGTCTGTACTGCAGCCAGACAGGTCACCACTGCGAATCATGCCCGGAGAAGCCAGGAAACGGGAGGGCTCGCTAGTATCGGGACGGGGCTAGCGAGCCGGAACCAAAACCCCAACTCCAGAGACTCCCAGACTTTTCGTCCCGTCAGGGTTCAGTGGGCCTGCGCTGTGCGTCGGATACATGCACTGGTGGATTCTGGGGCCGCGGGAAACCAGCAGTCCTCCCGCTCCGTGATCTCGCCATCACGGTTGACAACTCCATTGTGTCCTCCTCCCAGAGTGCAAAGAACCTTGGCGTGACCCTGGACAACACCCTGTCATTCTCCGCTAACATCAAAGCGGTGACCCGATCCTGTAGGTTCATGCTCTACAACATTCGCAGAGTACGACCCTGCCTTACACAGGAAGCGGCACAGGTCCTAATCCAGGCACTTTTCATCTCCCGTATGGATTACTGCAACTCGCTGTTGGCTGGGCTCCCTGCCTGGGCCATTAAACCTCTACAACTCATCCAGAATGCCCAGCCCGTCTGGTGTTCAACCTTCCCAAGTTCTCTCATGTCACCCCGCTCCTCCGCACACTCCACTGGCTTCCAGTTGAGGCTCGCATCTACTACAAGACCATGGTGCTTGCCTACGGAGCTGTGAGGGGAACAGCACCTCCTTACCTTCAGGCTCTGATCAGACCCTACACCCAAACGAGGGCACTACGTTCATCCACCTCTGGCCTGCTAGCCCCCCTACCTCTACGGAAGCACAGTTCCCGCTCAGCCTAGTCAAAGCTATTCACTGCTCTGGCACCCCAATGGTGGAACAAGCTCCCCCACGACGCCAGGACAGCGGAGTCACTGACCACCTTCCGGAGACACTTGAAACCCTACCTCTTTAAGGAATAACTGGAATAGTCTAACAGTAATCCTTCTACACCCCCCCTCTCCCAGTGGTGGTTGTCCCACTGGCTATCATAAGTTGAATGCACCAACTTGTAAGTCGCTCTGGATAAGAGTGTCTGCTAAATTATGTAAATGTAAATGTTCCGTTACTTTCCCTCTCCGAGCCGGTTCTGGTCATGAGCCTGGACGGCCGGTTCCCGTACGGGCTATGGGATATGGATATCCAGTTTTTCATTGTCTCATCCTCGGGCACGCCTGGCTGGTCGCCCACAAACCCCGGATAGTCTGGTCCACGGGGCAGTTCATCCTGGAGGGAGGTGCCGCCCCCGTCCTGTTCCGGTCTCCATTGACCACTCATCAGCCCAAACCACCGTCCCAGACCACCTACTAGTCCTCACCTCTTTCCCAGGTCCTGCACTCCGACACCGTCTACCGCCCTAGCGACGGTTGCCACCGGGAGGACAGCGGCTACAGACTCCGTCACCGGCCCAGACCTGGCAGGCGTTCCCCGGGAGTATTGGGATCTGGGGGAGGTGTTTAGTAAGAGGCCTACCTCCTCATAGGCCATACGACCGTTCTATCAATCTCCTGCCGGGCGCCATGCCCACACGAGGGCAAATGTTTTCCTTGTCCCGGCCGGAGACGCTGGCCATGCGGGAGTATATCGACGAGGCATTCGTCGTGGGTCACATCCGTCCCTCCACCTCACCCGCGGGTGCGGACTTCTTCTTTGTGGTGAAAAAGGACGGTGGGCAGCGGCCGTGCATTGATTACCGGGCACTCAACGACATCACGGTTAAGAACCTCTACCCACTCCCACTGATGACGACGGTTTCGAGTCGTTGCAGGGAGCCCGGGTCTTCACCAAGCTGGACTTACGTAATGCCTACAACCTGGTGAGGATTCAGGAGGGGGATGAGTGGAAGGCGGCATTTTAATACACCTAGTGGGCATTATGAGTAACAAGTCATGCCGTTTCGTCTAGCCAACGCACCTGCGGAGTTCCAGGCGTTGGTCAATGACGCGCTTCGTGTATTTGGATGATATCCTCATATTTTCAAAGGCCATGAGTGAACACCAGCAGCACGTTCGGCAGGTCCTCCAACACCAACACCAGGTCCTCTGTAGCTCAGCTGGTAGAGCACGGCGCTTGTAACGCCAAGGTAGTGGGTTCGATCCCCGGGACCACCCATACACAAAAATGTATGCACGCATGACTGTAAGTCGCTTTGGATAAAAGCGTCTGCTAAATGGCATATTATATTATTATTATATTATATTATATTATATATTATTATATTATATTATTATATTATTATATTATACCTTCTCCGTCACCAGCTCTACGTCAAGGTGGAGAAGTGTGTGTTCCACACAGAGACCGTCTCCTTCCTGGGGTTCATCGTCACCCAGGGGGACCTACGGATGGACCCAGCCAAGGTCAGTGCGTTACTGGATTGGCCCCAGCCCTCATCCCTCAAGCAACTACAACGTTTTTTAGGGTTCGCTAATTATGTATAGGTGATTAATTCGAAATGTGGGGCCAGGGGCGCTTGGGGATAGGCAGAGGTCGGAGCAGCCCTTAGCTCCCTAGCCGCTCCCCTGACAGCCCTCACCCAGACGAGCGTACACTCCTTCGCCTGGGAATGCATTTGATGCGCTGAAGCAGCGCTTTACATCTGCCCCGGCCTTCGGGCATCCTGATTCGTCCCTGCCGTTCATTGTGGAGGTGGATGCTCCAGACGTTGCGGTGGGAGAAAACCTGTCCCAGCGGTTCCTCACGGACGGTAAGACTGCGCATTTTTCTCCCGTCGGCTGTCCCCGGCGGAGCGGAATTACAACGTGGGGAACCGTGAGCTGCAAGCGATCAAGCTCGCCTTGGGGGAGTGGAGACATCGGCTAGAGGGGGCCGCCCATCCATTTGTCCTATGGACTGACCACAAGAACTTAGCCTAGCTTAGGTCGAAGAACACCAAGCCTGACGCGCTCTCCCGGCTGTTCGACCCCGTGGACCTGGTAGAGAGGGACGACCCCATTGTCCCCAACGCCCTGATTGCTGCCCCAGTTTCGTGGGGAATCAATAGGCTGGTCAGAGCAGCGCTACAGCGGGAGCCCGATCCGGGTGGAGGTCCATCGGGGAGGCTGTACGTACCCAAGGCGGCGTGCTCACGACTGCTTCAGTGGGCGCACACGTCCGACATCGGGAGCTGTAGGTGTCTTGGAGGGTGGCCACTTTAAGAAATGGAACACTAGTCACTTTAATAATGTTTACATATCTTGCACTACTCATCTCATATGTACAGTGGGGAAAAAAGTATTTAGTCAGCCACCAATTGTGCAAGTTCTCCCACTTAAAAAGATGAGAGAGGCCTGTAATTTTCATCATAGGTACACGTCAACAATGACAGACAAAATGAGAAAAGAAATCCAGAAAATCACATTGTAGGATTTTTTATGAATTTATTTGCAAATTATGGTGAAAAATAAGTATTTGGTCAATAACAAAAGTTTCTCAATACTTTGTTATATACCCTTTGTTGGCAATGACACAGGTCAAACATTTTCTGTAAGTCTTCACAAGGTTTTCACACACTGTTGCTGGTATTTTGGCCCATTCCTCCATGCAGATCTCCTCTAGAGCAGGCGCTGGGCAACACGGACTTTCAACTCCCTCCAAAGATTTTCTATGGGGTTGAGATCTGGAGACTGGCTAGGCCACTCCAGGACCTTGAAATGCTTCTTACGAAGCCACTCCTTCGTTGCCCGGGCGGTGGGTTTGGGATCATTGTCATGCTGAAATACCCAGCCACGTTTCATCTTCAATGCCCTTGCTGATGGAAGGAGGTTTTCACTCAAAATCTCACGATACATGGCCCCATTCATTCTTTCCTTTACACGGATCAGTCGTCCTGGTCCCTTTGCAGAAAAACAGCCCCAAAGCATGATGTTTCCACCCCCATGCTTCACAGTAGGTATGGTGTTCTTTGGATGCAACTCAGCATTCTTTGTCCTCCAAACACGACGAGTTGAGTTTTTACCAAAAAGTTATATTTTGGTTTCATCTGACCATATGACATTCTCCCAATCCTCTTCTGGATCATCCAAATGCACTCTAGCAAACTTCAGAAGGGCCTGGACATGTACTGACTTAAGCAGGGGGACACATCTGGCACTGCAGGATTTGAGTCCCTGGCGGCGTAGTGTGTTACTGATGGTAGGCTTTGTTACTTTGGTCCCAGCTCTCTGCAGGTCATTCACTAGGTCCCCCCGTGTGGTTCTGGGATTTTTGCTCACCGTTCTTGTGATCATTTTGACCCCACGGGGTGAGATCTTGCGTGGAGCCCCAGATCGAGGGAGATTATCAGAGGTCTTGTATGTCTTCCATTTCCTAATAATTGCTCCCACAGTTGATTTCTTCAAACCAAGCTGCTTACCTATTGCAGATTCAGTCTTCCCAGCCTGGTGCAGGTCTACCATTTTGTTTCTGGTGTCCTTTGACAGCTCTTTGGTCTTGGCCATAGTGGAGTTTGGAGTGTGACTGTTTGAGGTTGTGGACAGGTGTCTTTTATACTGATAACAAGTTCAAACAGGTGCCATTAATACAGGTAACGATTGGAGGACAGAGGAGCCTCTTAAAGAAGAAGTTACAGGTCTGTGAGAGCCAGAAATCTTGCTTGTTTGTAGGTGACCAAATACTTATTTTCCACCATAATTTGCAAATAAATTCATTAAAAATCCTACAATGTGATTTTCAGGATTTTTTTCTTCTCAATTTGTCTGTCATAGTTGACGTGTACCTATGATGAAAATTACAGGCCTCTCTCATCTTTTTAAGTGGGAGAACTTGCACAATTGGTGGCTGACTAAATACTTTTTTCCCCCACTGTATATACTGTATTCTGTTCTATAATATTCTACTGTATCTTAGTCCATGCCGCTCTGTCATTGCTTGTCCATATATGTATATATTCTTAAATTCCATTCCTTACTAGATTTGTGTGTATTGGGTATATGTTGTGAAATTGTTAGATATTACTGCACTGTCGGAGCTAGGAGCTACACCCGCAATAACATCTGCTAAACACGTGTATGGGACAAATACAATTTGATTTGATTTGATTTAGTCAGTTAGTGGGATTACCTAAACATGGGTTAATTTAACCATCAGTTGGGTAGTTTTTACTTTCATGCTGGGTTGACCTATCAGCTGGGTCTTTTATATGTAATCCTTAGGTTATTTTTAGGAGGTGTAGCTTTCAGATAGATTTTATGAGAGTAAATTACATTCCTGTTCATCATATTAAGTTTACATACTGCATATTTAATTTCTCCCCACCAAAATAGCATTTTACACATTCTTCTAAAAATATTAATATGATTTATTACACATTATAATAAGGTGGTATCTATCCCAACAATGGGATTTGCATAGGTTTTTAGGGAACTTATACACTCTGTAAGCATCATTGAAGCTTACATTTTTTATACAAAGTTAAACCTTAACATGATAACAGATAAACAGAAATGACATTTACTCTCACGGGTGGCTAAAAATAACTATGTGAAAGCCACACCCCTACTAAACTACACCTCCAGTCTTCTGATCTGACCCACTGGGTCATATTTCAATAACCCAGCAACAATAACCCAGCATCAACAACCCAACCCTGCTCTTTTTAAAGAAAACAACCCAACTAAGTGGTCAACCAAAACACCCAGCAGTTGGATCAACCAAAACACTAAGCAGTTGGATCAACCAAGACACTCAGCAGTTGGTCAACCATAATACCCTGCAGTTGGGTCAACCAAAACACCCAGAAGTTGGGTCAACCAAAACACCCAGCAGTTGGATCAACCAAAACACCCAGCAGTTGGATCAAACAAAACACCCAGCAGTTGGATCAACCAAAACACCCAGCAGTTGGATCAACCAAAACACCCAGCAGTTGGATCAACCAAAACACCCAGCAGTTGGATCAACCAAAACACCCAGCAGTTGGATCAACCAAAACACCCAGTGTATGACTAATGTATTATATAAACCCATTAGAATTGGTAGAGGATCACACACTGGGGGTGTGAACATTTAAACGTTAAGAAAAATCCCTAAACGAAAAACAATGTTGTTTTGGAACAGTGGGTCAATTTCCACAACAACTAAGAGCGTTGAGGACCGAGGCTCAACTTTGAAACTTTGCACATGCGCAGATAACGTCGCTGACTGTGTGAGAGCGAAGTGTTGCATCTTGCTCATCTCAATATCCTCCTATTCATTGAGGATAGGCCCTGCTTTACGTGGTCCCCTGTAGCTCAATTGGTAGAGCATGGCGCTTGTAACGCCAGGGTAGTGGGTTCGATCCCCGGGACCACCCATACGTAAAAATGTATGCACACATGACTGTAAGTCGCTTTGGATAAAAGCGTCTGCTAAATGGCCTATTATTATTTTTATTATTTTACTGAAGTTGCGAGACATTGCAAGCCAAGAAATTGTGAGATACAGCTTTTGATTGAAGATAGATAGGCCTAGTCCACGGTTCTGACTGACTGTCTGGTGGCTGACCTGCCTATACTGATAGATAGGCCTAGTGCACGGTTCTGACTGTCTGTCTGGTGGCTGACCTGCCTATACTGATAGATAGGCCTAGTGCACGGTTCTGACTGTCTGTCTGGTGGCTGACCTGCCTATACTGATAGATAGGCCTAGTGCACGGTTCTGACTGTCTGGTGGCTGACCTGCCTATACTGATAGATAGGCCTAGTGCAGGGTTCTGACTGTCTGGTGGCTGACCTGCCTATACTGATAGATAGGCCTAGTGCACGGTTCTGACTGTCTGTCTGGTGGCTGACCTGCCTATACTGATAGATAGGCCTAGTGCAGGGTTCTGACTGTCTGGTGGCTGACCTGCCTATACTGATAGATGGGCCTAGTGCACGGTTCTGACTGTCTGTCTGGTGGCTTACCTGCCTATACTGATAGATAGGCCTAGTGCAGGGTTCTGACTGTCTGTCTGGTGGCTGACCTGCCTATACTGATAGATAGGCCTAGTGTACGGTTCTGACTGTCTGTCTGGTGGCTGACCTGCCTATACTGATAGATAGGCCTAGTGCACGGTTCTGACTGTCTGTCTGGTGGCTGACCTGCCTATACTGATAGATAGGCCTAGTGCACGGTTCTGTCTGGTGGCTGACCTGCCTATACTGATAGATAGGCCTAGTGCACGGTTCTGACTGTCTGTCTGGTGGCTGACCTGCCTATACTGATAGATAGGCCTAGTGCAGGGTTCTGACTGTCTGTCTGGTGGCTGACCTGCCTATACTGATAGATAGGCCTAGTGCACGGTTCTGACTGTCTGTCTGGTGGCTGACCTGCCTATACTGATAGATAGGCCTAGTGCAGGGTTCTGTCTGTCTGGTGGCTGACCTGCCTATACTGATAGATAGGCCTAGTGCACGGTTTCTGACTGACTGTCTGGTGGCTGACCTGCCTATACTGATAGATAGGCCTAGTGCACGGTTCTGACTGTCTGTCTGGTGGCTGACCTGCCTATACTGATAGATAGGCCTAGTGCAGGGTTCTGACTGTCTGTCTGGTGGCTGACCTGCCTATACTGATAGATAGGCCTAGTGCACGGTTCTGACTGTCTGTCTGGTGGCTGACCTGCCTAATTTTACTAGATAGCTAGGCCTAGTGGCACGGTTTGACTGTCTGTCTGGGTCGGCCTGACCTGCCTATACTGATAGATAGGCCTAGTGCACGGTTCTGACTGTCTGTCTGGTGGCTGACCTGCCCCTTCCCTCTCTCTCTATCCCTCGCTAGCTCGCTATGAAGGATGCGAGTGTATGTGTTCTCGGAATTATAACTTAAGAAGGAATTTGATCTTTTATTTTTGAGAGCCAACAACTACAGATAAAAGTCAAATAAAACGTACTATTTAATGGCAAATAAACCTGGGAAATATCTCACAGACCTCACAAAATGAATATATGCTAAACCAGTTATAATTTTAAAATATGGGTTAATTAGAAACAACAAGGTGATTAATGACCATTTTAAAAGCTTCTATGAAAATCTATATTAATCAGAATTAGACTCAACCCTATGAAAGCAGTTTTAATTAAATGGAAAAATCTTCCCATAAATCTTACAGGTAGAATAAACCTCCTCAGGCCTCCTGAGTGGCACAGTGGTCTAAGGCACTGCATCGCAGTGGTTCGGTGTCACTACAGCCTGGGGTTCGATCCGAGGCTGTGTCATTACTGGCCGTGACCGGGAGTCCCATAGGACAGCGCACATTTGGCCCAGCGTCGTCTGGGTTAGGGGGGGGTTTGGCCGGGTGGGTTTTACTTGGCTGATCGCTCTCTAGCGACTCCTTGTGGCGCGCCAGGTGCCTGCAGGCTGACTTCGATCATCAGTTGACCAGTGTTTCCTCCGACACATTGGTGCGGCTGGTTTCCGGGTTAAGCGAGAGGAGGTTAAGAAGCGCGGTTTTGCGGGTCATGTTTCGGAGGACGCATGACTCGACCTTCGCCTCTCCCGAGCCCGTTGGGGAGTTGCAGCGATGAGACAAGAACGAAATTGGGGAGAAAAAGGGGCTAAAATGTACAACAACAAAAGAGAAGGAAAAATAATAAGCCTCTTCAGAATGGCCGTTTATTTTCAGTACTACCAATTACCCCACTGAAGACATTCTTTTAAAAAGGTATACTCGATCATAAGACTTTATTTGGGCAAATAAAATTCATAGAATAAAAAGGAAAGTTTTACATCTTCCAGACTTGGAATTGTATCAACTCACCACCAAGAGCTTTTACTTGTGATATATAGTTAAATGTACTAAAGAGGAACAATGGGTACATATTGAAGATGCGCATGCTCATCCCCAGCTGAGAACATTAACAACTTCATAGTTAAGAACACTGTACAGTGGGGAGAACAAGCTGTAGGGTCTGTAGTATTTGATACACTGCCGATTTTGCAGGTTTTCCTACTTACAAAGCATGTAGAGGTCTATAATTTTTTATCATAGGTACACTTCAACTTTGAGAGACGGAATCTAAAACAAAGATCCAGAAAATCACATTGTATGATTTTTAAGTAATTCATTTGCATTTTATTGCATGACATAAGTATTTGGTCACCTACCAACCAGTAAGAATTCCGGCTCTCACAGACCTGTTAGTTTTTCTTTTAAGAAGCCCTCCTGTTCTCCACTCATTACCTGTATTAACTGCACCTGTTTGAACTCGTTACCTGTATAAAAGACACCTGTCCACACACTCAATCCAACAGACTCCAACCTCTCCACAATGGCCAAGACCAGAGAGCTGTGTAAGGACATCAGGGATAAAATTGTAGACCTGCACAAGGCTGGGATGGGCTACAGGACAATAGGCAAGCAGCTTGGTGAGAAGGCAACAACTGTTGGCGCAATTATTAGAAAATGGAAGAAGTTCAAGATGATGGTCAATCACCCTCGGTCTGGGGCTCCATGCAAGATCTCACCTCGTGGGGCATCAATGATCATGAAGAAGGTGAGGGATCAGCCCAGAACTACACGTCAGGACCTGGTCAATGACCTGAAAAGAGCTGGGACCACAGTCTCAAAGAAAACCATTAGTAACACACTATGCCATCATGGATTAAAATCCTGCAGCGCACGCAAGGTCCCCCTGCTCAAGCCAGCGCATGTCCAAGCCCGTCTGAAGTTTGCCAATGACCATCTGGATGATCCAGAGGAGGAATGGGAGAAGGTCATGTGGTCTGATGAGACAAAAATAGAGCTTTTTGGTCTAAACTCCACTCGCCGTGTTTGGAGGAAGAAGAAGGATGAGTACAACTCCAAGAACACCATCCCCACCGTGAAGCATGGAGGTGGAAACATCATTCTTTGGAGATGCTTTTCTGCAAAGGGGACAGGACGACTGCACCGTATTGAGGGGAGGATGGATGGGGCCATGTATCGCGAGATCTTGGGCAACAACCTCCTTCCCTCAGTAAGAGCATTGAAGATGGGTCGTGGCTGGGTCTTCCAGCATGACAACGACCCGAAACACACAGCCAGGGCAACTAAGGAGTGGCTCCGTAAGAAGCATCTCAAGGTCCTGGAGTGGCCTAGCCAGTCTCCAGACCTGAACCCGATAGAAAATCTTTGGAGGGAGCTGAAAGTCCGTATTGCCCAGCGACAGCCCCGAAACCTGAAGGATCTGGAGAAGGTCTGTATGGAGGAGTGGGCCAAAATCACTGCTGCAGTGTGTGCAAACCTGGTCAAGACCTACAGGAAACGTATGATCTCTGTAATTGCAAACAAAGGTTTCTGTACCAAATATTAAGTTCTGCTTTTCTGATGTATCAAATACTTATGTCATGCAATAAAATGCAAATTAATTACTTAAAAATCATACAATGTGATTTTCTGGATTTTTGTTTTAGATTCCGCCTCTCACAGTTTAAGTGTACCTATGATAAAAATTACAGACCTCTCCATGCTTTGTAAGTAGGAAAACCTGCAAAATCGGCAGTGTATCAAATACTTGTTCTCCCCACTGTAGCAATATGGAGGAAAATGAAACGTATTCTACAAGAACCAATATCACTCCTTAAAACACAACCTTATGGAACCAAGACATAAACATAACTCATATTGGCACAAACTGCCAGGAATGTTGGAAAATAACTACTGATATTACAGTTAACGAAAATGTTTAATCCAGTTTAAACTAATATATAGAATTTATTTTACAAGAGACAAAATTCACAAATTCTACAGCACAACGGCAGAGTCATGTCTTAATTGTAAAACTAATAATGACTCAATAATCCACGCCTTCTGGGAACGCTATGAAGTCTGGAAGTTACGGGCAGAGCTAGAAAGATGGCTGTCAGAAGTATTACAATGGAAATGTACTTTTAATCCGTCTGTCTGCATATTTCCAGACATGGAATATGGGGGTGTAGTGAGATACCTGATGGGCTGGTCCATTCTCTTCTCATCACTCATCTTGAAAAAACGTATACTTAAAAACTGGAAAACAACCAATCCTACATCGTCAACACAATTGGAACGTTTCAATGCTTTATTATCTAAATGTTGAAAGTGTGTGGGGTGACGGAGAGAAACAAAATGGTGCAGTTTGAGGCCATGTGGCGGAGAGTGATGCAGGGGACAGGGGGTGTGAGCAGGTGGCTCTGGGCAGGGGTGATATTCTGGATGTTTGTTGTTGACACATTCATGAAAATAGTAATGGCCTCTAAACCTTTCAGCTGCATACTGGACCCTATTCCAACTAAACTACTGAAAGAGCTACTTCCAGTGCTTGGCACTCCTATGTTGAACATAATAAAGCAATACGCTGGGAGTCAGGAAGCAGGTGCAGAAGTTGAGTTTAATAATTCATCGATGCAGAAGAACAAAACAATAATACCTAGTGACTGATGGCTCAATAAAGGAGTAATCATGACCAGGTGTGTGTGTGTGTGTGTCTGTGTGTGTGTGTGTGTGTGTGAGAGAGAGAGATATTCAACATCTTGAAGAACGATCTTAATGGCCATGTACTCTTATCTCCACCTGGCACAGCCAGAGGGTAAACTACACCATGTCTATGTAAAGGGAACCAAGGCAGGGAGGTAAACTACAGTATACCTAAATTGCTGATGAAAGGAAATCACATGCAAGTAGTTGAGGCTTCAGTGAGAAAGAAGCCGTGTGTTTCTGTGTGTCAGTCACCTGCACACTAGCAGGCTGGTTCAGCACTCAGCACACTAGCAGGCTGGTTCAGCACTCAGCACACTAGCAGGCTGGTTCAGCACTCAGCACACTAGCAGGCTGGTTCAGCACTCAGCACACTAGCAGGCTGGTTCAGCACTCAGCACACTAGCAGGCTGGTTCAGCACTCAGCACACTAGCAGGCTGGTTCAGCACTCAGCACACTAGCAGGCTGGTTCAGCACTCAGCACACTAGCAGGCTGGTTCAGCACTCAGCACACTAGCAGGCTGGTTCAGCACACTAGCAGGCTGGTTCAGCATATTGAAGCACACTAGCAGGCTGTTTCAGCACACTAGCAGGCTGGTTCAGCATATTGAAGCACACTAGCAGGCTGGTTCAGCATATTGAAGCACACTAGCAGGCTGGTTCAGCATATTGAAGCACACTAGCAGGCTGGTTCAGCATATTGAAGCACACTAGCAGGCTGGTTCAGCACACTAGCAGGCTGGTTCAGCATATTGAAGCACACTAGCAGGCTGGTTCAGCATATTGAAGCACACTAGCAGGCTGGTTCAGCATATTGAAGCACACTAGCAGGCTGGTTCAGCATATTGAAGCACACTAGCAGGCTGGTTCAGCATATTGAAGCACACTAGCAGGCTGGTTCAGCATATTGAAGCACACTAGCAGGCTGGTTCAGATTGATTAAGTCCATTCTACCGAAGCGTAATGTGTTTGATATTTTAGGTATTTATAAAGTGAAATGTTAAGGCAAATCAAATTACTCCTATCTCTGTCTAACCTCTGGTGGATAAGGTTAGGTTTGCAGTCAAACACATCACAGGCTATACACTGAGTGTACAAAACATTAAAGGGGAATTTCACCCTGGCTCTATAACCTGGTGTTGCTCCATCATTATGGGGTATTGTGTGTAGATTGATGAGATGTATTTTTTTTAATCCATTTTAGAATAAGGCTTTAATGTAACAAAATGTGGAAAAAGTGAAGGGGTCTGAATACTTTCTGAAGCTAACTCACTATGTGTGTTGGTAGCAATGGTAAATGTGTATAAATCGTCTATAGTTGGTTAGTTGGTTCTCAGCTGGCTAGCAATCTCACTGCCAATTTAGTGACGCTAGTTAGCTAACAGCAAGCTGACAATATTGAAATGTCCATGTTAGGTATGCTCAGCTAGCCAGTCTAATAGAGATCAATACCATTAGTGGGGTGGTTAAGTTGTGTATTGTTGTGTGTATTGTTGTAGGTGGTACAGAATCTGATTCCACCAACATGCACTTCCAACCCCTAGCTCTGCACAAGGTGAAGGTAAGTTAGCCAAAATATTTACAAGCTGATGGCTAAGATAGCTCAAGTTACAGTAAGCATGGAATAAACATGAATTGGGTAGTGTTTGTATGGGTAGTGTTATGGGGTTGCAGGTAGCCTGAGGACCACCTTACATTAACGTCATTTAGCAGACGCTCTTATCCAGAGCCACTTACAGTTAGTGAGTCATTTAGCAGACGCTCTTATCCAGAGCCACTTACAGTTAGTGGGTCATTTAGCAGACGCTCTTATCCAGAGCGACTTACAGTTAGTGAGTCATTTAGCAGACGCTCTTATCCAGAGCCACTTACAGTTAGTGAGTAATTTAGCAGACGCTCTTATCCAGAGCCACTTACAGTTAGTGAGTCATTTAGCAGACGCTCTTATCCAGAGCCACTTACAGTTAGTGGGTCATTTAGCAGACGCTCTTATCCAGAGCCACTTACAGTTAGTGAGTAATTTAGCAGACGCTCTTATCCAGAGCCACTTACAGTTAGTGAGTCATTTAGCAGACGCTCTTATCCAGAGCCACTTACAGTTAGTGGGTCATTTAGCAGACGCTCTTATCCAGAGCCACTTACAGTTAGTGAGTCATTTAGCAGACGCTCTTATCCAGAGCCACTTACAGTTAGTGAGTCATTTAGCAGACGCTCTTATCCAGAGCCACTTACAGTTAGTGAGTCATTTAGCAGACGCTCTTATCCAGAGCCACTTACAGTTAGTGGGTCATTTAGCAGACGCTCTTATCCAGAGCCACTTACAGTTAGTGAGTCATTTAGCAGACGCTCTTATCCAGAGCCACTTACAGTTAGTGAGTCATTTAGCAGACGCTCTTATCCAGAGCCACTTACAGTTAGTGAGTCATTTAGCAGACGCTCTTATCCAGAGCCACTTCCAGTTAGTGAGTCATTTAGCAGACGCTCTTATCCAGAGCCACTTACAGTTAGTGAGTCATTTAGCAGACGCTCTTATCCAGAGCCACTTACAGTTAGTGGGTCATTTAGCAGACGCTCTTATCCAGAGCCACTTACAGTTAGTGAGTCATTTAGCAGACGCTCTTATCCAGAGCCACTTACAGTTAGTGAGTGCATACATTTTCATACTGGCCCCCCGTGGGAAACGAACCCACAACCCTGGCGTTGCAAGTGCCATGCTCTACCAACTGAGCTACACGGGACCTTCCAGACCACGTCATACCTTTAGTCTACCCCTCTTCTCTCTTAACCTGAGTTTTACAAAAAGAAAAGGTAATCTGGAGTCATTCCACAGACCCTGCTGAAAAACACTCCAAAGCGGGGGGCATTGTGGGTACACAAGCATGAGGGAGGGGACACACCTTGCAGTTACGGAGCACAACAGGATTGTGGGCCAGAAACCAGTAAGGGACAGTGAAAGGTATAAATCAGGACTACAACAGTAACAACACAACCTCCTTATTATTCTCTCTGTAGATTCTCTAAACACAATACAAAGACATGTCTACAGAATGCCATGCAATAGGCTACTATTGACCAGAATGATCTGTCAAAGTCAATAGGCTGGGGGAGGTTTACAGACAGGTCTTTGAGATGAGGAAGGGGTTTTTGGTTGTGCAGGGATGTGCTTAGACAGTAAATGTATTGTTGTGTATGAGAGCGATTGAGGTGCCATTTCTCCTCAATCTCCCAAACACAACAAGTCATACTGTGTAAGACCTGCCCTCCTAAGGCTCTCCACACCTTCTTCAGCCCCCCACTTTGTTGACTGATCTTTCCTCTGTAAAGCAGCTCCCAGCATCCCCTCCTTGTCCCTAAACAATACGATAGCCGGTCCCTTTAGCAACAAAGGCGTGTTGCCCTACATCCCTTCCACAAAAAGTGAAGAATGCTAAATGCTAACACCACAACCATCTTTCCAGGAGACGTGCAGTACCAGCAAATCTTCTGCAAGAACACCAAACAGATGGTGGTTGAGAAGCCCTCCCTTACTGAAATGTACCATGATACTACTATGGTACTTTCACCTCTACCACGGTACAGTCTGAGGCATGGAAATGTACCATGGTTTTAGCTTTTGAAGTATGATGGTACTGCCATTGTACCTAAATAATACCATGGTATTGCCTCATTTATACCATGGTATAGATGTGGATGATGGAAATACCATGGTTTTAAACTGCATTATACATTTTACCATGGTAATGGACCATTATGACCATTGTAGTCCCGTGTAGCTCAGTTGGTACAGCATGGCGCTTGCAATGCCAGGGTTGTGGGTTCGATTCCCACGGGGGACCTGTATGGAAAAATTAAATAATTGTATGCACTCACTAACTGTAAGTCGCTCTGGATAAGAGCGTCTGCTAAATGACTAAAATGTCAAATGTACAATGGAAACCTTTGGCATTTTGTAATAATTTACAGTATTTATAGTCTAGGGATGTTGTGCTTGTTTCGGCCCGCAGAACTGGTACTACATTAGTACTAATAGTATTACACTAGTATTACTGGTACTACACTAGTACTAATAGTATTACTGGTACTACATTAGTACTAATAGTATTACTTGTACTACACTAGTACTAATAGTATTACACTAGTATTACACTAGTACTAATAGTATTACACTAGTATTACTGGTACTACACTAGTACTAATAGTATTACACTAGTATTACTGGTACTACACTAGTACTAATAGTATTACTGGTACTACACTAGTACTAATAGTATTACACTAGTATTACTGGTACTACACTAGTACTAATAGTATTACTGGTACTACACTAGTACTAATAGTATTACACTAGTATTACTGGTACTACACTAGTACTAATAGTATTACTGGTACTACACTAGTACTAATAGTATTACACTAGTATTACTGGTACTACACTAAAACTACTGGTACTACATTAGTTCTACAATATATCTACTTGTACTACACTAGTTATACACTAATGCTACACTAGTACTACCGATACTACTAGTACTACACTAATACTATTGGTACTACACTAGTACTACTGGTACTACACTAGTTAAATTGTTACTACACTAGTACTACACAACTACTAAGGTTACTACTAGTACTACACTATTAATACTGGTACTACACTAGTACTACTTGCACACGCTTGCAAAACAAACTCTATCCAATGTTTACTCAACAATGCCTTTTTAATCAAAACATTAAACCTCTATTAAATGAAAACAGGGAGGGAGAAGCCAAGGTATGTTAAAACCCTTCCGGTGTGAAACTCCAAACACCTTGTTACCAAGATACTTAATACTATAACTACATTCAACATGATCTTTCCCAGATGGATAGATAATAAAATAGACAGGAAGCTATTGACTGTGACATCCTGCTAGACCTGCCAGACTGGCTCCTGGAGACATTCTAGGATGTAGAGGCTAACCCTCCTTCTTAGCTTTGGCCATGGGGTGTAACATACACCTGCACCAATAGCTTTTAACTAGGGTGTTTCCTACTAGGGTGTTTCCTACTCAGATAGACAGTGACAGCAATACCTGAGATAACAACAGTCAAGATGATCTCACATAAACACACATAAACAAACAGCCAATATGCTATCAACACATATTCCCTATGTAGTGCACTACTTTTGATCAGAGCCCTATTGGTCGTGGTCAAAAGTAGTGTACTATATAGGGAATAGAGGACCATTTGGATTGCCAGGTGTGGTGTTGCAAATTGTCAAGTCGGCAAAACAGAGGGATCAGTTAATATCAGACGTATGATGCCCTGAGGCTCTTCAGGAACTCAGTCAGCAAACAACACCAGGCAGTACACAGGTTCACATCATGATAGTTAGCTAGAGCAACACCACACCATTTAGTACACAGGTTCACATCATGATCGTTAGCTAGAGAAACACCACACAACACCAGGAAGTACACAGGTTCACATCATGATAGTTAGCTAGAGCAACACAACACCACACCAGGCAGTACACAGGTTCTAGATCCTAAACATAGAAATTCTAACATAGATCCTCATGCCCTGACCAAACCAACTAAAGACAACAGGCCTCTCAAGGCCAGGGCGTGAGTACGCCCCCCCCCCCCCCCCCCCCAAAGGCCGGAGTACGCCCCCCCCCCAAAGGTGCGTACTCCGGCCGCACCAACCTGACTCATTTGGGGAGGGTCGGGTGGGCTTTCAGCCTCGGAGGCGGATCCGGCTCAGGGCGTGACGACCTCTTCCTCTCTGCCTCCCCGTTGCGCCCCTGGTCTGGTCTGGACCTCGACGCGATGCTTCCCCTCTCCTTCCTCCCACGAAGCACCAAGCCCTGTCTGGACCCTGGTGTGGGAGACCCCGAACCTGGAGAGGGGCTGACGTCTGGGTCTGGATCGGCAATCCTCCCGCGATGCACCAAGCCCTGCCTGGACCCTGGTGTGGGAGACCCCGAACCTGGAGAGGGGCTGACGTCTGGCTCCGAAATGGAACCGCTGACCGGAGCTGAACTGGACCCCGGTGGAGCGGACTGCTCTGGCCACGGAGTGGAACCGCTGACCGGAGCTGGACTGGACACCGGTGGTGCGGACTGCTCTGGGTCCGGAGTGTAGCCGCTGACCGGAGCTGAACTGGACCCCGGTGGAGTGGACTGCTCTGACTCTGGAGTGGAGCCACTGATCGGAGCTGCACTGGACCCCGGTGGAGCGGACTGCTCTGACTCTGGAGTGGAGCCGCTGACCAGAGCCAGAGCAGTCCGCTCCACCGAGGTCCAGTCCTGCTCCGGTCAGCATCTCCACTCCGGAGCCAGAGCATTCCGCTCCACCGGTGCCCAGTCCAGGAACGGGCCGGGCCGGACTGGGGACACGCACCACTGGTTTGGTGCGGGGAGCAGGCACAGGCCGGGCCGGACTGGGAACATGCACCACTGGCTTGGTGCGGGGCGCAGGTACGGGGCGTACCAGGCTGGCGACACGCACCACTGGTTTGTTGCGAGGAGCAGGTACGGGCCGTACTGGACTGGATACCCGCACCACAGGTCTGGTGCGAGGAGCAGGCACGGGCCGTGCCGGACTGGATACACGCACCACTGGCTTGGTGCGGGGAGCAGGTACAGGCCGTACTGGACTGGTGAGGCGCACTGGAAGTCTGGAGTGTACAGCTGGCACAACCCGTCCTGGCTGGATGCCCACTTTCGCACGACACGTGCGGGGCAGTGCGCATCTCCGCATACCTAGGTTCCTCAAAGAAAACACGCTCCTTCTGTTGCCTGACCAGCTCCTCTCTCCGTACCTCCACTACTTCCTTCTCCCTTTGAGCCGCCTGTAGCGCCTCCCTCTGAACGGATAACTCCTGCTCCCTCTGAGCTAACAGCCACCGTAACGTGGTGGCCTCCTCTCTCAGACTGCTCCAGTCCTTCTCTCTCTCTCGCCAATCCTCCTCCAGTGAGGACTCCTCCGGGAGCCCCCACGAGTTAGGGATCAGAACCTCATCGTCGTCGTCATCCTCCGACTCCTCTGTGTAAAACTGTTCCCATTCCTGTTCCCGTTCCTGTTCCCGTTCCTGTTCCCATTCCTGTTCCCGTTCCTGTTCCCGTCCCTGTTCCCGTCCCTGTTCCCGTCCCTGTTCCCATCCCTGTTCCCGTTCCTGTTCCCGTTCCCTGTTCCCGTTCCCGTTCCTGTTCCCATTCCTGTTCCCGTTCCCTGTTCCCGTTCCCGTTCCCGTTCCCATTCCTGTTCCCGTTCCTGTTCCCGTTCCTGTTCCCATTCCTGTTCCCATCCCTGTTCCCATCCCTGGTCCCATTCCTGTTCCCGTTCCCTGTTCCCGTTCCCGTTCCTGTTCCCATTCCTGTTCCCTTCCTGTTCCCGTTCCTGTTCCCATTCCTGTTCCCATCCCTGGTCCCATTCCTGTTCCCATAGTCCAACTGGAACCCCACCGGGTGCAGTGGGCGGGGCTCTTCTCTCTCGATCCCCGACCACCCCTCTAGCCCCCCCCCCCCCCAAACTTTATTGGGGTTGCCTCTCGGGCTTCCTCAGCGGTTGGTCCCGTTGGCGTCGTCGTGGATCCTCTCTTGCCAGGGCCTGTACCTTCGCCCAGGGTCCTTTCCCAGGATCCTTTCCCAGGGTCCTTTGCCCAGGGTCCTTCGCCCAGCGAATATCTCCTCCCATGACCACCATTTGCCCACCTGTGACAAAGCTATTCGCTCCGCCTCGGCACACTGCTTGGTCCTTTTGTGGTGGGATCTTCTGTCACGAACGTTGAGAGACGGGTCGGACCAAGGTGCAGCATGAAAAGCGTACATGTTTACTCAATAAACATACAACAAAACAATAAACAACGTAACGTGAACTCCTCCGGCTAAACACATACAAGCCTACACGGAACAAGATCCCACAACTAAGGAAGGCAACTGTCACGATCGTTGACACATGATGAAGCGGACCAAGGCGCAGCGTTGAATGTGAACATATTTATTTAATAAATGATCACACGACCAAAACAACAAAACGATGACGTGACAGTCAATGGTCAATAAACAAACCAAACACGAACAAAATCCCACAAACCCGAATGAAGAACAGACAGTTTAAATATGGCTCCCAATCAGAGACAACCCACGACAGCTGACACTCGTTGCCTCTGATTGGGAGTCACTCTGGCCAACATAGAAATAAACACCCATAGAAACAAAACCCATAGATCTACACACCCTGGCTCAACATAACAGTGTCCCCAGAGCCAGGGCGTGACAGTACCCCCCCCTAAAGGCGCGGACTCCGACCGCGTCAACCAAAACCCACAGGGGAGGGACCGGGTGGGCACTCCGCCTAGGCGGCGGATCCGGCTCCGGGCCTGATCCCCGCTCCCTCTCCAACCCCCCCAAAGTACCCCTGGTCCGGTCTGGCCCCGCTGGCCGGAGCTGGACTGCACACTGGTGGAGCGGATTGCTCTAGCTCCGGCGTGAAGCATCTGACCGGTGCCGGACCAGCCACCGGTGGAACAGGCACGGGCCGTGCCGGACTGACGACGCACACCACTGGCTTGGTGTGGGGAGCAGGAGCGGGCCGAGCCGGGCTGTCGAAGCGCACCCCTGACTTGGTGCGGGGAACAGGCACGGGCCGTGCCGGACTGACGACGCACACCACTGACTTGGTGCGGGGAGCAGGAACGGGCCGAGCCGGGCTGTCGAAGCGCACCACTGACTTGGTGCGGGGAGCAGGAACGGGCCGAGCCGGGCTGTCGAAGCGCACCACTGACTTGGTGCGGGGAGCAGGAACGGGCCGAGCCGGGCTGTCGAAGCGCACCCCTGACTTGGTGCGGGGAGCAGGAATGGGCCGGACTGGGCTGGCGACGCGCACCGTAGACTTGGTGCGAGTGGCAGGAACAGGCCGGACCGTACTGGGAACACACACCACTGGCCCTACGTGGGGATCAGGAACAGGCCGGACCGGACTGGCAACACACGCCAGTACCTCTCGCCGTGCCTCTACATCCTCCCTCCCCCTGGTGACCAGTGACTCCCGTAACCTGGCGGCCTCCTGCTGCCCCGTCGTCCACGGCGTTAGCCCCCCCCTAGAAAATTTCTGGGCGTCTCCCCTACCCGTGGACCAGGTCTCCATGTCCCTCGCCAGCCTTTCGCCCTTCTGCCACAAGGTCAAGCCCTTCTCTTCCTCACTCGGCTTGACCCAGTCGAGGAGGCGAAGGAGATCTGTTAGGGATCTCCCTGGCGATGGCTCCTGGACACACTGCTTGGTCACATCTTGGTGGGATTTTCTGTCACGATCGTTGACACATGATGAAGCGGACCAAGGCGCAGCGTTGAATGTGAACATATTTATTTAATAAATGATCACACGACCAAAACAACAAAACGATGACGTGACAGTCAATGGTCAATAAACAAACCAAACACGAACAAAATCCCACAAACCCGAATGAAAAAACAGACAGTTTAAATATGGCTCCCAATCAGAGACAACCCACGACAGCTGACACTCGTTGCCTCTGATTGGGAGTCACTCTGGCCAACATAGAAATAAACACCCATAGAAACAAAACCCATAGATCTACACACCCTGGCTCAACATAACAGTGTCCCCAGAGCCAGGGCGTGACAGCAACCAGGCTACTTAAGTATGATCCCCAATCAGAGACAACGAGCGACAGCTGCCTCTGATTGGGAATCACACCCGGCCAAACCTAGAAATACACATCTAGATCCTAAACATAGAAATTCTAACATAGATCCTCACGCCCTGACCAAACCAACTAAAGACAACAGGCCTCTCAAGGCCAGGGCGTGACAATATGGTATTATTGTATTATTCTAGATGGTGTTATTGTATTATTCTAGATGGTGTTATTGTATTATTCTAGATGGTGTTATTGTATTATTCTAGATGGTGTTATTGTATTATTCTAGATGGCGTTATTGTATTATTCTAGATGGTGTTATTGTATTATTCTAGATGGTGTTATTGTATTATTTGTTTGAGAAAGAGAGAGAGAGACACACACACAGTCTCACACACACATGCACAGACTTGCACATACACACACACACACACACACACACACACACACACACCCTCCCCTGCTGCTTTCACTACTGCCTTGGAAAACAATGGAGGGAAAGCGATGTCAACAACCCCAAGCAGGCACCCAGAGAGAAAGGATCTGTATCCCATTAAGACTCTACAGTACAGCAGAGATCATTAAGACTCTACAGTACAGGAGAGATCATTAAGACTCTACAGTACAGGAGAGATCATTAAAACTCTACAGTACAGGAGAGATCATTAAGACTCTACAGTACAGGAGAGATCATTAAGACTCTACAGTACAGGAGAGATCATTATGACTCTACAGTAGAGGACATCATTCAGACTCTACGATACAGCAGGGATCATTAAGACTCTACAGTACAGCAGAGATCATTAAGACTCTAGAGTAGAGGAGAGATCATTAAGACTCAACAGTTCAGCAGAGATCATTAAGACTCTACAGTAGAGGAGATCATTCAGACTCTACAGTACAGGAGAGATCATTAAGACTACAGTACAGGAGAGATCATTAAGACTCTACGATACAGCAGGGATCATTAAGACTCTACAGTACAGGAGAGATCATTAAGACGCTACAGTACAGCAGAGATCATTAAGACTCTACAGTTCAGCAGAGATCATTATGACTCTACAGTACAGGAGAGATCATTAAGACTACAGTACAGGAGAGATCATTAAGACTCTACGGTACAGCAGAGATCATTAAGACTCTACAGTACAGGAGAGATCATTAAGACGCTACAGTACAGCAGAGATCATTAAGACTCTACAGTTCAGCAGAGATCATTATGACTCTACAGTACAGGAGAGATCATTAAGACTACAGTACAGGAGAGATCATTAAGACTCTACGGTACAGCAGAGATCATTAAGACTCTACAGTACAGGAGAGATCATTAAGACGCTACAGTACAGCAGAGATCATTAAGACTCTACAGTACAAGAGAGATCATTAAGACTCTACAGTACAGGAGAGATCATTAAGACTCTACAGGAGAGATCATTAAGATGCTACAGTACAGGAGAGATCATTAAGACTCTACAGGAGAGATCATTAAGATGCTACAGTACAGCAGAGATCATTAAGACTACAGTAGAGGAGAGATCATTAAGACTCTACTGTACAGGATAGATCATTAAGACTCTACAGTACAAGAGAGATCATTAAGACTCTACAGGAGAGATCATTAAGACTCAGCAGTTCAGCAGAGATCATTAAGACTCTACAGTAGAGGAGAGATCATTAAGACTCTACAGTACAAGAGAGATCATTAAGACTCTACAGGAGAGATCATTAAGACTCTACAGTACAGGAGAGATCATTAAGACTCTACAGGAGAGATCATTAAGATGCTACAGTACAGCAGAGATCATTAATACTACAGTACAGGAGCGATCATTAAGACTCTACAGTAAAGATCATTAAGACTCTACAGTAGAGGAGATCATTAAGACTCTACAGTACAGGAGAGATCATTAAGACTACAGTACAGGAGAGATCATTAAGACTCTACGATACAGCAGGGATCATTAAGACTCTACAGTACAGCAGAGATCATTAAGACTACAGTACAGCAGAGATCATTAAGACTCTACAGGAGAGATCATTAAGACTCTACAGTACAGCAGAGATCATTATGACTATACAGTAGAGGAGATCATGAAGACTCTACAGTACAGGAGAGATCATTAAGACTCTACAGTAGAGGATAGATCATTAAGACTCTACAGTCCATCAGAGATCAATAAGACTCTACAGTACAGGAGAGATAATTAAGACTATACAGTACAAGAGAGATCATTAAGACCACAGTATAGGAGATATCATTTAGATTCTACAGTACAGGAGAGATCATTAAGACTACAGTACAGGAGAGATCATTAAGACTCTACGATACAGCAGGGATCATTAAGACTCTACAGTACAGGAGAGATCATTAAGACGCTACAGTACAGCAGAGATCATTAAGACTCTACAGTTCAGCAGAGATCATTATGACTCTACAGTACAGGAGAGATCATTAAGACTACAGTACAGGAGAGATCATTAAGACTCTACGGTACAGCAGAGATCATTAAGACTCTACAGTACAGGAGAGATCATTAAGACGCTACAGTACAGCAGAGATCATTAAGACTCTACAGTTCAGCAGAGATCATTATGACTCTACAGTACAGGAGAGATCATTAAGACTACAGTACAGGAGAGATCATTAAGACTCTACGGTACAGCAGAGATCATTAAGACTCTACAGTACAGGAGAGATCATTAAGACGCTACAGTACAGCAGAGATCATTAAGACTCTACAGTACAAGAGAGATCATTAAGACTCTACAGTACAGGAGAGATCATTAAGACTCTACAGGAGAGATCATTAAGATGCTACAGTACAGGAGAGATCATTAAGACTCTACAGGAGAGATCATTAAGATGCTACAGTACAGCAGAGATCATTAAGACTACAGTAGAGGAGAGATCATTAAGACTCTACTGTACAGGATAGATCATTAAGACTCTACAGTACAAGAGAGATCATTAAGACTCTACAGGAGAGATCATTAAGACTCAGCAGTTCAGCAGAGATCATTAAGACTCTACAGTAGAGGAGAGATCATTAAGACTCTACAGTACAAGAGAGATCATTAAGACTCTACAGGAGAGATCATTAAGACTCTACAGTACAGGAGAGATCATTAAGACTCTACAGGAGAGATCATTAAGATGCTACAGTACAGCAGAGATCATTAATACTACAGTACAGGAGCGATCATTAAGACTCTACAGTAAAGATCATTAAGACTCTACAGTAGAGGAGATCATTAAGACTCTACAGTACAGGAGAGATCATTAAGACTACAGTACAGGAGAGATCATTAAGACTCTACGATACAGCAGGGATCATTAAGACTCTACAGTACAGCAGAGATCATTAAGACTCTACAGTAGAGGAGAGATCATTAAGACTCAACAGTTCAGCAGCGATTATTAAGACTCTACAGTACAGGAGAGATCATTAAGACTACAGTACAGCAGAGATCATTAAGACTCTACAGGAGAGATCATTAAGACTCTACAGTACAGCAGAGATCATTATGACTATACAGTAGAGGAGATCATGAAGACTCTACAGTACAGGAGAGATCATTAAGACTCTACAGTAGAGGATAGATCATTAAGACTCTACAGTCCATCAGAGATCAATAAGACTCTACAGTACAGGAGAGATAATTAAGACTATACAGTACAAGAGAGATCATTAAGACCACAGTATAGGAGATATCATTTAGATTCTACAGTACAGGAGAGATCATTAAGACTACAGGAGAGATCATTAAGACGCTACATTACAGCAGAGATCATTAAGACTCTACAGGAGAGATCATTAAGACGCTACAGTACAGCAGAGATCATTAAGACTCTACAGTACAGGAGAGATCATTCAAACTCTACAGTACTGGAGAGATAATTAAGACTACAGTACAGGAGAGATCATTAAGACGCTACAATACAGCAGGGAACATTAAGACTACAATACAGCAGGGATCATTAAGACTCTACATCAGAGATCATTAAGACTCTACAGTAGAGGAGAGATCATTAAGAATCAACAGTTCAGCAGAGATCATTAAGACTCTACAATACAGCAGGGATCATTAAGACTCTACAATACAGCAGGGATCATTAAGACTACAGTACAGCAGAGATCATTAAGACTCTACAGTAGAGGAGAGATCATTCAAACTCTACAGTACTGGAGAGATAATTAAGACTACAGTACAGGAGAGATCATTAAGACGCTACAATACAGCAGGGAACATTAAGACTACAATACAGCAGGGATCATTAAGACTCTACATCAGAGATCATTAAGACTCTACAGTAGAGGAGAGATCATTAAGAATCAACAGTTCAGCAGAGATCATTAAGACTCTACAGTACAGGAGAGATCATTAAGACTCTACAGGACATGATAGATAATTAATACTATACAGTACAAGAGAGATCATTAAGACTCTACAGGAGAGATCATTAAGACGCTACAGTACAGGAGAGATCATTAAGACTCTACAGGAGAGATCATTAAGACTCTACAGGAGAGATCATTAAGACGCTACAATACAGCAGGGAACATTAAGACTCTACAGTACAGCTGAGATCATTAAGACTCTACAATACAGCAGGGATCATTAAGACTCTAAATTAGAGGAGAGATCATAAAGACTACAGTACAGGAGAGATCATTACAGTACAGCAGAGATCATTAAGACTCTACAGTAGAGGAGAGATCATTAAGACTCTACAATACAGCAGGGATCATTAAGACTCTACAATACAGCAGGGATCATTAAGACTCTACAGTACAGCAGAGATCATTAAGACTCTACAGTAGAGGAGAGATCATTAAGACTCAACAGTTCAGCAGAGATCATTAAGACTCTACAGTACAGGAGAGATCATTAAGACTCTACAGGACATGATAGATAATTAATACTATACAGTACAAGAGAGATCATTAAGACTCTACAGGAGAGATCATTAAGACGCTACAGTACAGGAGAGATCATTAAGACTCTACAGGAGAGATCATTAAGACGCTACAATACAGCAGGGAACATTAAGACTCTACAGTACAGCAGAGATCATTAAGACTCTACAATACAGCAGGGATCATTAAGACTCTAAATTAGAGGAGAGATCATAAAGACTACAGTACAGGAGAGATCATTAAGACTCTACAGTACAGCAGAGATCATTAAGACTCTACAGTAGAGGAGAGATCATTAAGACTCTACAATACAGCAGGGATCATTAAGACTCTACAATTGTTGTGTCAATTCCTGACTACAAGCTATACCGAGCACTCAAGCCTAAATCCACCCAGGGTGCTCAAAGCACTCCCAACCTGCAGGGGGCAACCATGCAACCGGAGCTGTTGAAACCAACCACCAGGAAGTGCTCCGGGGACCATATTAACCTGCGCACCCACAAGCAGTGCATGTGCATGGCATCGAAATGTTTGGTAAAAGCTTACTTGGCTCTCACTCATTCCTGAGAAGAGATACCAATGACCACAGCTCCTGATCATCCAAAGACGCAACTGGTAGGACAGAATGTGTTGTGAATTCATGCTTCTATATGCCCTTTTGGTTTGGTTGTAACATACAATACAATTATTAATTAAATTAAATAGTGAAGACTTCATTATGTGAACGTAGAACTTGACAGTAACGTTACTATAATCATGTGTATTGTTAAATGTTTAATTATGATATTGATATTTAATTATTAACTTGCAATGATCCTAGGTTAATCTAAATGATGAAATGATTGTTTGGTTAGGTTTGAGGATTCAGTAACATTAGTTTATGCTTATTTTTGAGAAAGTGGAATTGAGAGTTATTTGTAACTAATCCATGGGTTTTGTTTGTGTGTTTTGAAGGTTATCAACCTATTCTGTTCCATCTTTATGACAATAAAAAATCATAAAGTGAACAGTTTTGAGTTGTCCTTTGCGTTCATCAAGGATAAAGCCGTTTTCAAGTTTGGGCAGAGCTGTGGTCAGCCAGAAATCACGCAGAACTTGACAGTTGATAACCAGCGCGGCAGTGAAGACGAGGATCAAAGGGCTGAAGTCAAGCTGTCGACGCAAAGGAAGAATTGCCTGTGAAACTCTACACCATGGCCAAGTAAACTTTTGGGAAAACAGTCAAGCAACTGAAGCAAGAGCGGACCTTAGCCAAATCTGCTTTCACCAGACAAGCGAACTACCTGAGTAAAGCTGCAGCTGGTATGATTAAGCATGAACTACAAGAGGAGTTCAGCAAGCTCAGTTCCCTGGCTAGAAGTGTCGGTGATTCAAATTATGACTACGCGGCTGGCCTACTGGCTGAAGCGGGAACTAAGGGAGATGAAGAGGTCAAGCTCGACAAGGACCAGCATGCTGATCTTGAAAGGACGATTGAAGAGTGCGACATGAAATTGGAGGAAATCCGAGAGGCAGTCCAATTCAACCTCTGGCCAAGATACGGTAAAGAGGAGGTAGACTTTGCAATCCAAGAAGCGGAGAAAGCCTGTGACAGAGCCAAAGAAACCCCCGTCACTGCTATTAACAGGGATGGCTATGAACTACAGCTGGAAAGAGCGAGGAAGCTAATCCATGATGCAAGTGAAAGCCTGAAAGACTGGGAAAAATGGGTCCCACACGATGAGACTGCAGAGCTGAAAGGCAGAGTAAAAGATCTGAGAATATTCGGCAGTAACCTCGAGGCCAAAAGAACAGAATTCCTCATCGCACAGAGAATTGCAGAAGAAGACAGAAGACCTACAGAGCTTCAACCAAGAGCAGTCCCACAACCAGTGGTGAGAATAAAACCAACCAGTCTACCTAAATTCACTGGGCTTAGGAGGAATTTCCACAGATGGAGGAAAGACTGGGAGAGCCTGCAAAAGCAGGGAGAGCCGACTGGTTCAGTGGAGGTGAAGAAGTTTCAACTTCTTGACAGTGTGGACGAGAGAATATGTAGAGACCTGCGCCTGTCATCATATAACAGTGCTGAAGACATGTTTAGAGTACTCCAAAACCGGTATGGAAACAAGCCAACAATTGCTTTGGAGATAATTGAGGACCTGGAGAGGATCCCTCCTTTAAAGTCACACCAACCAAGGAAGGTTATTGACCTGATTCAAGCTGTGGAAAAGGCCCTGAATGACCTCACGGAGCTCGAAAGCAGTGGAGCCATAAAGAATCCCCTTGTCATCAGATCCATAGAGAGCAAGCTGCCGGATAACATGAAGAGGGACTGGCTGACATTCATGGTCAACCCAAGAAATGGAGTCACACCTGACAATCACTTCGACAGCCTTCTAAGATTTTTAAAGACACAAGAGGACATACTGGAGAAACTAGACCAGTTGGGTGTAAGTGAAAACCCTGAAAAGAAAGCTACGTACCCGGAGAAGCGGTATGCTTCCACAAGGTCCACGAGAAAGGGAGGATGCGTTGTGTGTGGAGATGAAAAGCACCGTGAGAAGATTTTCTTTTGTAAGCAGTTCAAAGAACTAAAGCCTAGTGAGAAGCTGAATGCTGTCGAAAGACTGGGAGCATGCAGAAGATGCCTCAGATGTCATGGAGAGGATGAGGAATGTACGGACACTTACCTTTGCAGAAACAGAGACTGCAAAAGAGGAAGCTCCTCGGATCACCATTTCTTTCTCTGCCTTAAAGGAGGGGCTAAGAGGAAAGAATACGTGAAAGTGGAAAAACCCAGCACCAGGAGGCAAACATTCACAGAGGAGCAAGAGAGATTAATACGTGAGCTCACCCCGGACGTGGCAGAAAAATTCAGGAATGCTTTCACCAACATGGCAAAATCACACTGCACTGGAGGAAGCCTTCCTGGGGTAATGGACTCAAGCACACGTGAATTACCAGTTATTCTTATGCTTCTCGAAGTAACTACTAACGCAGGGCAGAAAATTGGAACTCTCATTGACTTAGCATCAGACACCAACTACATCACTCACACAGCCGCCAGGAGACTGAAGCTTCGAAGTGAAAGGATCACACTAGTCGTCCATGGAGTTGGAGGCATGGCCATGAAGGTGAAGACCAAAAGATACTTACTCAAGGTGAGAGTCAAGACACCAAGAGGCACGGAGAAAGCTCATGAGCTGATCTGTTATGGGTTGGATGAGATTGCAAAAGTTCACAGAGCAATCAAAGCACAACACCTCAAGAAGTTCTTCCCCGATACCAACCTGGAAGACCTTCACAGACCAGAACATGTTGAGCTTCTCATAAGCCACCGGGAAGGAAGACTTGCTCCACAGAGAGTAAAGGTAGTAGGAGATCTTGTCCTGTGGGAGAGCCCTTTAGGAAAGACCGTTGGAGGAGCACATCCAGACCTCTGTGAAGTAGTGGACATGGCCCTGCACAATTCTGAAACTCATTTTGCACGATCTATGAGAATCACAGCAGTAAAGTATCAAGAAATTGCTGAGATGCAAGAATCTAGAGCTGAAACTAAAACCACTGTTATTGGCAAAGAGTTCTTGGACTGGTGGAAGTGGGACAGCATTGGTGCGGCCTGTGAACCCATGTGTGGAGGATGTCGTTGTGGTAACTGTCAACCAGGAGGCAAAGACATGACTCTTAGTGAAGAAAGAGAGCTTGAGATAATCAGGCAAGGTCTCAGTTACGTGGAGTCAGATGTGCATAGTCAGGAGCCTCACTGGGACACAAAATACCCTTGGATTGAAGATCCAAGTTCCCTGCCCAACAAAAGAAGCGCAGTGGAAGCCACGTTTCTGAGGACGGAGAAACAACTCAAGAGAGAACCAGATTGGCGTGCAGCATACACAACTCAAGTTCATGAGATGGTGGAAAGGAAGGCAGCAAAGAAACTCACTAGAAAGACCATTGCCGACTGGAAAGGTCCAGTATGGTACGTCAGTCACTTGATAGCACCAAACCCACACTCTATAACTACACCTGTCCGACTGGTATGGAACAGCAGCCAGAGGTTTAGAGGAAGCAGCATGAATGACCTTCTTCTGAAAGGGCCTGATGTACTTAATCCTATTCGAGCGGTACTGCTAAGGTTCAGGAGAGGAATCCATGCTGCTCTCGGCGACATCAAAAAGATGTACAATTCTGTGTGGCTCGAAGACCTGGAGATGCACCTCCATAGATTCCTCTGGAGAGACGGTGATGATGGGGACATTGAGGAATATGCCATCACCAGGGTCAACATGGGCGATCGACCAGCAGGGTGTATCGCACAACTAGCCATGAGAGAAACAGCGAAGTTGCCCATGTTCACACATCTGAAAGAGGAACGGAGGGTCCTTGAAGAGGATTCCTACGTAGATGACATCCTGACATCCCATAATGACCTGGAAAAGCTAGACGGAACCACCAAAAAAGTCGAAGAAATCCTAAAGGCAGGTGGATTCTTCCTCAAGCCGTGGGTCCGATCAGGCCAAAGTGGGAGGCAAACATCTACATCAGAACATCCAACATCATCAGATGAAGTCTTCATCCTCCCCAACCAAGTGAGAGAAGGAGACAACAGAGCCCTTGGAGTTGGTTATTTAGTCGAATCAGACAAACTGTACCTCATGACCTCGATAAACTTCTCAAAGAGACAAAAGAAGATGAGGATCAGTCAAGATCTCGTTGGAGAGGAAGTGAGAATGAAAACTCCAAACCCACTGACCAGAAGGCAACTGCTTAGCCAAGTAGCTACTTTGTATGACCCAATAGGCCTTGCAACACCTGCCAAACAGAAAGGAGCCATTTTAGTCAGAAAAGCATTCCAAGAAACTGGAGGCAAAGCTCTAACAAGAGACACATGGGACACACCTCTGTCTGAGAAACTTAGAGGAGAAGCAATCCGCCTGTTTGAGGAATACACAGACACCTCAACCAAATTACCTTCCATAGAAGCCTGACTCCAGTCAAAAGGATTGGAGAACCCTGGGGAATAACATTCTCAGATGGGAGCGACCAGAGTTATGGAGCAGTGGCATACTTCAGGTGGGAGACCGAGCAAGGCATCCTGGTCCGACTTGTTGAGTCCAAAGCCAAGCTTACACCACTTGACCAAAAGGGAGAACCAGTGAAGGCTGAAGTCTGTGGTGCTGTGTTCGCTGCAAGACTCAGGAAATACATTGAAAAGCACAGTCGGATGCAAGTAGGACGTTGGATCCATCTGTTAGATAGTCAAACTGTGCTGGGTGCAATCCAAAGGGACAGTTATGGGTACCAGACCTTTTTTGCAAACAGAGTGGGAGAGATCCAGAAGTCCACATCAGTTGAGGACTGGAGATGGATTCCAGGTGAGCAAAACATTGCTGACCTCATGACAAGAGGAGCAACCCCAGAGGACCTCAAAGAGAACTCTGTGTGGCAGAACGGCCCAGAGTTTCTGAAACGACCTGTAGAGGATTGGCCGACAAAATCAGCCAAAGAAGTCGCTGCAGATGCCAAAGAAGGCATAAACAAGCTCCAAAGGAAATGTTTTACAGCAGCACTGACCCGAGCGCAGGTGGGGAAAAAAATCCAACATGCTCCACGTATACCAATATCTCCAACCTCTGACAAAGGTAAAGACCTGCAAAGCAGCCCTAATGGAAGAGGGCACCAAATCCAAGTCCAAAGACCACCTTCTGGTTATTCAGTGGGGAATATCCTTAACATCAGCAAGTTCAGCAGTTTAACCAGGTTGACAAGAGTCATTGCCTGGGTGTGGAGAGCTGCCACAAGGTGGAAAGAAATGCTAGCCAAGACCACCACCACAAGCAAGCCAAAGAAAAAGGAAATTCCTTCAGCTCTTGAGATCAAGTCCAGAATCAAGAAAGCTACACTTACCATCATGGAGTGTGAAGATGCACTCAGGGATCTCTTCCTTGCAGCCCAAAAGGATGTAACCTGGCCAGACACCACACTCAGCAGGCTTGCTGTGGTCAAAGAGGAAAACACTGGACTCTTGCTCTGTGGAGGAAGATTCCAAATCTTTAATGAAGAAAAAACTGCAGTACCAATCTTGCCCTGCACGTCATGGGTATCCTCCCTTCTAGCTCAAGAAGCCCACAAGACAAATCATGAAGACATCGCAGGCACACTCCTCCGGATGAGAAGGAAAGCGTGGGTGGTAAGAGGCCGGAAACTAGCTCAAAAGATCGTGGATAACTGTGTGACATGCAGGAAACTTAAGGCCCGGAGATGCCAACAGATCATGAGTGACCTTCCATCGGAGAGAATAACACCAGCCAATCCCTTTGAGTACACCACAGTGGACTTATTTGGACCTTATGAAGTGAAGGATGAGGTGAGGAAGAAGGTGAAACTTAAGGTGTGGGGAATTGTCTTTTGCTGCATGGTGTCAAGAGCTATGCACACAGACCTTGTCAGCGACCAGTCAGCTGAAGGCTTCCTGTTAGCCTACCAAAGATTTACGGCACTGAGAGGGCATCCAAGGAAATTGTGGTCGGATCGTGGAAAAAACGTTGTCGGAGCCAGACCTGCCCTCAAAGAACTCTACATGTTTCTGGACCGGCTGGAGAAGTCGAAGCTTGAAAACGACGTTTCCAAGCATGGCACAGAATGGAGCTGGAGGATCCATCCAGCAGACTCACCTCACAGAAACGGAGATGCTGAAGCCGCTGTCCGAACTGTGAAGCGGGCTTTACACAATCTGGGAGGTAATGGAGTCCTCACATGGGGTGAATTTCAGACTTTCCTTTATATGGCTTCCAACCTTGCCAATGAGCGGCCTATTGATGCCAGGACTCAGAGCAGAGAGGACTGTGTAGAATACATTAGCCCAAATTCACTTCTACTCGGACGAACCGGACCCAGAGGAGATCCAGGGACCTTTGACTTTGAAGGTTACTCCTACAAGAGATTAAGAACCATCCAAACAGAAGTTGACCGATTCTGGAGGAAATGGAGTCAGTTAGCCGGACCAAACCTGTTTGTCCGGACCAAGTGGCACACCGCTCACAGGAATGTGGCAATTGGAGATGTCGTCTGGCTGGCCGACCAGAACGCCTTGAGAGGTCAGTACAGGCTTGCCAGAGTTATTGACGTTAACACGGACAAGAAGGGAATTGTGAGGGATGTATATCTCCGATCCTTCCCCAGCTACCCAGTCGCAACTGTGAAGCCCACTAAAAAGATGGAAAAAGATTCAATCAAGATACCAGCAACAGTTCTTCACAGGGATGTCAGACGGATAGTTGTCTTGCTTCCAGTTGAAGAGCAGCAGCAACAGGATCAAAAATAGAGTAACTGAATCCAACACATCACAGTTCTGTGTGACCTCCTTGGGTTGAAGAACCAGGAGGTCAAGTGGGAGGTGTTGTGTCAATTCCTGACTACAAGCTATACCGAGCACTCAAGCCTAAATCCACCCAGGGTGCTCAAAGCACTCCCAACCTGCAGGGGGCAACCATGCAACCGGAGCTGTTGAAACCAACCACCAGGAAGTGCTCCGGGGACCATATTAACCTGCGCACCCACAAGCAGTGCATGTGCATGGCATCGAAATGTTTGGTAAAAGCTTACTTGGCTCTCACTCATTCCTGAGAAGAGATACCAATGACCACAGCTCCTGATCATCCAAAGACGCAACTGGTAGGACAGAATGTGTTGTGAATTCATGCTTCTATATGCCCTTTTGGTTTGGTTGTAACATACAATACAATTATTAATTAAATTAAATAGTGAAGACTTCATTATGTGAACGTAGAACTTGACAGTAACGTTACTATAATCATGTGTATTGTTAAATGTTTAATTATGATATTGATATTTAATTATTAACTTGCAATGATCCTAGGTTAATCTAAATGATGAAATGATTGTTTGGTTAGGTTTGAGGATTCAGTAACATTAGTTTATGCTTATTTTTGAGAAAGTGGAATTGAGAGTTATTTGTAACTAATCCATGGGTTTTGTTTGTGTGTTTTGAAGGTTATCAACCTATTCTGTTCCATCTTTATGACAATAAAAAATCATAAAGTGAACAGTTTTGAGTTGTCCTTTGCGTTCATCAAGGATAAAGCCGTTTTCAAGTTTGGGAAGAGCTGTGGTCAGCCAGAAATCACGCAGAACTTGACAACAATACAGCAGGGATCATTAAGACTCTACAGTACAGCAGAGATCATTAAGACTCAACAGTTCAGCAGAGATCATTAAGACTCTACAGTACAGGAGAGAGAATTAAGACTCTACAGGACATGATAGATAATTAATACTATACAGTACAAGAGAGATCATTAAGACTCTACAGGAGAGATCATTAAGACGCTACAGTACAGGAGAGATCATTAATACTCTACAGGAGAGATCATTAAGACTCTACAGTACAGCAGGGATCATTTAGACTCTACAGGAGAGATCATTAAGACGCTACAGTACAGCAGAGATCATTAAGACTCTACAGGAGAGATAAATAAGACTCTACAGTACAGGCGAGATCATTAAGACTCTACAGTACAGGAGAGATCATTAAGACTCTACAGTAGAGGCGAGATCATTAAGACTCTACAGTACAGGAGAGATCATTAAGACTCTACAGTAGAGGCGAGATCATTAAGACTCTACAATACAGCAGGGATAATTAAGACTCTACAGTAGAGGAGAGATCATTAAGACTCTACAGTACAATAGAGATCATTAAGACTCTACAGGAGAGATCATTAAGACTCTACAGTACAGGAGAGATCATTAAGACTCTACAGGAGAGATCATTAAGACTCTACAGTAGAGGAGAGATCATTAAGACTCAACAGTACAGGAGAGAGGTGGTCAACATTTACATTTTGGGTCCATGGCCAGGAAACTCCCCAGACCTTAATCCCATTGAGAACTTGTGGTCGATCCTCAAGAGGCGGGTGGACAAACAAAAACCCACAAATTCTGACAAACTCCAAGCATTGATTATGCAAGAATGGGCTGCCATCAGTCAGAATGTGGCCCAGAAGTTAATTGACAGCATGCCAGGGCGGACTGCAGAGGTCTTGAAAAAGAAGGGTCAACTCTGCAAATATTGACTCTTTGCAGAAACGTAATGTAATTGTCAATAAAAGCCTTTGACACTTATGGAATGCTTGTAATTATACTTCAGTATACCATAGTAAATCTGACAAAAATATCTCATAACACTGAAGCAGCGAACTTTGTGAAGACCAATACTTGTGTCATTCTCAAAACTTTTGACCACGACTGTACACTATGCTGTTAGCGCCACGTTTCCACCTGTATATCAGAATACCTCACTACGTCCCGAATGACACCTATCTTCCTTATGTAGTGTACTATATAGGGAAAGGGGTGCCATTTGGGAGTAAACCTTGTGCGTTTATAGATCAAAATCAGTCTGAACTCATTATGAGAGTCGGCAATGTACCCACATCCACACCCATACACATCCACACCCACCCACATCCACACCCAAACACATCCACACCCAAACACATCCACACCCACACACATCCACACCCAAACACATCCACACCCAAACACATCCACACCCAAATACATCCACACCCAAACACATCCACACCCACACACATCCACACATCCACACCCATACCCACCCCACCCATACACATCCACACCCACACACATCCACCCACACACATCCACACCCACACACATCCACACCCAAACACATCCACACCCAAACACATCCACACCCAAACACATCCACACCCAAACACATCCACACCCAAACACATCCACATCCAGCAATACCCACAAACATCCACACCCACACACATCCACACCCACACACATCCACACCCATACACATTCATACCCACACAAATCCACACCCACACACATTCACAATCACACACATCCACACCCAAACACATCCACACACATCCATACCATACACATTCATACCCACACAAATCCACACCCACACACATCCACACCCACACACATCCACACCCGTACACATTCATACCCACACAAATCCGCATCCACACACATCCGCATCCACACACATTCATACCCACACACACATCCATTCCAACACACACTTCCAATTTATATAGCCTCTTTATTGTTATTTTATTGTGTTACTTTTTATTTATAATTTTTTTCTTCGTTTATTTAGTAAATATTTTCTTAACTGTATTGTTGGTTAAGGGCTTGTCAGTAAGCATTTCACTGTGCTACACCTGTTGTATTCGGCGTATGTGGCAAATAATTTGATACAGTCAGATCCGTCCACACACACACAGCATAGATATGAAATATAGTATTTTACAAGCAGTTCAGAATAAAATACTGACCTCAGACCTCCAGACCTACGAGACCTGGAAGGCATTGGAGTAATGTGTATGTGTGTGTGGGACTGTGGTGTGTGACTGTGGTGTGTGACTTTGGTGTGTGACTGTGGTGTGTGACTTTGGTGTGTGTGTGTGTGGGACTGTGGTGTGTGACTGTGGTGTGTGACTGTGGTGTGTGACTGTGGTGTGTGACTTTGGTGTGTGTGTGTGGGACTGTGGTGTGTGTGTGTGTGTGTGTGTGTGTGTATAGTTACACTGGAGATTGAGTTGTACTGTGCTTTCATAAAGACCAAGTCCTAGCCAGAAACTTTCCAGAAAAACACCAGAGAAATGTGGAACACTGAGGCTGCAGCCATGACACCTTCTCTGAGGATATAAAACTCCACATACCCAGGACTGGTGTATTCCTCCTCTCCAACGCTCCAGCATAAAGGAGGTAAGAAAAATAAACAGATCTTCTTAACAACAACAAAAATAAAAGACGAACCAGGTAAAATATACATTATTATTAGGTCATGAAAGGATAATAAAACTTCATAATCAAACCTTAAAAGTTTATGAATTCCTTGTTCAAATAAACAATAAACTGATCTTAAATTATTCTCTAATTCCGAAAAGGAGGTTTGCTCAGGAGTTCAGGAAAGAGAGAGAGAGAGAGAGAGAGCGATAGAAAGAGAGAGCAAAAATATCCTCTGTGTACAACGAAAAACACCAAATAATGCAGAATTAGGCCGATACCCGCTAATTATCAAAATCCAGAAAAGAGCCATTAAATTCTATCACCACTTAAAAGGAAGCGATTCCCAAACCTTCCATAACAAAGCCATCACCTACAGAGAGATGAACGTGGAGAAGAGTCCCATAAGGAAGGGAAATTACCCCTTTTTTGGACAAAAATGAATGGCAACATATTGGCATTGGGCGAAACTTACACCCAAATGAAATGTTTACTCAAAAGGACGGCAAATCGTGTAAAACATATTGCAAATGGTATACAGCAAATACCAAGTGTAGTAACTCAAAAATCCTCAGGATGGCGAGCTTGCTCCACCGTAATAAAGCATATTGCAAATGTACACCCAAGTCAAATCTCGAATGTGAAATGACCAATTATAAAAACTACGTCAAAATGTCGCTTTTGTCTCAATTATACATTTCTAAAGAACCGTATGGATATAGATTTGTTTTATTTTATGTGAGTTTGTCCATTAGGCCTATGGCATATCAGGCATATTACACTGCATATTACACACACATTATACTGCAAATGGACAAAGTGTCCACTTGTCACATCTGATCATAGGAAGTCGGGTTCCGAACCCAAAAGTCACAGAACCATGTCCAAATGTCATATGAAATGTCCAAATGTCATATGAAATGTCCAAATGGCATATGAAATGTCCAAATGGCATATGTAAGTATTGAAAGTACCAAATCAGTATGTTAGGTCTATTTGCCAGATATGATCATAGGAAGTCAGTTCCAAAGCCAAAGTAAGTGAACCATGTCCAAATGGCCTGTATAATGACCAAATTGTATATATCAGTATGTTAGGTTCCTCTCCCTCAATAGTTGGTGTTGAGTTCAGCCTGTCCATTATGTGATGGTAAATCACTGCTTAAACAGTGTCCATTTGCAATATGATACATTGCCAGTGCTAATATGTTATACTGGACATGTTGGCACTGGCAATACATCACATGGCAAATGAACACTGTCCAATTTCAGTATAACATGTTAAGACTGGCATGTACAAAAAGTCCATTAGCAATGTACAGTACCCATCAAACAGACATAGTGGTTCCTCTCCCTCACTAGTTGGTGTTGAGTTCAGCCTGTCCATTTTGTGATGGTAAATCACTGCTTAAACATATGGGTAATGGACAGTGTCCATCATAACATGTTAAGACTGGCAATGTATTATGTGTAATCGACACTGTCCAATAGCAATATCTTACAATGGGCATTTTCCATCATGAATTGGACATGCTGTTATGTTGCTGAAATGCCCAATTTTCAAGCTCACTGAACTCGTGAACGCCTAGAACTGATAGTAGATCCTCTCCCTTGCTGGTTGGTGTTGATTTCAGCATGTCCAATTTGTGATTATAAATGCCCATTGAAAGATATTGCAATTTGACTTTTCTGTTTGCCGTATGAAATATTGCCATTGCCAATATGTTCAGTACAACATATTGGCACTGGCAATATTTCATATGGCAAATGGACAAGTCCATTTGCAATATCTTTCAATGGCCATTTACAATCACGAATTGGACATGCTGTAATATGCTCTTACATTGCTGAAATGCCCAATTCTCAAGATCACTGAACTTGGGCTGGCCAACAAATGATAGTGGATCCTCTCTCTTGCTCATTGGTGTTGATTTCAGCATGTCCATTTGGTGATGGTAAATCACTGCTTAAACATATGAGTAATGGACAGTGTCCATCATTACATGTTAAAACTGGCAATGTACAGTGGGGGAAAAAAATATTTAGTAAGCCACCAATTGTGCAAGTTCTCCCACTTAAAAAGATGAGAGAGGCCTGTAATTTTCATCATAGGTACTGCTTAAGCCAGTACATGTCCAGGCCCGTCTGAAGTTTGCTAGAGTGCATTTGGATGATCCAGAAGCGGATTGGGAGAATGTCATATGGTCAGATGAAACCAAAATATAACTTTTTGGTAAAAACTCAACTCGTCGTGTTTGGAGGACAAAGAATGCTGAGTTGCATCCAAAGAACACCATACCTACTGTGAAGCATGGGGGTGGAAACATCATGCTTTGGGGCTGTTTTTCTGCAAAGAGACCAGGATGACTGATCCGTGTAAAGGAAAGAATGAATGGGGCCGTGTATCGTGAGATTTTGAGTGAAAACCTCCTTCCATCAGCAAGGGCATTGAAGATGAAACGTGGCTGGGTCTTTCAGCATGACAATGATCCCAAACACACCGCCCGGGCAACGAAGGAGTGGCTTCGTAAGAAGCATTTCAAGGTCCTGGAGTGGCCTAGCCAGTCTCCAGATCTCAACCCCATAGAAAATCTTTGGAGGGAGTTGAAAGTCCGTGTTGCCCAGCGACAGCCCCAAAACATCACTGCTCTAGAGGAGTTCTGCATGGAGGAATGGGCCAAAATACCAGCAACAGTGTGTGAAAACCTTGTGAAGACTTACAGAAAACGTTTGACCTGTGTCATTGCCAACAAAGGGTATATAAAAAAGTATTGAGAAACTTTTGTTATTGACCAAATACTTATTTTCCACCATAATTTGCAAATAAATTCATTAAAAATCCTACAATGTGATTTTCTGGATTTGTTTTTCTCATTTTGTCTGTCATAGTTGACGTGTACCTATGATGAAACATTACAGGCGTCTCTCATCTTTTTAAGTGGGAGAACTTGCACAATTGGTGGCTGACTAAATACTTTGTTTCCCCACTGAATATAGGCAGACAGCCTGGCGCTGTTACTGCTGGTGCCAAGCTTCCAACACACACACACACACACACACAGACACACACACACAGACACACACAGACACACACACAGAAACACACACAGACACAGACACACACACACACACACACACACAGACACTGGTGCCAGTCTGGATTCACAGAGCCTTCCGCTAGCTAGCCGGGGTAAGAACAGCATAGCACCCTCAGCTGTTGGCACATCAAATGTACCATCAACAGCTTAAAACATTCCCCTGACTCGCCAGTGTGTGTGTGTGTTTCTGTGTGTTTCTGTGTGTGTTTCTGTGTGTGTGTGTGTGTGTGTGTCTGTGTGTGTGTGTGTGTGTATATCTAGCACCCAGTGAACGTGTCAGAGTGTGTGTGTGTGTGTTTCTGTGTGTTTGTGTGTGTGTGTGTGTGTGTTTCTCTGTGTGTGTGTGTGTGTGTGTGTGTGTGTGTGTTTCTCTGTGTGTGTGTGTGTGTGTGTGTGTATATATATATCTAGCACCCAGTGAACGTGTCAGAGTGTGTGTGTGTTTCTGTGTGTGTGTGTGTGTGTGTGTGTGTGTGTGTGTTTCTGTGTGTTTGTGTGTGTGTGTGTTTCAGACAGGGCTCCATCTCCAGCCAACATAAACGCCAACCAGGACTGCGTCCCCAATGGCACCCTGTTCCCTGCACCATGTTTTAGCAGAGCCCTATCAAACGAGCCGGATCTCAGGATCTCAGCCTCTTTCTCAGCTGCAGAGCCCTATCAAACGAGCCGGATCTCAGGATCTCAGCCTCTTTCTCAGCTGCAGAGCCCTATCAAACGAGCCGGATCTCAGGATCTCAGCCTCTTTCTCAGCTGCAGAGCCCTATCAAACGAGCCGGATCTCAGGATCTCAGCCTCTTTCTCAGCTGCAGAGCCCTATCAAACGAGCCGGATCTCAGGATCTCAGCCTCTTTCTCAGCTGCAGAGCCCTATCAAACGACCCGGATCTCAGGATCTCAGCCTCTTTCTCAGCTGCAGAGCCCTATCAAACGAGCCGGATCTCAGGATCTCAGCCTCTTTCTCAGCTGCAGAGCCCTATCAAACGAGCCGGATCTCAGGATCTCAGCCTCTTTCTCAGCTGCAGAGCCCTATCAAACGAGCCGGATCTCAGGATCTCAGCCTCTTTCTCAGCTGCAGGGTCCATTTGTCAGTTCCTCCCCTGCTTTTCTAGTCTCTTTTTCCTCTATCAAACTACTTGAGAATTCATAATTAGCTCATAGCCATGGGATTTATCTCTGTTATTGAGAAGGCTGGACAAAAGGAACTTTTCCCACCAAACATCTTGGCTCTGCTCTGAGGTACGGGCAACAGACACGTCGGGTGGGGGTGGGGGTGGGGGTGGGGGGAAGAGAGAGAGAGAGAGAGACCACTGTAAATACAACCCATATTTATGTTGATTCATTTTCCCTTTTTTCTTTAACTATTTGCACATCTTTACAACACTGTACATAGTTATATATATATATATATATACGCCATTATATGACATTTGAAATTGATGTATACCTTTTGAACTTTTGTGAGTGTAATGTTGTTTACTGTTCATTTGTGATTGTTTATTTCACTTTTGTTTATTTATATGTTAAAGCCCTTTGAATGTAATTGAATTGAGAGAGGCATGTTCCCAGGCTCCCCAGATGAATGATCATGAATAGCCATGGGAGAGGGCTTTGCACAGAGAAAGACCAAGGCTACATCCCAAATGGCACCCTATTCCCTATATAGCACACTATGGCTCCTAGTCTATATAGCACACTATGGCTCCTAGTGGCTCCTGGTCTAAAGTGGTGCACTAGTGAATAGAGTGCCATTTGGGACATAACCCAGAGCACTTTGCTGTACGTGGCTGGGAGGGGCTGGGGGCTGGGGGCTGGGGCTGGAGCTGGGGGCTGGGGCTGGGGGCTGGGGGCTGGGGCTGGGGGCTGGGGGCTGGGGCTGGGGCTGGGGGCTGGGGCTGGGGCTGGGGCTGGGGCAGGGGGCTGGGGGGCAGGGGGCTGGGGCTGGGGCTGGGGCTGGGGCGGGGCTGGGGGCTGGGGCTGGGGGCTGGGGCTGGGGCAGGGGGCTGGGGCAGGGGCAGGGGGCTGGGGGCTGGGGCTGGGCTGGGGCTGGGGCTGGAGTGGGGGCTGGGGCTGGGACTGGGCGGGCTGGGGCTGGGCTGGGCTGGGGCTGGGGCTGGGGCTGGGGCTGGGCTGGGGCTGGGGCTGGGGACTGGGCTGCTGGGGCTGGGGCTGGGTGGAGCTGGAGCTGGGGGCTGGGGCTGGGGCTGGGGGCTGGGGCTGGGGTGGGCTGGGGCTGGGGCTGGGTGGGGCTGGGGGCTGGGGCTGGGGCTGGTGGGCTGGGGCTGGGGCTGGGGCTGGGTGGGCTGGGGCTGGGGCTGGGGACTGGGGCTGGGGCTGGGGGCTGGGGGCTGGGGCTGGGGGGCTGGGGCTGGGGCGGGGGCTGGGGCTGGGGCTGGAGGGGCTGGGGCTGGGCTGGGGCTGGGCTGGGGCTGGGGCTGGGGCTGGACTGGGGCTGGGGGCTGGGGCTGGGGGCTGGGGCTGGGGCTGGGGCTGGGGCTGGAGCTGGGGGCTGGGGCTGGGGATGGGGGCTGGGGCTGGGGGCTGGGCTGGGGCTGGGGGATGGGGGACTGGGGCTGGGCTGGGGGCTGGGGCTGGGGGCTGGGGGCTGGGGGGCTGGGGCTGGGGCTGGGGCTGGGGGCTGGGCTGGGGCGGGTGGGGCTGGGGGCTGGGGCTGGGGGGCTGGGGCTGGGGCGGGTGGGGCTGGGGCTGTGGGGCTGGGGGGCTGGGGCTGGGGCTGGGGGGCTGGGGGCTGGGGGCAGGGGCTGGGGCTGGGGCTGGGGCTGGGGCTGGGCTGGGGCTGGGGTGGGGCTGGGCTGGAGGGGCTGGGGCTGGAGCTGGGGGCTGGCTGGGGTGGGGGCTGGGGGCAGGGGGCTGGGGCTGGCTGGGGCTGGGGCTGGGGGCTGGGGCTGGGGCTGGGGCTGGGGGGCTGGGGGCTGGGGCTGGGGGCTGGGGCTGGGGCTGGGGCTGGGGGGGGCTGGGTGGGCTGGGGGCTGGGGCTGGGGCTGGGGCTGGGGCTGGGGGCTGGGGCTGGGGGACTGGGGACTGGGGCTGGGGCTGGGGCTGGGGGCTGGGGGCATGGGCTGGGGCTGGGGCGGGGGCTGGGGCTGGGGATGGGCGGGCATGGGGCTGGGGCTGGGGGCTGGGGCTGGGGCTGGGCTGGGGACTGGGGGCTGGGGCTGGGGCTGGGCGGGGGCTGGGGTGGGGCTGGGGGCTGGGCGGGGCAGGGGCTGGGGCGGGGCGGGGCTGGCGGGCAGGGTGGGGCTGGGGGCTGGGGCTGGGGCTGGGGCTGGGGCTGGGGCTGGGCTGGGGCGGGGTGGGGCTGGGGGATGGGGCTGGGGGTGCGGGGTGGGGCTGGGGCTGGGGCTGGGGCGGGGCTGGGCTGGGGCTGGGGTCTGGGGGCTGGGGGCTGGGGCTGGGGGGGATGGGGCGGTGGAGGGGCATGGGGGTGGGCTGGGGGCTGGGGGCTGGGGCTGGGGTGGGGCTGGGGCTGGGGCGGGGGCTGGGCTGGGGCTGGGGCTGGGGCTGGGGCTGGGGCTGGGGCTGGTGGCTGGGGGCTGGGGCTGGGGATGGGGCTGGGGCTGGGGCTGGGGGCTGGGGCTGGGGCTGGGGCTGGGGCTGGGGCTGGGGCTGGGCTGGGGGCTGGGGCTGGGGCTGGGGCTGGGGCTGGGCTGGGCTGGGCTGGGGCTGGGGCGTGGCTGGGGCTGGGGCTGGGGCTGGGGCTGGGCTGGGGTGGGATGGGCTGGGGTGGGGCTGGGGCTGGGGCTGGAGGCTGGGGCTGGGGCTGGGGCGGGACTGGGGCTGGGGCTGGGCTGGGGCTGGGGCTGGGGGCTGGGGCTGGGAGGGGCTGCGGGGCGGCTGGGGGCTGGGCTGGGGGCTGGGGATGGGGCTGGGGACTGGGGCTGGGGCTGGGGGCTGGGGCTGGGGCTGGGGCTGGGGCTGGGCTGGGGCTGGGGCTGGGGGCTGGGCTGGGCTGGGGCTGGGCTGGGGCTGGGGGACTGGGGCTGGGGCTGGGGCTGGCTGGGGCTGGGCTGGGGGGGCTGGGACTGGGGGCTGGGGCTGGGGCTGGGTGGGGCTGGGGCTGGGCTGGGCTGGGGCTGGGGTGGGGCTGGGGGCTGGGCTGGGGTGGGCTGGGCTGGGGCTGGGGCTGGGGCTGGGGCTGGGGCTGGGGGCTGGGTGGGCTGGGGGCTGGGGCTGGGTGGGCTGGGCTGGGGCTGGGTGGCTGGGGAGGGGTGGACTGGGGCTGGGGGCTGGGGCTGGGGCTGGGCTGGGGGGCTGGGGGCTGGGGCTGGGGGCTGGGGGCTGGGGCTGGGCTGGCTGGGGCTGGGGCTGGGGCTGGGGCTGGGGCTGGGGCTGGGGGGGTGGGGCTGGGGCTGGGGTGGGCGGGGCTGGGGCTGGGGCTGGGGCTGGGGGCTGGGGCTGGGGGGCTGGGGGTGGGGGACTGGGGCTGGGGGGGGCTGGGGCTGGGGGCTGGGGCTGGGGCTGGGGCTGGGACTGGGGCTGGGCTGGGGCTGGGGCTGGGGCTGGGGGAGGGGGCTGGGGCTGGGGCTGGGGCTGGGGCTGGGGGCTGGGGCTGGGGCTGGGGCTGGGGGCTGGGGCTGGGTGGGGCTGGGGCTGGGGGCTGGGGCTGGGGTGGGCTGGGGATGGGGGCTGGAGTGGGGACTGGGCTGGGGCTGGAGCTGGGGGCTGGGTGGGCTGGGGCTGGGGCTGGGCTGGGGCTGGGGCTGGGGGCTGGGCTGGGGCTGGGCTGGGGGTGGGCTGGGTGGGGCTGGGGCTGGGGCTGGGGCTGGGGCTGGGGCTGGGGCTGGGGCTGGGGCAGTGGGAATGGGGCTGGGATGGGGCTGGGGCGGGGGCTGGGGTGGGCGCGGAGCTGGGGCTGGGGGATGGGGGCTGGGGCTGGGGCTGGGCTGGGGCTGGGGGTGGGGGCTGGGACTGGGCTGGGGCTGGGGCTGGGGCTGGGGCTGGGGCTGGGCTGGGGCTGGGGGGGGCTGGGGCTGGGGCTGGGGGCTGGGGCTGGGCTGGGGCTGGGGCTGGGCTGGGGGGGGCTGGAAGCTGGGGGCGGGACTGGGGGATGGCACTGGGGGCTGGCAGGGGCTGGGGCAGGGGGCAGGGGGCAGGGGCTGGGCTGGGGCTGGGGCTGGGGCTGGGGCTGGGGCTGGGGCTGGGGCTGGGGCTGGAGCCTGTGTTTCAGACATAAGGAAGTGGATGGCTGAAAACTTTTACTTTTAAACTCGGACCAAAACAGAGAGCTTGTTCTAGGCCCAAGAAACAAAGAGATCTTCTGTTAAATCTGACAATTCATCTGATGGTTGTAAAGTCGTCTCAAATAAAACTGTGAAGGACCTAGGCGTTACTCTTGACACTGATCTCTCTTTGACGAACATATCAAGACTGTTTCAAGGACAGCTTTTTTCCATCTACGTAACATTGCAAAAATCAGAAATTTTCTGTCCAAAAATGATGCAGAAAAATTAATCCATGCATTTGTTACTTCTAGGTTAGACTACTGCAATGCTCTATTTTCCGGCTACCCGGATAAAGCACTAAATAAACTTCAGTTAGTGCTAAATACGGCTGCTAGAATCCTGACTAGAACCAAGAAATTTGATCATATTACTCCAGTGCTAGCTTCCCTACACTGGCTTCCTGTTAAGGCAAGGGCTGATTTCAAGGTTTTACTGTTAACCTATAAAGCGTTACATGGGCTTGCTCCTACCTATCTTTCCGAGTTGGTCCTGCCGTACATACCAATACGTACGCTACGGTCACAAGACGCAGGCCTCCTAATTGTCCCTAGAATTTCTAAGCAAAACAGCGGGAGGCAGGGCTTTCTCCTATAGATCTCCATTTTATGGAACAGTCTGCCTACCCATGGGAGAGACGCAGACTCGGTCTCAACCTTTAAGTCTTACTGAAGACTTATCTCTTCAGTAGGTCATATGATGAGTGTAGTCTGGCCCAGGAGTGTGAAGGTGAACGGAAAGGCTGGAGCAACGAACAGCCCTTGCTGTCTCTGCCGGGCCGGTTCCCCTCTCCACTGGGGTTCTCTGCCTCTAACCCTGTTGCAGGGGCTGAGTCACTGGCTTGCTGGTGCTCTTTCATGCCGTCCCTGGGGGGGGGTGCGTCACTTGAGTGGGTTGAGTTACTGACGTGATCTTCCTGTCTGGGTTGGCGCCCCCCCCCCCCCTTGGTTTGTGCTGTGGTGGAGACCTCTGTGGGCTATACTCGGCCTTGTCTCAGGATTGTAAGTTGGTGGTTGGGGGATATCCCTCTAGTGGTGCGGGGGCTGTGCTTTGGCGGAGGGGGTGGGTTATATCCTTCCTGTTTGGCCCTGTCCGGGGGTTTTCCTTCGGATGGGGCCACAGTGTCTCCGGACCGCTCCTGTCTCAGCCTCCAGTATTTATGCTGCAGTAGTTTATGTGTCGGGGGGCTGGGGTTAGTTGGTTATACCTGGAGTACTTCTCCTGTCTTATCCAGTGTCCTGTGTGAATTTAAGTATGCTCTCTCTAATTCTCTCGTTCTCTCTTTCTCTCTGAGAACCTGAGCCCTAGGACCATACGTCAGGACTACCGGGCATGATGACACCTTGCTGTCCCCAGTCCGCCTGGCCTTGCTGCTATTCCAGTTTCAACTGTTCTGCCTGCGGCTACGAAACCCCTACCTGTCCCAGACCTGCTGTTTTCAACTCTAAATGATCGGCTATGAAAACCAAGAGGCCCTGACCCCTAGGTTACGGGGGGACTCCCGGCCGGGGTGACTCCTTCGTCCCCGTCCGCCTGGCCTTGTGCTATTCCCGTTTAAAACTGTTCGCCTGCGGTTTTTGGAAAACCCCCCCCTGTCCCCGCCTGCGTTTTTAAACTCTAATATCGGCTAGAAAAGCCAACGAGATTTTTTCCCGATTATTTTGACCCTTTTTCACTTATGAAAAATTTTTAACACTTTGGGATGGTTTTTGTTATAAACTCCCCCCCACCCAGAAGAGGAGGCCCCCCCCTCAGGGCCCGGTTTCCCCCTCTAGGTTTCTTTTAGGTTTTTTCCTTTTTAGGGAGTTTTTCCTACCACCGGGTTTAACCTGCATTACTACTGTTTGGGGTTTTAGGCTGGGTTTTGTACAGCACTCGGATATTAGCTGAGTAAAAGGGCTATATAAAATAAATTTATTGATTTATTGGAGTGGAGCTGGGGGTGGGGGTGGACTGGGTGGGGGGGGAAGGGGGGCTGGGGTGGGGGCTGGAGCGGGGGGTGGGGCGGGGGCTGGGGTGGGACTGGGGGGGGGCTGGGGGTGGGACTGGGGGCTGGGGGGGGGGGGGGGGGGGGTGGGGGGGGGGGGTGGGGGGGGACGGGGGGGGGTGGGGCTGGGGGCTGGGGGGGGGGCGGGCTGGGGGTGGGGACTGGGGGGGTGGGGCTGGGGTGGGGCTGGGGGGGGCTGGGGCGGGTCGGGATTTTGGGGTGGGCTGGACTGGGGGTGGGGCGGGGTGGGGGGGGGCGGGGTGGGGGGTGGAGTGGGGGGGGGACTGGGGGGGTGGAGCTGGGGGCTGGGACTGGGGTGGGCCGGGGCTGGGGGGTGGGGGCTGGGGGGTGGGGGCTGGGGGCGGGGCTGGGGGCTGGGGGTGGAGCGGGGGGTGGGGGGGCTGGACTGGGGGTGGGGTGGAGCTGGGGGTGGGGGGCTGGGGCTGGGCTGGGGCGGGTGGGGGCTGGGCTGGGGGTGGGGGGCTGGGGGGGGGGCTGGGGGGGGGGCTGGGGCTGGATGGGGGTGGGCTGGGGCTGGGCGGGGGGGTGGGGGGGGTGGGGCTTGGGGCTGGGACTGGGACTGGGGTGGGGGTGGGAAATGGGCTGGGGCTGGGACTGGGGGCGGGGCTGGGGGCGGGGTGGGGGCTGGGTGGGGGGCGGGGGGGGGTGGGGGGTGGGGGCTGGGGTGGGTGGGGGTGGGGTGGGGCTGGACTGGGGGTGGGGGGGGGCGGGGGTGGGGGGGGGCTGGGGCTGGGGGGGGCTGGGGTGGGGCTGGGGGTGGGGTGGGGGTGGGGGTGGGGGCTGGGGCTGGGGTGGGACTGGGGCTGGGGCTGGGGCTGGGGTGGAGCTGGGGGGGGGCTGGGGGTGGGAGTGGGGGGTGGGGGTGGGGGAGTGGGGGGGGGAGTGGGGGTGGAGTGGGGGCTTGAGCTGGGGCTGGGACCCGGGGGGTGGGTGGGGCTGGGGGGGTTGGGCTGGGGGCTGGGGCGGGGGCGGGGCTGGGGCTGGGGCTGGGGGCTGGGGCTGGGGGCTGGGCGGGGGTGGGGCTGGGGTGGGGGTGGGGGTGGGGGGGGGGGCTGGGGCTGGGGTGGAGCTGGGGGGGGGCTGGGGGGTGGGACGGGGGCTGGGGGCAATGGGGGCTTTTGGGGCGGGGGGAGGGGCGGGGGGCTGGGGCAGGGGGCGGGGGGTGGGGCAGGGGGCGGGGGCTGGGACTGGGGCTGGGGGTGGAGCTGGGGCTGGGGGTGGAGCTGGGGGTGGGGCTGGGCTTTGGGCTGGGGGGGCTGGGGTGGGAGGGGGTGGGCTGGGGCTGGGGGGGAGCTGGGCTGGGGGGGGGACTGGGGGTGGAGGGGGGTGGGGCTGGGGGGGGACTGGGGGTGGGATGGGGGGGGGGGCAGGGGGGGGGCTGGGCGGGGGCGGGGGTGGGGCTGGGGCGGGGGGTGGGGGGGGGGCAGGGGTGGGGGTGGGGTGGGGCTGGGGGGTGGGGCTGGGCTGGGGCTGGAGCGGGGGCTGGGGGGTGGGGCTGGAGCTGGGGGCTGGGGGGGGGGCTGGGGCTGGGGCTGGGGCGGGGGTGGGACTGGGGGGGGAGGGGGGCTGGGCTGGGGGTGGGGGGGAGCTGGGGGCTGGGACTGGGGGCTGGGGCAGGGGGCTGGGGGTGGGGCCCGGGGGCGGGGGGTGGGGGCTGGGGCAGGGGGCGGGGGCTGGGGCGGGGGCTGGGGGGGCTGGGGGGTGGGGGCGGGGTGGGTGGGGGTGGGGGAGTGGAGCTGGGGCTGGGGGCTGGGCTGGGGCTGGGGGTGGGGCTTGGGGGGGGAGCGGGGCTGGGGCTGGGGGGGGGCGGAGCTGGGGCGGGGCTGGGGCTGGGGGGGGGCTGGGGGGGCTGGGGCTGGGGCTGGAGCTGGGGGTGGGCTGGGGCGGGGGGGGGGGTGGGGCGGGGCTGGGTGGGGGGGCTGGGGTGGGGCTGGGCGGGGGTGGGGCTGGGGGTGGGGCTGGGTGGGGGGGGGGGTGGGTGGGGGGTGGGCTGGGGTGGGGCTGGGGCGGGGGTGGGGGTGGGGCTGGGCTGGGGGGGGTGGGGGCGGGCTGGGGGGTGGGGTGGGGTGGGGGGTGGGGGGGGGCTGGGTGGGGGCGGGCGGGGGCGGGATTGGGGCGGGGGGGGGGGCGGGGGGGGGGGTGGGGGGTGGGGGGGGGGGGGGGGGGGGGGCTGGGGCTGGGGGGGCTGGGGGCTGGGGGGTGGGGGGGGTGGGGTGGGGCTGGGGCTGGGGGCTGGGGCTGGGGCGGGGGCTGGGGGTGGGGGGCGGGGGGTGGGGCTGGGGGCTGGGGGGGTGGGGGGGGCGGGGGTGGGGGGGGTGGGGGTGGGGGTTGGCTGGGGGGGGTGGGGGGTGGGGGGGGCTGGGCTGGGGGCTGGGAGGGGCTGGGGCGGGGGGGGGCTGGGGCTGGGGGCTGGGGGTGGGGCTGGGGGGGGGGGCTGGGGCGGGGCTGGGGTGGGGGTGGGGTGGGAAGGGGGGGGGCTGGGGGTGGGGTGGGGCTGGGGGGGCTGGGGTGGGGCTGGGGGTGGGGGGGGGGCTGGGAGGGCTGGGGGCTGGGGGTGGGGCTGGGGCTGGGGGTGGGGTGGGGCAAGATGAGACAGAGACAGAGACGGGGCTGAGACAGGACTGAGCTGAGACGAGCGAACAGAGGCTGGGCTGGGGGGTGGGGCTGGGAAAGGGCAGACACAGAACAGAAATGGGGCTGAGACAAGAAAGGCGGGCTGAGACAGAGACAGGACAGAGACAGAGACAGAGGCAGGGGCTGAGACAGAGACTGAGACTGAGACTGAGACAGAGACAGAGACAGAGGCTGGGGCTGGGGCTGGGGCTGAGACAGAGACAGACACAGAGACAGAGACAGAGACAGGGGCTGAGACAGAGACAGAGACAGGGGCAGGGGCTGAGACTGGGGCTGAGACTGAGGCTGGGGCTGGGACTGAGACAGAGACAGAGACAGACACAGACACAGACACAGAGACAGAGACTGAGACTGAGACTGAGACTGGGGCTGAGACAGAGACAGAGACAGAGACAGAGACAGAGACAGAGACAGAGACTGGGGCTGAGACAGAGACAGAGGCAGGGGCTGAGACAGAGACAGAGACAGAGACAGAGACAGAGGCAGGGGCTGAGACAGAGACTGAGACTGAGACTGAGACAGAGACAGAGACAGAGGCTGGGGCTGGGGCTGAGACAGAGACAGACACAGAGACAGAGACAGAGACAGGGGCTGAGACAAAGACAGAGACAGGGGCTGAGACAGAGACAGAGACAGAGACAGAGACAGAGACAGAGACTGGGGCAGGGGCTGAGACTGGGGCTGAGACTGAGGCTGGGGCTGGGGCTGAGACAGAGACAGAGACAGGGGCTGAGACAGAGACAGGGGCTGAGACAGAGACAGAGACAGAGACAGAGACAGAGACAGAGACAGAGACTGGGGCTGGGGCTGAGACTGGGGCTGGGGATGACACTCAGGCTGGGGCTGAGACTGGGGCTGAGACTGGGGCTGAGACTGGGGCTGAGACAGAGACAGAGACAGAGACAGAGATTGAGGCTGGGCTGAGACAGAGACAGAGACAGAGACTGAGACTGGGGCTGGGGCTGGGGCTGAGACTGGGGCTGAGACTGAGACTGGGGCTGAGACTGGGGCTGAGACTGGGGCTGAAACTGGGGCTGAAACTGGGGCTGGGGCTGAGACTGGGGCTGAGACTGGGGCTGAGACTGGGGCTGAGACTGGGGCTGAAACTGGGGCTGAGACTGGGGCTGAGACTGGGGCTGAGACTGGGGCTGGGGCTGAGACTGGGGCTGAAACTGGGGCTGAAACTGGGGCTGAGACTGGGGCTGAGACTGGGGCTGAAACTGGGGCTGAGACTGGGGCTGAAACTGGGGCTGAGACTGGGGCTGAGACTGGGGCTGAGACTGAGACTGGGGCTGAGGCTGAGACTGGGGCTGAGACTGGGGCTGAGACTGGGGCTGAGACTGAGACTGGGGCTGGGGCTGAGGCTGAACAGTGTACCAGGGAACCAGGGATGGTTTGGGACTCCTCTTGGCAGTCCTCTCTGAAGGGGGCTTAAGGCAGCCTAGCCCTGGGGTTTGTCCCAAATGGCACCCTATATATATATGAAATTTTCATCATAGGTACACGTCAACTATGACAGACAAAATTTGATTTTTAATGAATTTATTTGCAAATTATGGTGGAAAATAAGTATTTGGTCAATAACAAAAGTTTCTCAATACTTTGTTATATACCCTTTGTTGGCAATGACACAGGTCAAACGTTTTCTGTAAGTCTTCACAAGGTTTTCACACACTGTTGCTGGTATTTTGGCCCATTCCTCCATGCAGATCTCCTCTAGAGCAGTGATGTTTTGGGGCTGTCGCTGGGCAACACAGACTTTCAACTCCCTCCAAAGATTTTCTATGGGGTTGAGATCTGGAGACTGGCTAGGCCACTCCAGGACCTTGAAATGCTTCTTACGAAGCCACTCCTTCGTTGCCCGGGCGGTGTGTTTGGGATCATTGTCATGCTGAAAGACCCAGCCACGTTTCATCTTCAATGCCCTTGCTGATGGAAGGAGGTTTTCACTCAAAATCTCACGATACATGGCCCCATTCATTCTTTCCTTTACACGGATCAGTCATCCTGGTCCCTTTGCAGAAAAACAGCCCCAAAGCAAGATGTTTCCACCCCCATGCTTCACAGTAGATATGGTGTTCTTTGGATGCAACTCAGCATTCTTTGTCCTCCAAACACGACGAGTTGAGTTTTTACCAAAAAGTTATATTTTGGTTTCATCTGACCATATGACATTCTCCCAATCCTCTTCTGGATCATCCAAATGCACTCTAGCAAACTTCAGACGGGCCTGGACATGTACTGGCTTAAGCAGGGGGACACGTCTGGCACTGCAGGATTTGAGTCCCTGGCGGCGTAGTGTGTTACTTATGGTAGGCTTTGTTACTTTGGTCCCAGCTCTCTGCAGGTCATTCACTAGGTCCCCCCGTGTGGTTCTGGGATTTTTGCTCACCGTTCTTGTGATCATTTTGACCCCACGGGGTGAGATCTTGCATGGAGCCCCAGATCGAGGGAGATTATCAGTGGTCTTGTATGTCTTCCATTTCCTAATAATTGCTCCCACAGTTGATTTCTTCAAACCAAGCTGCTTACCTATTGCAGATTCAGTCTTCCCAGCCTGGTGCAGGTCTACAATTTTGTTTCTGGTGTCCTTTGACAGCTCTTTGGTCTTGGCCATAGTGGAGTTTGGAGTGTGACTGTTTGAGGTTGTGGACAGGTGTCTTTTATACTGATAACAAGTTCAAACAGGTGCCATTAATACAGGTAACGAGTGGAGGACAGAGGAGCCTCTTAAAGAAGAAGTTACAGGTCTGTGAGAGCCAGAAATCTTGCTTGTTTGTAGGTGACCAAATACTTATTTTCCACCATAATTTGCAAATAAATTCATTAAAAATCCTACAATGTGATTTTCTGGAGAAAAAAATTCTCAATTTGTCTGTCATAGTTGACGTGTACCTATGATGAAAATTACATGCCTCTCATCTTTTTAAGTGGGAGAACTTGCACAATTGGTGGCTAACTAAATACCTTTTCCCCCCACTGTATATATATATATATATACACACAGTGGGGAGAACAAGTATTTGATACACTGCCGATTTTGCAGGTTTTCCTACTTACAAAGCATGTAGAGGTCTCTAATTTTTTATCATAGGTACACTTCAACTGTGAGAGACGGAATCTAAAACAAAAATCCAGAAAATCACATTGTATGATTTTTAAGTAATTAATTTGCATTTTATTGCATGACATAAGTATTTGATCCATCAGAAAAGCAGAACTTTATATTTGGTACAGAAACCTTTGTTTGCAATCACAGAGATCATATGTTTCCTGTAGGTCTTGACCAGGTTTGCACACACTGCAGCAGGGATTTTGGCCCACTCCTCCATACAGACCTTCTCCAGATCCTTCAGGTTTCGGGGCTGTCGCTGGGCAATACAGACTTTCAGCTCCCTCCAAAGATTTTCTATTGGGTTCAGGTCTGGAGACTGGCTAGGCCACTCCAGGACCTTAAGATGCTTCTTACGGAGCCACTCCTTAGTTGCCCTGGCTGTGTGTTTCGGGTCGTTGTCATGCTGGAAGACCCAGCCACGACCCATCTTCAACGCTCTTACTGAGGGAAGGAGGTTATCCTCCCCTCAATATGGTGCAGTCGTCCTGTCCCCTTTGCAGAAAAGCATCCCCAAAGAACGATGTTTCCACCTCCATGCTTCACGGTTGGGATGGTGTTCTTGGGGTTGTACTCATCCTTCTTCTTCCTCCAAACACGGCGAGTGGAGTTTAGACCAAAAAGCTATCTTTTTGTCTCATCAGACCACATGACCTTCTCCCATTCCTCCTCTAGATCATCCAGATGGTCATTGGCAAACGGGCCTGGACATGCGCTGGCTTGAGCAGGGGGACCTTGGGTGCGCTGCAGGATTTTAATCCATGACGGCGTAGTGTGTTACTAATCGTTTTCTTTGAGACTGTGGTCCCAAGCTCTCTTCAGGTCATTGACCAGGTCCTGCCGTGTAGTTATGGGCTGATCCCTCACCTTCCTCATGATCATTGATGCCCCACAAGGTGAGATCTTACATGGAACCCCAGACCGAGGGTGATTGACCGTCATCTTGAACTTCTTCCATTTTCTAATAATTGCGCCAACAGTTGTTGCCTTCTCACCAAGTGGCTCCGTAAGAAGCATCTCAAGAAGCATCTCAAGGTCCTGGAGTGGCCTAGCCAGGAAGGCCCTCAAAATTGTAAAAGACTCCAGCCACCCTAGTCATAGACTGTTCTCTCTGCTACCGCACGGCAAGCGGTACCGGAGTGCCAAGTCTAGGTCCAAAAGACTTCTCAACAGCTTCTACCCCCAAGCCATAAGACTCCTGAACAGCTAATCATGGCTACCCGGACTATTTGCACTGCCCCCCCACCCCATCCTTTTTACGCTGCCCCCCCACCCCATCCTTTTTACGCTGCTGCTACTCTGTTAAGTATTTATGCATAGTCACTTTAACTCTACCCACATGTACATATTACCTCAACTACCTCAACTAGCCGGTGCCCCCGCACATTGACTATGCAACGGTACCCCCCTGTATATATAGCCTCCCTACTGTCACTTTATTTTACTGTATATATAGCCTCCCTACTGTCACTTTATTTTACTTCTGCTCTTTTTTTCTCAACACTTTTTTGTTGTTGTTTTATTCTTACTTTTTTGTTTAAAATAAATGCACTGTTGGTTAAGGGCTGTAAGTAAGCATTTCACTGTAATGTCTGCACCTGTTGTATTCGGCGCATGTGACCAATAAAATTTGATTTGATTTGATTTGATTATTGTCCTGTAGCCCATCCCAGCCTTGTGCAGGTCTACAATTTTATCCCTGATGTCCTTACACAGCTCTCTGGTCTTGGCCATTGTGGAGAGGTTGGAGTCTGTTTGATTGAGTGTGTGGACAGGTGTCTTTTATACAGGTAACAAGTTCAAACAGGTGCAGTTAATACAGGTAATGAGTGGAGAAAAGGAGGGCTTCTTAAAGAAAAACTAACAGGTCTGTGAGAGCCGGAATTCTTACTGGTTGGTAGGTGTTCAAGAACTTATGTCATGCAATAAAATGCAAATTATTTACTTAAAAATCATACAATGTGATTTTCTGGATTTTTTGTTTTAGATTCCGTCTCTCACAGTTGAAGTGTACCTATGATAAAAAATTAGAGACCTCTACATGCTTTGTAAGTAGGAAAACCTGCAAAATCAGCAGCGTATCAAATACTTGTTCTCCCCACTGAATCTAGATATCTTTAGAGTTAATTCGGGAAACGGTAACTCGGTAAACAACTTTTCCAGTGGTGCCCCAAATTCCTAATGAGTTAATTGTTATATGATTAATTTAATCTAGTAACAATAAACATAGTAGGTAATTATTTGATAAATAATCGTCATCACAATAATGAAAGTCACGTCACAAGTATGAAGAATTCGTCAAGAAAAAGACAGAAGAAAGACTTGCTTTTCAGTCAATTTTACAATTTTGTTTGTAACATGAATCCTACATCTTGTCTGGAGAGCATCTTGTCTGGAGAGCATCTTGTCTGGAGAGCATCTTGTCTGGAGAGCATCTTGTCTGGAGAGCATCTCGTCTTTGAGATGCTTTAATCAGTGTAACCTAAGATTACAAAAGTCCTGGGGAGTTCTTCAGTATATTTATTAGAGGTTTAATGTGACTTGGAGGGGGAACATTCATTCTCTACGCAACAGCATAATAATAATAATAATACAACAATAACAGTTAAACATAAGGAACAAAAAGATGAATTCTCCTGAACAGGGACAGTAAGTTGAGGGCCAGTCCCAATTAGCTCCCTAGCCCTTCCCTTTAGCCCTATCCATTCCATGTTTGCAGATCTGCAAAGTGTTGCCCAAGTGGAAGGGGTGGGGAGTACATTGGTACCGACTGGTGGAATACACTTCTCCCCTGCTGAAATAAGGAGATAACAGGAGATACCATCTCAGGCAAAGGTAGAGGGGCCAACAGGAGATACCATCTCAGACAAAGGTAGAGGGGCCAACAGGAGATACCATCTCAGGACAAAGGTAGAGGGGCCAACAGGAGATACCATCTCAGACAAAGGTAGAGGGGCCAACAGGAGATACCATCTCAGACAAAGGTAGAGGGGCCAACAGGAGATACCATCTCAGACAAAGGTAGAGGGGCCAACAGGAGATACCATCTCAGACAAAGGTAGAGGGGCCACAGGAGATACCATCTCAGACAAAGGTAGAGGGGCCAAACAGATCAGAACAGGTATTCCCCTACAGTGTACTGGTGAATATTGGGGAGTATTATATTCCTTTGGGCACCTTATTTTTGAGAGAAAGTTCCTACATGAAGTGGGGAACATGATTAGAACCGACTGTTGAATACACCTTCTAAATGAACAGAAAAAGAAACCCATTACGTCAGAAAGGTTCAGGGTCACAAGGGATCCACAGACAAAGGTTAGAGGGCTCAAATGGTTTTCCTTTTTCACTATCAAAGTAAACCAACAGATTAAACCACCAGCAAGGAAAAGAGGGGGGAAATGATGCCATTGTCAGGTTGGTGTTAAACTACTCCGTAGGCCCGGTGTCCATCTAACCAGGTAGAGTGGCATGGGTACTATACTGAAATCTCAACAGGTACATGGGCCACTATCGAACAGAATCCTACAGGACGGGTACTTTTGGAGAATTTTATTTGCCTGGTAGAGCAGACCTAAGAGTGACATGTAGAAGTTGGTAAACAGTCTATACCAAAAGAAACCACAGCGCTGACATGGAGAAACGTTCACGTGTCAGGCCTGGGTTACAGCTCACTTTCTACCAACAAACCAATTAAACTTTAACCGGAAGAATGTTACTGGGGGGGAATGTGCCATTGTTGTTGTGTTACCACAACCCAGGGCTTTGTTACCATGCAGTTTATTGGTACTATAGCTGGAAATCAACAGCGTCGTCTACCAACAGAACCACAGGGACTGTTACATGGAGAATGTTACTGTGGTAGCCTGGGTACAGTCAGTCTACAACAACCCAGGCTTACATGGAGATGTTCTGTGGTAGCCTGGGTAACAGCAGTCTCCCAACAACCACATGACTGTTACATGGAGAATGTACTGGGTAGCCTGGGTAACAGTCAGTCTACCAACAGAACCACAGGACTTTACATGGGATGTTACTTGGTAGCCTGGGTACAGTCAGCTACCACGAAAACAGGCTTCTGAGCTTTACTGTGGTACTGGGTAACAGTCAGTCTACAACAAACCACAGGGCGTACTGGAGAGTTACGTGGTAGCCTGGTACAGTCAGTTACCAACAGAACCACAGGCTGTTCACATGGAGAATGTTACTGTGGTAGCCTGGGTAACAGTCAGTCTACCAACAGAACCACAGGGCTGTTACATGGAGAATGTTACTGTGGTAGCCTGGGTAACAGTCAGTCTACCAAACAGAACCACAGGGTGTTACATGGAGAATGTTCTGTGGTACCTGGGTAACACGCTACCACAGAACCACAGGGCTGTACTGGAGAATTACTGTGGTAGCCTGGGAAAAGTCAGTCTACCAACAGAACCACAACTGTACATGGGAATTTTACTGTGGTAGCCTGGGTACAGTCATTCCAACAAACCACGACGTACATGGAGAATTACGTGTAGCCTGGGTACAGTCGTCTACCAACAACCAGGCTGTTACATGGAGAATGTTACGGGTTGCCTGGGTAAGTCAGTCTACCAACAGACCAAGGCTTTACTGGAAGTTTTGTCCTGGGTAACAGTCAGTCTACCAACGAACCACAGGCTGTTACATGGAGAATGTTACTGTGGTAGCCTGGGGTACAGTCAGTCTACCAACAGAACCACAGGCTGTTACATGGAGAATGTTATTTGTGGTAGCCTGGGTAAAGTCAGTCTACCAACGAAACCACAGGGCTGTTACATGGAGAATGTTACTGTGTAGCCTGGGTAAACAGTCAGTTACCAACAGAACACAGGGCTGTTACATGGAGAATGTTACTGTGGTAGCCTGGGTAACAGTCAGTCTACCAACAGAACCACAGGACCGTTACATGGAGAATGTTACTGCGTATTGCACTGGGAAACAGTCAGTCTACCAACAGAACCACAGGACTGTTACATGGAGAATGTTACTGCGGTTAGCCTGGTAACAGTCAGTCTACCAACAGAACCACAGGGCTTTACATGGAGATGTTACTGTGGTAGCCTGGGAAACCCGTCAGTCTACCAACAGAACCACAGGGCTGTTACATGGAGAATGTTACTGTGGTAGCCTGGGTAACAGTCAGTCTACCAACAGAACCACAGGACTGTTACATGGAGAATGTTACTGTGGTAGCCTGGGTAACAGTCAGTCTACCAACAGAACCACAGGACTGTTACATGGAGAATGTTACTGCGGTAGCCTGGGTAACAGTCAGTCTACCAACAGAACCACAGGACTGTTACATGGAGAATGTTACTGCGGTAGCCTGGGTAACAGTCAGTCTACCAACAGAACCACAAGGCTGTTACATGGAGAATGTTACTGTGGTAGCCTGGGTAACAGTCAGTCTACCAACAGAACCACAGGACTGTTACATGGAGAATGTTACTGTGGTAGCCTGGGTAACAGTCAGTCTACCAACAGAACCACAGGACTGTTACATGGAGAATGTTACTGTGGTAGCCTGGGTAACAGTCAGTCTACCAACAGAACCACAGGGCTGTTACATGGAGAATGTTACTGTGGTAGCCTGGGTAACAGTCCGTCTGTGCCTTCATGCTACTGTTTGACAAAGAGTTGACTTGATAGCACCAACAGATCTGGGACCAGGTTCAGATGTACAACCAGACTGCTAGTAAATACATATCTATGATACCATCAAAATAAGGATCAATAAAAAGTTAACAGAAATATATAAAATCAGAGAAAGCTAATATTTTAAGACTAATAGTAGTAGTAATAATAATAAAATTTTTGGTATTTGACAGCAGAGGGTTAAAGTTAGTGAACTGGTTGTGTGCATCCCAAATGACAGCCTAGTCCCTTTATAGTGTGCTGCTTCTGGACAGTAGTGGCCTGATCCGCCTCTTTCACTTCCTTCATCAATCCATGTAGCGAAACAGAATGTAAGCTTGAGAGATCAGGATTGTTGAACGAGGCTAATAGGTTAGTGCACTATACAGGGAACAGGGTGCCATTTGGGAAGCTACCGTTGTGTGCAGCCCTATGTTAGCAACTACAACAGTAGGCTTTATTAAGTTAACAACGGTGGTAGCTAACTAGTAGCTACCTAGGATGCTATTCTCAGTGTCCCAAATTACACCCCATGGGCTCGGGTCAAGAATAGTGCACTATATAGGGAATAGGGTGCCATTTGGGACATGGAATTACTTCTAGGACATTATCATAGCTTGTAAAGCGGTCAGTCAAAACTCATTTCATTTCATTCTCATCATGAGGTATCATTTAAGTAAAATATTTATTCCATTCTTTTATTATACCTTTCAGTAAGTCAGATTACACGAGCACAGGTCTGCAAAGAGTGCAAATGTAAAGATTAATTAATGATTATACATTATTTCAAAGTTTAATATTCATTTTAAATGTCTTGTTCAGAAAAACAACAGGCTCATAAGGAACAAGTCGAGTCCCTAAAAGAACCCCAAATACTCCCACTCCACCCAGGCCAAAATAACCAAACACCCCTTCCCTTCCAACCCAACAATCTCAAAAACTGCAACTGCACTTCAACCAAAAAACCTTACAACTGAGGAGGTGGGGAGAGAGGGGGAACTGTGGATAAAGGAGGAGGGTAGGAGACTCATTTCTAAAGCGTTGTTGGATATAATATCTCTTCTCATTGGCTGGCGGAGTAAGGGTGTATCCAGGTCATCGTTATGGCAATAGAGGGTCAGGGGTTCGGAGCTACAGTGGCCCCTGGGAAGGTGTGCATCCGAAATGGTACCCTATTCCCTATATAGTGCACTACTTTAGACCAGAGAATAGCACCCTATTCCCTATATAGTGCACTACTTTAGACCAGAGCCATATAGACCCTGCGATAAGACTAGGGTCTTGTCCAGTGTCTTGTACATCAAGCTGTCTCACTCTACACTAACAGGTCGTTGGCCCATGGGGCAGGAGCTTTTCTGGCTCGGAAAAGGCTACTATCGGCCCTGGTCAAAAGTACTATATAGGGAAGAGGGAGCCATTTGGGACACGCCCGAGGTGGACCACATCAATGTACAATGAGGGCCCCGGCTGCGTAGCTAACAGAGCTGTCCTGCCAGTTCCTGCACTGGGACGACTGGGCATAGTTTAGGAAGGAGAAGTTCATCTCTGTTCCACTCTTCCTCAGCTCAGACACAGCCTGGAAAACACAACCAATCACACACAGGAACAGTCAGATACACGTCACATGACACAGGAACAGTCAGATACACGTCACATGACACAGGAACAGTCAGATACACGTCACATGACACAGGAACAGTCAGATACACGTCACATGACACAGGAACAGTCAGATACACGTCACATGACACAGGAACAGTCAGATACACGTCACATGACACAGGAACAGTCAGATACACGTCACATGACACAGGAACAGTCAGATACACGTCACATGACACAGGAACAGTCAGATACACGTCACATGACACAGGAACAGTCAGATACACGTCACATGACACAGGAACAGTCAGATACACGTCACATGACACAGGAACAGTCAGATACACGTCACATGACACAGGAACAGTCAGATACACGTCACATGACACAGGAACAGTCAGATACACGTCACATGACACAGGAACAGTCAGATACACGTCACATGACACAGCCCTGTGTACAAGAAGATCTGTGTAACTAAAGGTGTATTGTAGATGTCAGATTATAATCTGATTGGTTGTTCTTATGACTCACGTTTAGCAGCACTCCAATAGGATGACGTCCACAGATGGTGTTGTGGTATTTCTTCAAGTAGTTGGTGAAGGACATGGGGTCCAGTGTTTCTATAATGCCCATACCCTGGAGAGACAAGACAGAGGGGTTCAGAACCCCGTCTGATACACCTAACAGTTAGCTATATCACCCTAACCCTGGAGAGACAAGACCAGAGGGGTTCAGAACCCAGTCTGATACACCTAACAGTTAGCTATATCACCCTAACCCTGGAGAGACAAGACAGAGGGGTTCAGAACCCAGTCTGATACACCTAACAGTTAGCTATATCACCCTAACCCTGGAGAGACAAGACAGAGGGGTTCAGAACCCAGTCTGATACACCTAACAGTTAGTTATATCACCCTAACCCTGGAGAGACAAGACAGAGGGGTTCAGAACCCAGTCTGACACACCTAACAGTTAGCTATATCACCCTAACCCTGGAGAGAAGACAGAGGGGTTCAGAACCCAGTCTGATACACCTAACAGTTAGCTATATCACCCTAACCTGGAGAGACAAGACAGAGGGGTTCAGAACCCAGTCTGATACACCTAACAGTTAGCTATATCACCCTAACCCTGGAGAGACAAGACAGAGGGGTTCAGAACCCAGTCTGATACACCTAACAGTTAGCTATATCACCCTAACCCTGGAGAGACAAGACAGAGGGTTCAGAACCCAGTCTGATACACCTAACAGTTAGCATATCACCCTAACCCTGGAGAGACAAGACAGAGGGGTTCAAAACCCAGTCTGATACACCTAACAGTTAGCTATATCACCCTAACCCTGGAGAGACAAGACAGAGGGGTTCAGAACCCAGTCTGATACACCTAACAGTTAGCTATATCACCCTAACCCTGGAGAGACAAGACAGAGGGGTTCAGAACACAGTCTGATACACCTAACAGTTAGCTATATCACCCTAACCCTGGAGAGACAAGACAGAGGGGTTCAGAACCCAGTCTGATACACCTAACAGTTAGCTATCTAACCCTAACCCTGGAGAGACAAGACAGAGGGGTTCAGAACCCAGTCTGATACACCTAACAGTTAGCTATATCACCCTAACCCTGGAGAGAGAGAGGGGTTCAGAACCCAGTCTGATACACCTAACAGTTAGCTATATCACCCTAACCCTGGAGAGAAGACAGAGGGGTTCAGAACCCAGTCTGATACACCTAACAGTTAGCTATATCACCCTAACCCTGGAGAGACAAGACAGAGGGGTTCAGAACCCAGTCTGATACACCTAACAGTTAGCTATATCACCCTAACCCTGGAGAGACAAGACAGAGGGGTTCAGAACCCAGTCTGATACACCTAACAGTTAGCTATATCACACTAACCCTGGAGAGACAAGACAGAGGGGTTCAGAACCCAGTCTGATACACCTAACAGTTAGCTATATCACCCTAACCCTGGAGAGACAAGACAGAGGGGTTCAGAACCCAGTCTGATACACCTAACAGTTAGCTATATCACCCTAACCCTGGAGAGAAGACAGAGGGGTTCAGAACCCAGTCTGATACACCTAACAGTTAGCTATATCACCCTAACCCTGGAGAGACAAGACAGAGGGGTTCAGAACCCAGTCTGATACACCTAACAGTTAGCTATATCACCCTAACCCTGGAGAGAAGACAGAGGGGTTCAGAACCCAGTCTGATACACCTAACAGTTAGCTATATCACCCTAACCCTGGAGAGAAGACAGAGGGGTTCAGAACCCAGTCTGATACACCTAACAGTTAGCTATATCACCCTAACCCTGGAGAGAAGACAGAGGGGTTCAGAACCCAGTCTGATACACCTAACAGTTTAGCTATATCACCCTAACCCTGGAGAGACAAGACAGAGGGGTTCAGAACCCAGTCTGATACACCTAACAGTTAGCTATATCACCCTAACCCTGGAGAGACAAGACAGAGGGGTTCAGAACCCAGTCTGATACACCTAACAGTTAGCTATATCACCCTAACCCTGGAGAGACAAGACAGAGGGGTTCAGAACCCAGTCTGATACACCTAACATTTAGCTATATCACCCTAACCCTGGAGAGACAAGACAGAGGGGTTCAGAACCCAGTCTGATACACCTAACAGTTAGCTATATCACCCTAACCCTGGAGAGACAAGACAGAGGGGTTCAGAACCCAGTCTGATACACCTAACAGTTAGCTATATCACCCTAACCCTGGAGAGACAAGACAGAGGGGTTCAGAACCCAGTCTGATACACCTAACAGTTAGCTATATCACCCTAACCCTGGAGAGAAGACAGAGGGGTTCAGAAACCCAGTCTGATACACCTAACAGTTAGCTATATCACCCTAACTCTGGAGAGACAAGACAGAGGGGTTCAGAACCCAGTCTGATACACCTAACAGTTAGCTATATCACCCTAACCCTGGAGAGACAAGACAGAGGGGTTCAGAACCCAGTCTGATACACCTAACAGTTAGCTATATCACCCTAACCCTGGAGAGACAAGACAGAGGGGTTCAGAACCCAGTCTGACACCTAACAGTTAGCTATATCACCCTAACCCTGGAGAGACAAGACAGAGGGGTTCAGAACCCAGTCTGATACACCTAACAGTTAGCTATATCACCCTAACCCTGGAGAGACAAGACAGAGGGGTTCAGAACCCAGTCTGATACACCTAACAGTTAGCTATATCACCCTAACCCTGGAGAGACAAGACAGAGGGGTTCAGAACCCAGTCTGATACACCTAACAGTTAGCTATATCACCCTAACCCTGGAGAGACAAGACAGAGGGGTTCAGAACCCAGTCTGATACACCTAACAGTTAGCTATATCACCCTAACCCTGGAGAGAAGACAGAGGGGTTCAGAACCCAGTCTGATACACCTAACAGTTAGCTATATCACCCTAACCCTGGAGAGAAGACAGAGGGGTTCAGAACCCAGTCTGATACACCTAACAGTTAGCTATATCACCCTAACCCTGGAGAGACAAGACAGAGGGGTTCAGAACCCAGTCTGATACACCTAACAGTTAGCTATATCACACTAACCCTGGAGAGACAAGACAGAGGGGTTCAGAACCCAGTCTGATACACCTAACAGTTAGCTATATCACCCTAACCCTGGAGAGACAAGACAGAGGGGTTCAGAACCCAGTCTGATACACCTAACAGTTAGCTATATCACCCTAACCCTGGAGAGACAAGACAGAGGGGTTCAGAACCCAGTCTGATACACCTAACAGTTAGCTATATCACCCTAACCCTGGAGAGACAAGACAGAGGGGTTCAGAACCCAGTCTGATACACCTAACAGTTAGCTATATCACCCTAACTCTGGAGAGAAGACAGAGGGGTTCAGAACACAGTCTGATACACCTAACAGTTAGCTATATCACCCTAACCCTGGAGAGACAAGACAGAGGGGTTCAGAACCCAGTCTGATACACCTAACAGTTAGCTATATCACCCTAACCCTGGAGAGAAGACAGAGGGGTTCAGAACCCAGTCTGATACACCTAACAGTTAGCTATATCACCCTAACCCTGGAGAGAAGACAGAGGGGTTCAGAACCCAGTCTGATACACCTAACAGTTAGCTATATCACCCTAACCCTGGAGAGACAAGACAGAGGGGTTCAGAACCCAGTCTGATACACCTAACAGTTAGCTATATCACCCTAACCCTGGAGAGAAGACAGAGGGGTTCAGGACCCAGTCTGATACACCTAACAGTTAGCTATATCACCCTAACCCTGGAGAGACAAGACAGAGGGGTTCAGAACCCAGTCTGATACACCTAACAGTTAGCTATATCACCCTAACCCTGGAGAGACAAGACAGAGGGGTTCAGAACCCAGTCTGATACACCTAACAGTTAGCTATATCACCCTAACCCTGGAGAGACAAGACAGAGGGGTTCAGAACCCAGTCTGACACCTAACAGTTAGCTATATCACCCTAACCCTGGAGAGACAAGACAGAGGGGTTCAGAACCCAGTCTGATACACCTAACAGTTAGCTATATCACCCTAACCCTGGAGAGACAAGACAGAGGGGTTCAGAACCCAGTCTGATACACCTAACAGTTAGCTATATCACCCTAACCCTGGAGAGACAAGACAGAGGGGTTCAGAACCCAGTCTGATACACCTAACAGTTAGCTATATCACCCTAACCCTGGAGAGACAAGACAGAGGGGTTCAGAACCCAGTCTGATACACCTAACAGTTAGCTATATCACCCTAACCCTGGAGAGACAAGACAGAGGGGTTCAGAACCCAGTCTGATACACCTAACAGTTAGCTATATCACCCTAACCCTGGAGAGACAAGACAGAGGGGTTCAGAACCCAGTCTGATACACCTAACAGTTAGCTATATCACCCTAACCCTGGAGAGAAGACAGAGGGGTTCAGAACCCAGTCTGATACACCTAACAGTTAGCTATATCACCCTAACTCTGGAGAGACAAGACAGAGGGGTTCAGAACCCAGTCTGATACACCTAACAGTTAGCTATATCACCCTAACCCTGGAGAGACAAGACAGAGGGGTTCAGAACCCAGTCTGATACACCTAACAGTTAGCTATATCACCCTAACCCTGGAGAGACAAGACAGAGGGGTTCAGAACCCAGTCTGACACCTAACAGTTAGCTATATCACCCTAACCCTGGAGAGACAAGACAGAGGGGTTCAGAACCCAGTCTGATACACCTAACAGTTAGCTATATCACCCTAACCCTGGAGAGACAAGACAGAGGGGTTCAGAACCCAGTCTGATACACCTAACAGTTAGCTATATCACCCTAACCCTGGAGAGACAAGACAGAGGGGTTCAGAACCCAGTCTGATACACCTAACAGTTAGCTATATCACCCTAACCCTGGAGAGACAAGACAGAGGGGTTCAGAACCCAGTCTGATACACCTAACAGTTAGCTATATCACCCTAACCCTGGAGAGACAAGACAGAGGGGTTCAGAACCCAGTCTGATACACCTAACAGTTAGCTATATCACCCTAACCCTGGAGAGAAGACAGAGGGGTTCAGAACCCAGTCTGATACACCTAACAGTTAGCTATATCACCCTAACCCTGGAGAGACAAGACAGAGGGGTTCAGAACCCAGTCTGATACACCTAACAGTTAGCTATATCACCCTAACCCTGGAGAGACAAGACAGAGGGGTTCAGAACCCAGTCTGATACACCTAACAGTTAGCTATATCACCCTAACCCTGGAGAGACAAGACAGAGGGGTTCAGAACCCAGTCTGATACACCTAACAGTTAGCTATATCACCCTAACCCTGGAGAGACAAGACAGAGGGGTTCAGAACCCAGTCTGATACACCTAACAGTTAGCTATATCACCCTAACCCTGGAGAGACAAGACAGAGGCGTTCAGAACCCAGTCTGATACACCTAACAGTTAGCTATCTAACCCTAACCCTGGAGAGACAAGACAGAGGGGTTCAGAACCCAGTCTGATACACCTAACAGTTAGCTATATCACCCTAACCCTGGAGAGACAAGACAGAGGGGTTCAGAACCCAGTCTGATACACCTAACAGTTAGCTATATCACCCTAACCCTGGAGAGACAAGACAGAGGGGTTCAGAACCCATTCTGATACACCTAACAGTTAGCTATATCACCCTAACCCTGGAGAGACAAGACAGAGGGGTTCAGAACCCAGTCTGATACACCTAACAGTTAGCTATATCACCCTAACCCTGGAGAGACAAGACAGAGGGGTTCAGAACCCAGTCTGATACACCTAACAGTTAGCTATCTAACCCTAACCCTGGAGAGACAAGACAGAGGGGTTCAGAACCCAGTCTGATACACCTAACAGTTAGCTATATCACCCTAACCCTGGAGAGACAAGACAGAGGGGTTCAGAACCCAGTCTGATACACCTAACAGTTAGCTATATCACCCTAACCCTGGAGAGACAAGACAGAGGGGTTCAGAACCCAGTCTGATACACCTAACAGTTAGCTATATCACCCTAACCCTGGAGAGAAGACAGAGGGGTTCAGAACCCAGTCTGATACACCTAACAGTTAGCTATATCACCCTAACCCTGGAGAGACAAGACAGAGGGGTTCAGAACCCAGTCTGATACACCTAACAGTTAGCTATATCACCCTAACCCTGGAGAGACAAGACAGAGGGGTTCAGAACCCAGTCTGATACACCTAACAGTTAGCTATATCACCCTAACCCTGGAGAGACAAGACAGAGGGGTTCAGAACCCAGTCTGATACACCTAACAGTTAGCTATATCACCCTAACCCTGGAGAGAGAAGACAGAGGGGTTCAGAACCCAGTCTGATACACCTAACAGTTAGCTATATCACCCTAACCCTGGAGAGACAAGACAGAGGGGTTCAGAACCCAGTCTGATACACCTAACAGTTAGCTATATCACCCTAACCCTGGAGAGACAAGACAGAGGGGTTCAGAACCCAGTCTGATACACCTAACAGTTAGCTATATCACCCTAACCCTGGAGAGAGAAGACAGAGGGGTTCAGAACCCAGTCTGATACACCTAACAGTTAGCTATATCACCCTAACCCTGGAGAGACAAGACAGAGGGGTTCAGAACCCAGTCTGATACACCTAACAGTTAGCTATATCACCCTAACCCTGGAGAGACAAGACAGAGGGGTTCAGAACCCAGTCTGATACACCTAACAGTTAGCTATATCACCCTAACCCTGGAGAGACAAGACAGAGGGGTTCAGAACCCAGTCTGATACACCTAACAGTTAGCTATATCACCCTAACCCTGGAGAGACAAGACAGAGGGGTTCAGAACCCAGTCTGATACACCTAACAGTTAGCTATATCACCCTAACCCTGGAGAGACAAGACAGAGGGGTTCAGAACCCAGTCTGATACACCTAACAGTTAGCTATATCACCCTAACCCTGGAGAGAAGACAGAGGGGTTCAGAACCCAGTCTGATACACCTAACAGTTAGCTATATCACCCTAACCCTGGAGAGACAAGACAGAGGGGTTCAGAACCCAGTCTGATACACCTAACAGTTAGCTATATCACCCTAACCCTGGAGAGAAGACAGAGGGGTTCAGAACCCAGTCTGATACACCTAACAGTTAGCTATATCACCCTAACCCTGGAGAGACAAGACAGAGGGGTTCAGAACCCAGTCTGACACCTAACAGTTAGCTATATCACCCTAACCCTGGAGAGACAAGACAGAGGGGTTCAGAACCCAGTCTGATACACCTAACAGTTAGCTATATCACCCTAACCCTGGAGAGACAAGACAGAGGGGTTCAGAACCCAGTCTGATACACCTAACAGTTAGCTATATCACCCTAACCCTGGAGAGACAAGACAGAGGGGTTCAGAACCCAGTCTGATACACCTAACAGTTAGCTATATCACCCTAACCCTGGAGAGACAAGACAGAGGGGTTCAGAACCCAGTCTGATACACCTAACAGTTAGCTATATCACCCTAACCCTGGAGAGACAAGACAGAGGGGTTCAGAACCCAGTCTGATACACCTAACAGTTAGCTATATCACCCTAACCCTGGAGAGAAGACAGAGGGGTTCAGAACCCAGTCTGATACACCTAACAGTTAGCTATATCACCCTAACCCTGGAGAGACAAGACAGAGGGGTTCAGAACCCAGTCTGATACACCTAACAGTTAGCTATATCACCCTAACCCTGGAGAGACAAGACAGAGGGGTTCAGAACCCAGTCTGATACACCTAACAGTTAGCTATATCACCCTAACCCTGGAGAGACAAGACAGAGGGGTTCAGAACCCAGTCTGATACACCTAACAGTTAGCTATATCACCCTAACCCTGGAGAGACAAGACAGAGGGGTTCAGAACCCAGTCTGATACACCTAACAGTTAGCTATATCACCCTAACCCTGGAGAGACAAGACAGAGGCGTTCAGAACCCAGTCTGATACACCTAACAGTTAGCTATCTAACCCTAACCCTGGAGAGACAAGACAGAGGGGTTCAGAACCCAGTCTGATACACCTAACAGTTAGCTATATCACCCTAACCCTGGAGAGACAAGACAGAGGGGTTCAGAACCCAGTCTGATACACCTAACAGTTAGCTATATCACCCTAACCCTGGAGAGACAAGACAGAGGGGTTCAGAACCCATTCTGATACACCTAACAGTTAGCTATATCACCCTAACCCTGGAGAGACAAGACAGAGGGGTTCAGAACCCAGTCTGATACACCTAACAGTTAGCTATATCACCCTAACCCTGGAGAGACAAGACAGAGGGGTTCAGAACCCAGTCTGATACACCTAACAGTTAGCTATCTAACCCTAACCCTGGAGAGACAAGACAGAGGGGTTCAGAACCCAGTCTGATACACCTAACAGTTAGCTATATCACCCTAACCCTGGAGAGAAGACAGAGGGGTTCAGAACCCAGTCTGACACACCTAACAGTTAGCTATATCACCCTAACCCTGGAGAGACAAGACAGAGGGGTTCAGAACCCAGTCTGATACACCTAACAGTTAGCTATATCACCCTAACCCTGGAGAGACAAGACAGAGGGGTTCAGAACCCAGTCTGATACACCTAACAGTTAGCTATATCACCCTAACCCTGGAGAGACAAGACAGAGGGGTTCAGAACCCAGTCTGATACACCTAACAGTTAGCTATATCACCCTAACCCTGGAGAGAAGACAGAGGGGTTCAGAACCCAGTCTGATACACCTAACAGTTAGCTATATCACCCTAACTCTGGAGAGACAAGACAGAGGGGTTCAGAACCCAGTCTGATACACCTAACAGTTAGCTATATCACCCTAACCCTGGAGAGACAAGACAGAGGGGTTCAGAACCCAGTCTGATACACCTAACAGTTAGCTATATCACCCTAACCCTGGAGAGACAAGACAGAGGGGTTCAGGACCCAGTCTGATACACCTAACAGTTAGCTATATCACCCTAACCCTGGAGAGACAAGACAGAGGGGTTCAGAACCCAGTCTGATACACCTAACAGTTAGCTATATCACCCTAACCCTGGAGAGACAAGACAGAGGGGTTCAGAACCCAGTCTGATACACCTAACAGTTAGCTATATCACCCTAACCCTGGAGAGAAGACAGAGGGGTTCAGAACCCAGTCTGATACACCTAACAGTTAGCTATATCACCCTAACCCTGGAGAGACAAGACAGAGGGGTTCAGAACCCAGTCTGATACACCTAACAGTTAGCTATATCACCCTAACCCTGGAGAGACAAGACAGAGGGGTTCAGAACCCAGTCTGATACACCTAACAGTTAGCTATATCACCCTAACCCTGGAGAGAGAAGACAGAGGGGTTCAGAACCCAGTCTGATACACCTAACAGTTAGCTATATCACCCTAACCCTGGAGAGACAAGACAGAGGGGTTCAGAACCCAGTCTGATACACCTAACAGTTAGCTATATCACCCTAACCCTGGAGAGACAAGACAGAGGGGTTCAGAACCCAGTCTGATACACCTAACAGTTAGCTATATCACCCTAACCCTGGAGAGAGAAGACAGAGGGGTTCAGAACCCAGTCTGATACACCTAACAGTTAGCTATATCACCCTAACCCTGGAGAGACAAGACAGAGGGGTTCAGAACCCAGTCTGATACACCTAACAGTTAGCTATATCACCCTAACCCTGGAGAGACAAGACAGAGGGGTTCAGAACCCAGTCTGATACACCTAACAGTTAGCTATATCACCCTAACCCTGGAGAGACAAGACAGAGGGGTTCAGAACCCAGTCTGATACACCTAACAGTTAGCTATATCACCCTAACCCTGGAGAGACAAGACAGAGGGGTTCAGAACCCAGTCTGATACACCTAACAGTTAGCTATATCACCCTAACCCTGGAGAGAAGACAGAGGGGTTCAGAACCCAGTCTGATACACCTAACAGTTAGCTATATCACCCTAACCCTGGAGAGAAGACAGAGGGGTTCAGAACCCAGTCTGATACACCTAACAGTTAGCTATATCACCCTAACCCTGGAGAGACAAGACAGAGGGGTTCAGAACCCAGTCTGATACACCTAACAGTTAGCTATATCACCCTAACCCTGGAGAGAAGACAGAGGGTTTCAGAACCCAGTCTGATACACCTAACAGTTAGCTATATCACCCTAACCCTGGAGAGACAAGACAGAGGGGTTCAGAACCCAGTCTGATACACCTAACAGTTAGCTATATCACCCTAACCCTGGAGAGAAGACAGAGGGGTTCAGAACCCAGTCTGATACACCTAACAGTTAGCTATATCACCCTAACCCTGGAGAGACAAGACAGAGGGGTTCAGAACCCAGTCTGATACACCTAACAGTTAGCTATATCACCCTAACCCTGGAGAGAAGACAGAGGGGTTCAGAACCCAGTCTGATACACCTAACAGTTAGCTATATCACCCTAACCCTGGAGAGACAAGACAGAGGGGTTCAGAACCCAGCCTGATACACCTAACAGTTAGCTATATCACCCTAACCCTGGAGAGACAAGACAGAGGGGTTCAGAACCCAGTCTGATACACCTAACAGTTAGCTATATCACCCTAACCCTGGAGAGACAAGACAGAGATGGTGATTTCTCAACCATATCAATGGAGAGATATGGGGGTGGGTGGTGGTCTTCAAATAAAATGGTATTGTTCGCATACACTATATATATATATATATATATATATACACACAAAAGTATGTGGACACCCCTTCAAATTAGTGGATTCGGCTATTTCTGCCCTGCTAGAGCTGCCCCGGTCAACTGTAAATGCTGTTATTGTGAAGTGGAAACGTCTAGGAGCAACAACGGCTCAGCCGTGAAGTGGTAGGCCACACAAGCTCACAGAACAGGACCGCCGAGTGCTGAGGCGCGTAGCGTGTAACACTCACTACGAGTTTCAAACTGCCTCTGGAAGCAATATCAGCACAATAACTGTTCATCGGGAGCTTTATGAAATGGGTTTCCATGGCCGAGCAGCCGCACACAAGCCTAAGATCACCATGCGCAACGCCAAGCGTCGTCTGGAGTGGTGTAAAGCTCGCCGCCATTGGACTCTGGAGCAGTGGAAATGCGTTCTCTGGAGTGATGAGTCACGCTTCACCATCTGGCAGTCCGACGGACAAATCTGGGTTTGGCAGATGCCAGGTGAATGCTACCTGCCCGAATGCATAGTGCCAACTGTAAACTTTGGTGGAGGAGGAATAATGGCCTGGGGCTGTTCCCTTAGTTCCAGTGAAGGGAAATCATAACACTACAACATACAATAACGTTCTAGAGGATTCTGTGCTTCCAACTTTGTGGCAACAGTTTGGGGAAGGCCCTTTCCTGTTTCAGCATGACAATGCCCCAGGGCACAAAGCGAGTTACATACAGAAATGGTTTGTCGAGATTGGTGTGGAAGAACTTGACTGGCCTGCACAGAGCCCTGACCTCAACCCCATTGAACACCTTTGGGATGAATTGGAACGCCGACTGCGAGCCAGGCCTAATTGCCCAACATCAATGCCCAACCTCACTAATGCTCGTGGCTGAATGGAAGCAAGTCCCCGCAGCAATGTTCCAACATTTAGTGGAAAGCCTTCCCAGAAGAGTGGAGGCTGTTATAGCAGCAAAGGGGGAACCAACTCCATATTAATGCCCATGATTTTGGAACGAGATGTTCGACGAGCAGGTGTCCACATACTTTTGGTCACGTAGTGTATTTTGCAGATGTTATTGCAGGTGTAGCGAAATGCTTATGTTCCTAGCTTCAACAGTGCAGTAGTATCTAACTAAATGCTTATGTTCCTAGCTTCAACAGTGCAGTAGCATATAACTAAATGCTTATGTTCCTAGCTTCAACAGTACAGTAGCATATAACTAAATGCTTATGTTCCTAGCTTCAACAGTGCAGTAGTATCTAATTAAATGCTTATGTTCCTAGCTTCAACAGTGCAGTAGCATATAACTAAATGCTTATGTTCCTAGCTTCAACAGTGCAGTAGTATCTAACTAAATGCTTATGTTCCTAGCTTCAACAGTGCAGTAGTATCTAACTAAATGCTTATGTTCCTAGCTTCAACAGTGCAGTAGTCTCTAACTAAATGCTTATGTTCCTAGCTTCAACAGTGCAGTAGCATATAACTAAATGCTTATGTTCCTAGCTTCAACAGTACAGTAGCATATAACTAAATGCTTATGTTCCTAGCTTCAACAGTGCAGTAGTATCTAACTAAATGCTTATGTTCCTAGCTTCAACAGTGCAGTAGCATATAACTAAATGCTTATGTTCCTAGCTTCAACAGTGCAGTAGTATCTAACTAAATGCTTATGTTCCTAGCTTCAACAGTGCAGTAGTATCTAACTAAATGCTTATGTTCCTAGCTTCAACAGTGCAGTAGTATCTAACTAAATGCTTATGTTCCTAGCTTCAACAGTGCAGTAGCATATAACTAAATGCTTATGTTCCTAGCTTCAACAGTGCAGTAGTATCTAACTAAATGCTTATGTTCCTAGCTTCAACAGTACAGTAGCATATAACTAAATGCTTATGTTCCTAGCTTCAACAGTGCAGTAGTATCTAACTAAATGCTTATGTTCCTAGCTTCAACAGTGCAGTAGTATCTAACTAAATGCTTATGTTCCTAGCTTCAACAGTGCAGTAGTATCTAACTAAATGCTTATGTTCCTAGCTTCAACAGTGCAGTAGCATATAACTAAATGCTTATGTTCCTAGCTTCAACAGTACAGTAGCATATAACTAAATGCTTATGTTCCTAGCTTCAACAGTACAGTAGCATATAACTAAATGCTTATGTTCCTAGCTTCAACAGTGCAGTAGTATCTAACTAAATGCTTATGTTCCTAGCTTCAACAGTGCAGTAGCATCTAACTAAATGCTTATGTTCCTAGCTTCAACAGTGCAGTAGTCTCTAACTAAATGCTTATGTTCCTAGCTTCAACAGTGCAGTAGTATCTAACTAAATGCTTATGTTCCTAGCTTCAACAGTGCAGTAGTATCTAACTAAATGCTTATGTTCCTAGCTTCAACAGTGCAGTAGCATCTAACTAAATGCTTATGTTCCTAGCTTCAACAGTGCAGTAGTCTCTAACTAAATGCTTATGTTCCTAGCTTCAACAGTACAGTAGTATCTAACTAAATGCTTATGTTCCTAGCTTCAACAGTGCAGTAGTATCTAACTAAATGCTTATGTTCCTAGCTTCAACAGTACAGTAGCATATAACTAAATGCTTATGTTCCTAGCTTCAACAGTGCAGTAGTATCTAACAATATACGCAAATCCCAAAAAATAAAGAGAACGGAATTAAGAAATATTAGAACAAGCAATGTCATAATCCCGAATATAAATATGTATATGATGGTGTGTATCGACATTATGGACATCTTTCATGTCATGTTCCTGCCTAAAAAGAAGTGAATATCAGAATGTGTTGTTAACCATTTTATCAAGGTGTTCAATGGATCTGTGGATCTCTCCTTGAGCCTCATCATAGTAGGTGTAGCGGAACCGTTGGCCTGTGGGGAGGAGGGAAAGATATTAACCCTTAATCATACATTTACATTACTAATTGTGTATAAAATGGGAAATTACAAGGTTGTTAAATGTTGACCTCTAAAACAGCAATTACTAATGTCATTTTATAATTTTAGGAACCCTTGAAAAATATACTCTACCAGGTGGTTGAGTTGCCCATTAAAGGAATTATATTTAGTCAAAGCTAGCTATTATGGACAATGGATAAATATTGTTATGGGATTGTTTTATCTGTCATATCCATATTAGTATTTCCTGTCTGCCTGTTATCTTCAATATCTTTCACAATATTATTATTCAATACATGTAATTTTACTTGTACTAAGCATATAAACTGTAAATGCATTCATTTACATATACAGTGAGCACCAAAAGTATTGGGACAGTGACATGTGTTGTTTTGGCTCTGTAGTCCAGCACTTTGGATTTGAAATGATGCAGGTTAAAGTGCAGACTGTTAGCTTTAATGAGAGGGTATTTTCATCCATATCGGGTGAACCGTTTAGAAATTACAGCACTTTTTGTACATAGTCCTGTGACTCTACAAATTTGTTGGATGCATTTGCGGTTTGTTTTGGTTGTGTTGCAGATTATTTTGTGCCCAATAGAAATGAATGGTAAATAATGTATTGTGTCACTTTGGAGTCACTTTTATTGTAAATAAGAATAGAATACGTTTCTAAACACTTCTACATTAATGTGATGCTACCATGGTTACAGATCATCCTGAAATAATCGTGAATAATAATGAGTGAGAAAGTTAGATGCACAAATATCATATCCCCCAACAATGCTAACCTCTGTTGTTATTGTAATGGTGAGAGGTTGCATGTCTTGGAAGTATGATATTTGTTTGTAATTTTCTCACTCATCATTTAACTAGGCCAATCTTCCATTATAAGCAACTGAAGCACAACATTTATTAATGTATAATTTTTTTGATGATAAAAAAATAAAAATCTATGAAAATTAGAATACAAAATGAGTTTACCCTAATTGGGCAACTCAACCGGCTGGTTGTGTTTGCGATGCACCATCACACTTTAAGTCATGCAAATAACAATTATTTATGGCCTATACTGAGGCTAAAAAAATAAAAATAAACATTATTTTTGGGGTTTGTGACAGGAAATGGATGAAGTCAGACCAACCCTGAAGGAGAGGTTTGTCAAGGACACTGAACCACTGGTTCTATATTTACAACCCCTTTCACACAATAGTCCAGAACAAAACTGTGCTGGCTTTTCTTTTCACATGGTCTTTCCAGCACGGTTCCAGCAACTACGGTGGACGGATGTATAACCAGACTAGCTCAACTCAGTAGCGTGAACAGGGTATAATATTGATCCCTACCAGTCCTTCCCAGTACGTACCCCAGTGGCAGAAGTCAGAGGAGATGATGAACAAGTTGGAGGGATCAGCCAGATACCTGCTGAGCAGTTTCCCATAGTCCTGTTCTTTAGACTCACTGAGGGCTCCCACCAGCACCGGGACAATGCTGAGCTCATCTTTATGACTGTAGTAGGAGAGGGAGACAACACATTACAGGTCTGGGGACAGTTACCTGACCAAGATGGTAGAAGCCTTTACAGGGACTGAACACTTGTAAACCAACCTGATAAAAGGTTTGTGTGTGTTTATTAAACCAACCTGATAAAAGGTGTGTGTTTATTAAACCAACCTGATAAAAGGTTTGTGTGTGTTTATTAAACCAACCTGATAAAAGGTGTGTGTTTATTAAACCAACCTGATAAAAGGTGTGTGTTTATTAAACCAACCTGATAAAAGGTTTGTGTGTGTTTATTAAACCAACCTGATAAAAGGTGTGTGTTTATTAAACCAACCTGATAAAAGGTGTGTGTTTATTAAACCAACCTGATAAAAGGTTTGTGTTTATTAAACCAACCTGATAAAAGGTTTGTGTTTATTAAACCAACCTGATAAAAGGTGTGTGTTTATTAAACCAACCTGATAAAAGGTGTGTGTTTATTAAACCAACCTGATAAAAGGTGTGTGTTTATTAAACCAACCTGATAAAAGGTGTGTGTTTATTGAGTGGGTCCATTAATTGAGCATGCAGGCTTTACTTCGATTCGATTTTAGATTTATTAGGATCTCCAGACGCCAAATGGCAACAGCTACTCTGACTGGGGTCCGACACAGTAAACACCCAATCATTAGTAAACAACCAATCATAAACCATAGCAATGACGCAAACCATCCTGGGGCTGGGGGGAGAGAGAACTTCACAAACTGTAAAGGCAAACCAGTCATTAATGACCCACAGCTCTCCTCCATTTGTCATGAATTCCCTGCTGGCTCCCATCACCAGGCAAACAGGCCTAGAGTCTATGAATTACTGTACACTCCACTGATGGATGGCTTTGTGATGAATGAAGCAGGCAACCCTGACAGACTGAAGTGTGTTCCTCTGTCTTACCTCTCCATGGCTTTAGCAGTGTAAGGCAGGTGCATTTCAATGCTGTGCTCATCCTCGTCTGTCTGAAGACTCATCCTCTCAAACATCCCAGTCTTCCAGAGGTCAGCATAGACTAGAGAGAGAGAGAGAGGTGAGGATTCAATATGCACATTATTCCTGGTGAAGTGAGGCTTGAATTAGCATATGACTGCGAGTCATTCGTTCAGACGCACTGATAGGTGTTTGGCAGCGTCAGTGAGAATGCCTAGTTTCCAGTATCAATCAGATGGTTGGTCCCCTGAGGACATTTAAGGTTTTTCTTTGTGTCAAGCTTCACAGTTTTAAAAAAGGCACAATAAACACTGATTAGGGTTGTGACGGTCATGGAATTTTGGGATTGGCCAGCCAAATGGCCACGGTCTCCGTAATAACTTGAATAATAATAATAATAAGGAACATTTTCTCCTCTCCTTCGCTCCGGACTGCATGTGCTGCCATAGAGGGAGGAGAGAACGGGCGTCCCCATTCAACTCAATGATGGCATAATGGGTGGACTGAGGCCCTTGTGAGTGTACCCATAGGAGCAAAGCAGGAAGTAAAAGCAGGAAGTGTACCCATCAATCTGTGCTGTGATTGGTTGATTCAGTTCACCTGACATTACAAAAAAATACATTTAAATTGCATGAGCCACATCAGTTAACATGATTCGAATCAACATTCTATACTGAACAAATATAAAACGCAACATGTAAAGTGTTGGTCCCATGTTTCATGAGCTGAAATAAAAGATCGCAGAAATGTTCAATACACACAAAACGCTTATTTCTCTCAAATTTTGTGCACAAATGTGTTTACATCCCTGTTAGTGAGCATTTCTCCTTTGCCAAGATAATCCATCCACCTGACAGGTGTGGCATATCAAGAAGCTGATTAAACAGCATGATCATTACACAGGTGCACCTTGTGCAGGGGACAAAAGGCCTCTAAAAATGTGCAGTTTGGTCACACAACACAATGCCACAGATATTTCAAGTTTTGAGGGAATGTGCACTTGGCATGTTGACTGCAGGAATGTCCACCAGACATGTCACCAATTGAGCATGTTTGGGATGCTCTGGATCGATGTGTACGACAGCGTGTTCCAGTTCCTGCCAATATTCAGCAACTTCGCACAGCAATTGAAGAGGAGTGGGACAACATTCCACAGGCCACAATCAACAGCCTGATCAACTATGTGAAGGAGATGTGTCGTACTGCATGAGGCAAATGGTGGTCACACCAGATACTGACTGGTTTTCTGATCCACGCCCCTACTAAAAAAAAAAAAAAAGGATTTCTGTGACCAACAGATGCATATCTGTATTCCCAGTCAAATCCATAGATTAGGGCCAAATGAATTTATTTAAATGATTTCCTTATATGAACTGTAACTCAGTAAAATCTTTGAAATTGTTGCATGTTGCTTTTATATTTTTGTTCAGTGTACATTACCATGGAAATGATTGCATCACAAAACCAGGCAACCATTGAGTGTACCCATTGAAGCACATTATGTTGCATTCCATGTCTGAAATGTGCTGTATAAATAAAGCTTGATTTCACCATTCTAATTGCCAGGGTTAGAGGTTCCAAGCCTGTTCTATTCATTCTGTGTGCTGCTACTGCACTGCGTTGCCTAGGAAACCGAAAACTAGTTTGTTAGTTCCCTTGAGTTCAAAAAGGCTAACCACCCGAATCTGAACCGTCGACCGTGCCCTAGGGCATGTGGTTTCAGGACTGTCCTGTTGTCCTGTTGCCTGGGGGTGGAAACACGCAGACCAGTTATGAATAGGGGTGTAACGGTACACGGTATTCGTAACGAACTGTTCGGTACAGGGACGTCGGTTCGGTCCGCAATGCGGGTGGTCAAAAAGTTAATAGTATGTTCTCCACTGCTCAACAGTTAGGCTACCATTTAATAATCTGAATGGAGGTGTTATTTAACTGTAGGACAGGAAGAAAGCTCATGAACTCAATTAGCTGGCTGGCAAACTATCTTAGCCAACTAGCTTCTTTCGGTTTGATGCAGTCAAGACAGGTACTAGGTAATCCTACTGGATGATAAATAACCAAGCTATGACAAGCTAGACGTTAGTCTACTAGCGCAAGTCGGCTTGGTTGGTTGTTTCCTCTCCCACACACCTCAAGGCCCCTCCTCCGCCTGCTCTCCCTCGCTCTGCATTAGCTCTGGTTAATAAAGTAGCTTACAGATTTACTTTTCTGCTGCTTCCCTCACTCGGATCCGACTACGTCTATACGGAACTGGTCGTCCTCGGGCCCTGTTCGGAAAGGGTCTCTATATTGAAACATTTATTTACGTATATTTGTCCGGGTGGGAACGCCCCAGGTCCATTTCGGAACGGGTCCAGCTTCTTAGATCTCTTCTTGAGGCCCGCCATGACAACCCCCGTCACAACAGACGACGCCAGGAACACTGTGAATGTCGTCACAGAAACTGGACTTGGGCCCGGAATAAGGTGCTTTTTAATTTAGCGTATTTTGCCGAATGAACAAAAATGAACTACAGTAAATGTCGGAATGTCTTTTTTCCGCTGTACCGTAACCGTGACCCGTTTGGTGAACCGTTACACCCCTAGTTAATGAACTACTGTTCCCTGAAGGAGGATATAACATATTTTGGCCAGCGCTGTCAGCAGGGTTTGGGCTCGCTGAAGAGCGGTACTGAATTGAGGAAATGGATGCGAGCCCCACTATTATAGCCAGGAAGGCGGGGCATCAGAGGGAGGACTCACGTCCATTGGCCCGTTGGGCGTGATTTCAGTTTGCTTCAGGTGAATAGGTTTGGTCGTTGACTCCCCATAGTATGTTATACCTCGTTCCCTCCTTCAGGGAACAGTAGTTATATGCATACGTTTCTTGTTTTAGCAAGGCGCAACAACGTTTCATCACGTTGCCGCAGAAACAGACTCAACTGCACGATTGCCCGTCCGTCCCGTCTTGAGTCAGCTGCTCATAAAAAAATAATCATAAATGTAACGGTTATGGCGGTTATTTTATTTTTCATCACGGCCTTCATCCATAACCGTCGGTTACACGGTAATTGTGCCAGCCGTAACACTGACACATAAAAACTAGGATCTTTACCTTAGGAAATGCTAACTAGAAATGATCAATACCCTTCTGGTTAATCCTGAGGGGTTTTATAACCTTCAGCAGAGGACAGGGAACAGTGTACCTGGGTGTGTACATACCCTTCAGCAGAGGGCAGGGAACAGTGTACCTGGGTGTGTACATACCCTTCTGGTCAATCCGGAGGTCGTAGAGAGGGGTTTTATAAACCTCAGCAGAGGAGAGGGCACAGCGGGACAGAGGAACGTGGTGAGACGGACCCAGGATGAACACCCTGCGACTACAGGGGGGAAAGAGAGGACTCAGTCACCTCACTGACCTCAGTAGGACTCTGACTCACAGCTCAGTCATCTTGGACCAGTCATCTTGGACCAGTCATCTTGGACCAGTCATCATGGACCAGTCATCTTGGACCAGTCATCTTGGACCAGTCATCTTGGACCAGTCATCAGGCCATTAGTAGCCTTGGCTGCCCAGGCTTCGCTCATGTTGTTCCAAGATGAGGCCGTGAAAGCGGCTAGGCCAATACCGCTAACTACTGTCTGTCTGAGCGGCTAGGCCAATACCGCTAACTACTGTCTGTCTGAGCGGCTAGGCCAATACCGCTAACTACTGTCTGTCTGAGCGGCTAGGCCAATACCGCTAACTACTGTCTGTCTGAGCGGCTAGGCCAATACCGCTAACTACTGTCTGTCTGAGCGGCTAGGCCAATACCGCTAACTACTGTCTGTCTGAGCGGCTAGGCCAATACCGCTAACTACTGTCTGTCTGAGCGGCTAGGCCAATACCGCTAACTACTGTCTGTCTGAGCGGCTAGGCCAATACCGCTAACTACTGTCTGTCTGAGCGGCTAGGCCAATACCGCTAACTACTGTCTGTCTGAGCGGCTAGGCCAATACCGCTAACTACTGTCTGTCTGAGCGGCTAGGCCAATACCGCTAACTACTGTCTGTCTGAGCGGCTAGGCCAATACCGCTAACTACTGTCTGTCTGAGCGGCTAGGCCAATACCGCTAACTACTGTCTGTCTGAGCGGCTAGGCCAATACCGCTAACTACTGTCTGTCTGAGCGGCTAGGCCAATACCGCTAACTACTGTCTGTCTGAGCGGCTAGGCCAATACCGCTAACTACTGTCTGTCTGAGCGGCTAGGCCAATACCGCTAACTACTGTCTGTCTGAGCGGCTAGGCCAATACCGCTAACTACTGTCTGTCTGAGCGGCTAGGCCAATACCGCTAACTACTGTCTGTCTGAGCGGCTAGGCCAATACCGCTAACTACTGTCTGTCTGAGCGGCTAGGCCAATACCGCTAACTACTGTCTGTCTGAGCGGCTAGGCCAATACCGCTAACTACTGTCTGTCTGAGCGGCTAGGCCAATACCGCTAACTACTGTCTGTCTGAGCGGCTAGGCCAATACCGCTAACTACTGTCTGTCTGAGCGGCTAGGCCAATACCGCTAACTACTGTCTGTCTGAGCGGCTAGGCCAATACCGCTAACTACTGTCTGTCTGAGCGGCTAGGCCAATACCGCTAACTACTGTCTGTCTGAGCGGCTAGGCCAATACCGCTAACTACTGTCTGTCTGAGCGGCTAGGCCAATACCGCTAACTACTGTCTGTCTGAGCGGCTAGGCCAATACCGCTAACTACTGTCTGTCTGAGCGGCTAGGCCAATACCGCTAACTACTGTCTGTCTGAGCGGCTAGGCCAATACCGCTAACTACTGTCTGTCTGAGCGGCTAGGCCAATACCGCTAACTACTGTCTGTCTGAGCGGCTAGGCCAATACCGCTAACTACTGTCTGTCTGAGCGGCTAGGCCAATACCGCTAACTACTGTCTGTCTGAGCGGCTAGGCCAATACCGCTAACTACTGTCTGTCTGAGCGGCTAGGCAAATACTGCTAACTACTGTCTGTCTGAGCGGCTAGGCCAATACCGCTAACTACTGTCTGTCTGAGCGGCTAGGCCAATACTGCTAACTACTGTCTGAGGTAACTAAGGGCTGATAGCTCCTTCAGGGTGAAACAGGGCAGTCTAAGGTTTGATAAGGAGGGAAAATGTAAAAAATGCATTTCAAAACATCTCATTTCAATTTGATGATAGTTAATTGTCCATGAAAATTAATTTTGCTACAAAATGTGTTTTTATTTAGAAAATTGACTGAACATGGTTAAATTTAGACTTACGTGACAGAAGGGTCTATCTGTTTGTATGCGTGTGCAGAACAAGCGCCACAGTAGGTATATCCTGCATGCCTGAAAACACAGAGGACACCGTTACACAGACCCCCCACTGCCCCCTAGCACCACATAGACCCCCCACTGCCCCCTAGCACCACATAGACCCCCCACTGCCCCCTATCACCACATAGACCCCCCACTGCCCCCTATCACCACATGTACATTACAGTCATTCATATGCTGTTATCATATCATATTTAGAATGACTTCTGATGACAAGATGAGGCCTTTTTTAACGACCGTTATCAGAAACAACGACCAGTGGTGCTTACGGTGCTATGATTGCTCTAGCTGGTGTGACAGTGGACTGGGCTTGAGACAACCAACCTTCTAGTTGTGTATTCAGCTGGGAGCCTGTAGAACGGGAAGAGGGGGAAGAACACTATTAATGAATATCAAACTGCTGAACCCAATGGCTCTTACACGCATCATTAACTGCTATAGAGAGAGTCAGACGTTTTAAGTTCCTCGGCATCCACATCACCGAGGACTCGACATGGACCAACACCGTCACTCTTGTCAAAACAGCGTCTCTGCTTCCTTGGGGGCGGCTGAGGTTCGGCATGCTACCCCAGGTCCTCTCCAAATACTAGCGCAGCACCGTTGAGAGCATCGTCGCCAGTTGCATCACGGCCTGGTGCAGGAACTGCTCTGTCCACGACCGCAAGGCCCTCCAGCGGGTGGTGAAGATGGCCCAGGACATCACTGGGACCGTGCTCCCACCCATCCAGGACATCACTGGGACCGTGCTCCCACCCATCCAGGACATCACTGGGACCGTGCTCCCACCCATCCAGGAACATCACTGGGACCGTGCTCCCACCCATCCAGGACATCACTGGGACCGTGCTTCCACCCATCCAGGACATCACTGGGACCGTGCTCCCACCCATCCAGGACATCCCTGGGACCGTGCTTCCACCCATCCAGGACATCCCTGGGACCGTGCTTCCACCCATCCAGGACATCCCTGGGACCGTGCTTCCACCCATCCAGGACATCACTGGGACCGTGCTCCCACCCATCCAGGACATCACTGGGACCGTGCTCCCACCCATCCAGGACATCACTGGGACCGTGCTCCCACCCATCCAGGACATCACTGGGACCGTGCTCCCACCCATCCAGGACATCACTGGGACCGTGCTTCCACCCATCCAGGACATCTATTCGAAACGGTGCCAAAGGAAGGCCCGCAGTATCATCAAGGACCCCACACACCTCAGCCACGAGCTGTTCACTGCCTTACCGTCAGGCAGGCAGGCAGGAAGCAACTCACCTTAGTACACATCACCCCCCCCCCCCCCTTCCCCAAAACATCACCCCCCCCCTTCCCCAAAACATACCACTGCACAATTTAAAACACTTGCCCCCCCAATCCCCCCTTCCCCAAAACATACCACTGCACAATTTAAAAAACACTTGACCCCCAATCCCCCCTTCCCCAAAACATGTGTAAATCTTGGACTATAAATGGTTCCTTCCTGTATTATACTGATGCTAAAATGTCTATTCTATTCTACTGAGACATTCACTTTATGTTCGTGTTCATATCTTTTATTATTTCTTATTGTTGTTGCATTGTGGAGAAGGAACCTGCAGCCAGCATTTGGTTGGATGGTGTATTCCACGTGTCTCCTGTACATACAACTAGTAAAACCAAACACATTAGGTTGGAGTCTGTTTGTGCCATAATGCAAGTCCTTGTCATGCTAAACATTGTCTGGCATGGCAAGGAGTTGACATGACAGCACAGAATGATCTGGGACAAGGCTAATCAGAAGCTCATGTCTCAGACTGACTGAATCTGTATGGAGCAGCTCGCTGGCTTACTGGGGTATGATGCACCGATAGTGAACGACTGAATCTGTATGCAGCAGCTCGCTGGCTTACTGACTGAATCTGTATGCAGCAGCTCGCTGGCTTACTGACTGAATCTGTATGCAGCAGCTCGCTGGCTTACTGACTGAATCTGTATGCAGCAGCTCGCTGGCTTACTGAATGATTGTATGCAGCAGCTTCACTGGCTTTACTGACTGATCTGTATGCAGCAGCCGCGGCTTACTGACTGAATCTGTAATGCAGCAGCTCACTTGGCTTACTGACTGAATCTGTATGCAGCAGCTCCTGGTTACGGGGTATGATGCACGAGTGAACGGACGGAATCTGTATGCAGCAGCTCGCTGGCTTACTGGGGTATGAATGCACCGATAGTGAACAGTGTTTTTCCTTCAATCAATCCAATGCATTGAGCAAAGAGGAGTCAATATTTGTGAAGATAAATAATGAATGTCCTCGTCTGCCTAGACAATGTTTACTAATGAGTTGTGACGCATTAGGACTGCATGTGTGTTTGTGTTTAGGCCTACCATCGATGCACTGCTTAAATAATTCCGGTGAAACGAAATGCGGACAGACAGGAGCTAGCCTATCCCATCCTTCCTGATTTAACTGAAATGAGACAGACAGAGCTAGCCGATCCCATCCTTCCTGATTTAACTGAAATGAGGACAGACAGAGCTAGCCGATCCCATCCTTCCTGATTTAACTGAAATGAGGACAGACAGAGCTAGCCGATCCCCCCAAAAATGAAATATTATTTAGCTGCTAATGTCGCTATCATAAAGAATTACAAATGCCATGATGATCTGGACGAGACTGCCGAATCAAGGCAAAGGTAAGAATCTCTGGATTAACTATCTATTGTTAGCTAAATTTAGTAATTAATAAATCGGCTACATTTCTTTAAATGCACAACTTTGTGAACTGTCTTGTGCAAGTTTTAAATTGACACAATACCTGTTAGCAAAGGTGTCCTCTAGAGATGACGTGTAGGAGCTTGCAGGGATTTGTAGTTTTTCATCATGTCTACTTAGCATTTTTGAATCTCAGAGTAAATAGAGCCGACTATATTGATAAAAGTCACCTTGTCAGAGAGATTTAGATGGTTATCAAAACATCACGCCAGGGTAAGCCTACACGAAACACAGCCCTTATTTGAAGTGTTTCTAAAATTAATGGTGGACCGCTAGGTTTTATGGGTATTATGACACCTCCACTGTGGGGCTCTATTGTGCGCAACTTTTGACCACAGCACTATTCCCTATATAGAGGAGTGCACTATATAGGGAATAGGGTGCCATTCTCTGGTCTAAAGTAGTGCACTATATAGGGAATAGGGTGCCATTCTCTGGTCTAGAGGAGTGCACTATATAGGGAATAGGGTGCCATTCTCTGGTCTAAAGTAGTGCACTATATAGGGAATAGGGTGCCATTTGGGATGCATGGTGAATGATGTCACCTAATCCCACACCAGCAGAGCTCCTGGCACTCTGAGCTTTTGGGAAGCGCTCTGCTGATCACTGGCATTTAAGGCTACTTCCCAAATGGCGCCCTATTCCTTATGTAGAGTACTACCTTCCAGTTAATAGGGCGTTGGTCAAAACTAGTACACTATATAGGGAGCCATTTGGGACACATGCCTTAGAGAGCACGTCAACCCTTCCCCAATACACACACGTTGACAGGCCCCTGGTTAGAAAGCAGTTTAGGGGTTAAGTGCCTTGCTCAAGGGCACAATGGAGGATTAATGTCCCTTCAACATTACTTTTCTTCCCAATGTGACCCCCGACACATCATTGTCTGTCTGTCTCTTACCGGCTGGCTTCATGAGCCAGCACCTTGGGGTTGACTGGGCTGGAGCAGAGAGATAACAGGGAGAGACAGGTCTGTTCACTGGGCTGGAGCAGAGAGATAACAGGGAGAGACAGGTCTGTTCACTGGGCTGGAGCAGAGAGATAACAGGGAGAGACAGGTCTGTTCACTGGGCTGGAGCAGAGAGATAACAGGGAGAGACAGGTCTGTTCACTGGGCTGGAGCAGAGAGATAACAGGGAGAGACAGTCTGTTCACTGGGCTGGAGCAGAGAGATAACAGGGAGAGACAGGTCTGTTCGCTGGGCTGGAGCAGAGAGATAACAGGGAGAGACAGGTCTGTTCGACTGGGCTGGAGCCAGAGAGATAACAGGGAGAGACAGGTCTGTTCGCTGGGGCTGAGCAGATAACAGGAGGATACAGGTCTGTTCAATGGGCTGGGAGCAGAGATAACAGGGAGAGACAGGTCTGTTCACTGGGCTGGAGCAGAGATACAGGAGAGACAAGGTCTGTTCACTGAGACAGGTCTGTTCACTGGGCTGGAGCAGAGATAACAGGGAGAGACAGGTCTGTTCACTGGGCTGGAGCAGAGATAACAGTGGAGAGACAGGTATGTTCACTGGGGCTGGAGCAGAGATAACAGGGAGAGACAGGTCTGTTCACTGGGCTGGAGCAGAGATAACAGGGAGAGACAAGGTCTGTTCACTGGGCTGGAGCAGAGAGATAACAGGGAGAGACAGGTCTGTTCACTGGGCTGGAGCAGAGATAACAGGGAGAGACAGGTCTGTTCACTGGGCTGGAGCAGAGAGATAACAGGGAGAGACAGGTCTGGTTCGCTGGGCTGGAGCAGAGATAACAGGGAGAGACAGGTCTGTTCGCTGGGCTGGAGCAGAGATAACAGGGAGAGACAGGTCTGTTCACTGGGCTGGAGCAGAGATAACAGGGAGAGACAGGTCTGTTCACTGGGCTGGAGCAGAGATAACAGGGAGAGACAGGTCTGTTCACTGGGCTGGAGCAGAGAGATAACAGGGAGAGACAGGTCTGTTCACTGGGCTGGAGCAGAGAGATAACAGGGAGAGACAGGTCTGTTCACTGGGCTGGAGCAGAGAGATAACAGGGAGAGACAGGTCTGTTCACTGGGCTGGAGCAGAGAGATAACAGGGAGAGACAGGTCTGTTCACTGGGCTGGAGCAGAGAGATAACAGGGAGAGACAGGTCTGTTCACTGGGCTGGAGCAGAGAGATAACAGGGAGAGACAGGTCTGTTCACTGGGCTGGAGCAGAGAGATAACAGGGAGAGACAGGTCTGTTCACTGGGCTGGAGCAGAGATAACAGGGAGAGACAGGTCTGTTCACTGGGCTGGAGCAGAGAGATAACAGGGAGAGACAGGTCTGTTCACTGGGCTGGAGCAGAGAGATAACAGGGAGAGACAGGTCTGTTCAACAACTTGTGTTTGCGTCCCAAATCCCACCTTATTCCGTTTAATGGGCCCTCATTTTGACCAGGGACCTAAGGGCCAGAGAATAGGGTGCCATTGGGGAAATAACCTGTGTATCATTGATCAGTATATATGTTGTCCTCCTCACTACAACTGTATGCAAAGCAAACTGACAAGTCTCTAGCTGAGGTTATTAATCAAGCCCATGATTCACTAAAGGGTAATGTCATTGTGTTGACTGATGAGCTAAAAGATCTCGCTACATCCTCACTGTAAGATATTTTGAACACAGTCATATACTAACTCACTGAGATTCCTTCACATGTACATGAGAGCAAAATGTATGGAGTGTGATACACACTAGGCCCCTTGGGTTAGGGTTAGCTTCAATGCCAAAAAATAGATATACTTTTGCCTTTAATTTGACAAAAGCTGGATCCCTTCTAGCCACAACCCTAGACTAGTAGCTACATTTGGCTAGTAAGGGACTTAGTAGCAAAGCTTGCTATGCTAAAACAGAAGTCATGTGTGAGATGAGGGATAAGCTAGCTAGCTGGTCCCCAATGCAATTACAGCACTCAATGTGCTGCCTAGACCTACCCAGAGAGCCAGTCCTTTGTTCCAGGCGAGAGGGATTTATATTTTGACCAAACAACCAGGGAGGGCCAGTCAGCTAGCCAGATCACTGACAACTCGCTGCAGAAGTACTTTGGTGGAGTAGGGTAGGCTAGAATGATAAATAGTTGGTGAATCTTTGCTATAATGGTTAACTGACCGTTCACGGAGATGGTTGTCAGTGTTTTGACATAACTGCGGCAGGTAGCTTAGTGGTTAAGAGCGTTGTGCCAGTAACCGAAAGGTCGCTGGTTCTAATCCCCGAGCCAACTAGGTGAAAAATCTGTCGGTGTGCCCTTGAGTAAGGCACTTAACCCCAATTGCTCCTGTAAGTCGCTCTGGATAAGAGCGTCTGCTAAAATGACTAAAACATGTAAAAAATGTAAATAACTAGCTAATACTGTCGACAAGGGTTGCTAGCAATAACTACCTAGTTGGCTAGCCATTTCTTCCAATGATCAGGTCAAATAGCCCACCATTTAATCGCCAAACCATTTCCACTGGACGGCCATGGATACAAGTTCTGAGTGAACAAGACATGCATGGACCAAATCCTTGTACGTGTTAGCTAGCTTCTAACGCTTGCTTTTAAAATGACCCCAAAAAATCTGCCTACTCTGCTGTTTGATACAAGAAGTGCCAGCTGATGCAAGCTAGGTAGCAGACTGTTGATCTGAGCCATCTGATATAGAACGGCCTGTTGTTTTTTTACCTCACCTCTCTCCTACTCAATTAGCCAGCTAGCCAGCTAGCCACCCATCTAACGTTCGCTAGTTACTTTTCCGGACAACAACAGCCCAAAGAGAGACCTGTCTGTAGCTAGCTAGCAAGGTTTGTTAACTAGCTACTACCTCGGACAACAGCCCAAAGAGAGACCTGTCTGTAGCTAGCTAGCAAGATATGTTAACTAGCTACTACCTCGGACAACAGCCCAAAGAGAGACCTGTCTGTAGCTAGCTAGCAAGATATGTTAACTAGCTACTACCTCGGACAATAGTCCCATCGAAAGAGAGTTATGTAGCTAGCAAGGTTGGCTAACCAGGTTAGCTACATACCCGGACAGCAACCCAAACATTAGAGGCAGGTCTGCTGCTAGCTATCTTGGTTAGTTAACTAGTTAACCCTGGTCTCTGGCCCATTCCCCGGTTCAGTTCTCTACCTGAGGCGGTGTACCAACTGCCAGCGTGACTTGCTTCTCTGCAAACTGTTCGGTTCGACATCTTAGCTCCCGAGTTGCCTATCTTGGTAAGTCGGAACCTTGTCGGGTAGAAAAATAAAGAAAAACTCGGGGGAAAACTGACTAAAATGAAACCACCAATAAAAACAAAAGTCGGCTAGACAAAGGAGGAATGCAAAAAAAATAGTCAAGTTATCCAGACAGCTCAATTTAAATGATGAGAAAAGTGTGTTTGATAGCAGGCTACTTCAAAATAAGATCTTAAAAACGATGGCGTTAGTTACGGATGAACAAAAGCTCAATGCAGTTTGTCTGTTGGTTGCCAAAATAGCACTATTGACTTGACTAAAAACTGGTTTGGCGAAATCGGCCTAGCTAGTAGCAACTGTGCATCATAATCGACAAAACTAATATGGCTGGTTAACATACAGCAGAGATATTAGAGAAAATAGGAGATAGGAATCGTATTGGGCAATGGCTGAGAGACGTAGATCGCCTCACCCAGCAGACTGGCGACTAATTGCATTCACGTTGTCATGCCGCGTCACCCGGTTGCTAAAATGATACTCACGCAATCCCATTTTTTACATTATTTTTTATAAACCTTTATTTAACTAGGCAAGTCAGAGTTAAGAACACATTCTTATTTACAATGAAGGCCTACCAAAAGGCCTCCTGCGGGGACGCGGGCTGGGATTAAAACTAAATAAAATATAGGACAAAACACATCAAGACAATAGAAATGGCGCAGGAGGGGATGGCTGCAGTTTTATGGACTCTTATGGCGCAGGAGGGGATGGCTGCAGTTTTATGGACTCTTATGGCGCAGGAGGGGATGGCTGCAGTTTTATGGACTCTTATGGCGCAGGAGGGGATGGCTGCAGTTTTATGGACTCTTATGGCGCAGGAGGGGATGGCTGCAGTTTTATGGACTCTTAACCAACCGTGCTATTTTGTTGGTTTTTTCGCATTGTTTGTAACTTATTTTGTACATAATGTTGCTGCTACCTTCTCTTATGACCTAAAAGAGCTTTTGGATTGTTATTTTACTGCTGCTCCTTAATTATGTTACTTTTTGTAAATTATTTTTTTGGTATTCTTTCTTAAAACTGCATTGTTGGTTAAGGGCTTGTAAGTAAGCATTTCACTGTAATGTCTACACCTGCTGTATTCGGCGCATGTGACATAAGATTTGATTTGACACCACAACACTACATAAAGAGAGACCTAAAACAACACCATAGCATGAAATGGTCCACCCACGCAGACTGTGTGGTGAAAAAGGCGCAACAGAGCCTCTTCAACCTCAGGAGGCTGAAGAAATTCGGCTTGGCACCTAAAACCCTCACAAACTTTTACAGATGCACAATTGAGAGCATCCTGGTATGGCGACTGCACCGCCCGCAACCACAGGGCTCTCCAGAGGGTGGTGCGGTCTGCCGAACGCATTATCGGGGGCAAACTACCCGCCATCCAGGACACCTACAGCACCCGATGTCACAGGAAGGCCAAAAAGATCATCAAGGACATCAACCACCGAGCCACTGCCTGTTCACCCCGCTATCATCCAGAAGGTGCATCAAAGCTGGGACCGAGAGAATGAAAAACAGCTTCTATCTCAAGGCCATCAGACTGTTATGAAAAATGTATGCACTCACTAACTGTAAGTCGCTCTGGATAAGAGTGTCTGCTAAATGACGTAAATGTTAAATAGCCATCACTAGCACATTAGAGGCTGCTGCTGCCTATTGAAATCACTGGCCACTTTAAGAAATGGAACACTAGTCACTTTAATAATGTTTACAGTCACTTTAATAATGTTTCCATATCTTGCACTACTCATCTCATATGTATATACTGCATTCTATTCTATAATATTCTACTGTATCTTAGTCCATGCCGCTCTGTCATTGTCATTGCTTGTCCATATATGTATATTTTCTTAAATTCCATTCCTTACTAGTTTTGTGTGTATTAGGTATATGTTGTGAAATTGTTATATATTACTTGTTAGATATTACTGCACTGTCGGAGCTAGAAGCACAAGCATTTCGCTACACCCGCTATAACATCTGCTAAACACGTGTATGTGACAAATACAATTTGATTTGGTAGCAACACAACATGGCAGCAGCACAAAACATGGTACAAACATTATTGGGCACAGACAACAGCACAAAGGGCAAGAAGTTGGAGACAACAATACATCACGCAAAGCAGACACAACTGTCAGTAAGAGTGTCCATGACTGAGTCTTTCAACGAAGAGATGTAGATACAACTGTCCAGTTTGAGTGTTTTTTGCTCAAAGTCAGGGTATAAATCGAGAAACCTTTTCCTTAAAAGTACATAATGTCACGATTCAAAAGCTATACGATATTACGATTTATAATGTTATTGACGAAATTCATGCTAATGTTGGGTTCTTGAGCTGGAGACGAATTGACTTCCATTCACTCCTTGTCCCAGAATCACCCAGAATGCACCGCGCAGCCCATTGACGACATACGATATCAAGGGTGTTTCCCATCTCCTCAAAAGTATCTCTGCATACAGTCACAGCAAAGATTTGGTCACAGGAAGTAACTAGGAAACTCGGCCATTTCCGACATGCTGATTCGTTGAACGCGGCACGTGTAGAACTACAACCAGGCAGCGTGTCGGACATGTCCAAGTTTCCTAGTTCCAACCAGCATGCATCAATTCCTTCCGTCCACAGGCAGCGTGTCGGACATGTCCAGGTGTCCTAGTTCCAACCAGCATGCATCAATGCCTTACGTCCACAGGCAGCGTGTCGGACATGTCCAGGTGTCCTAGTTCCAACCAGCAGGCATCAATGCCTTACGTCCACAGGCAGCGTGTCGGACATGTCCAGGTGTCCTAGTTCCAACCAGCATGCATCAATGCCTTACGTCCACAGGCAGCGTGTCGGACATGTCCAGGTGTCCTAGTTCCAACCAGCATGCATCAATGCCTTACGTCCACAGGCAGCGTGTCGGACATGTCCAGGTGTCCTAGTTCCAACCAGCAGGCATCAATGCCTTACGTCCACAGGCAGCGTGTCGGACATGTCCAGGTGTCCTAGTTCCAACCAGCATGCATCAATGCCTTACGTCCACAGGCAGCGTGTCGGACATGTCCAGGTGTCCTAGTTCCAACCAGCAGGCATCAATGCCTTCCGTCCACAGGCAGCGTGTCGGACATGTCCAGGTGTCCTAGTTCCAACCAGCATGCATCAATGCCTTACGTCCACAGGCAGCGTGTCGGACATGTCCAGGTGTCCTAGTTCCAACCAGCAGGCATCAATGCCTTACGTCCACAGGCAGCGTGTCGGACATGTCCAGGTGTCCTAGTTCCAACCAGCAGGCATCAATGCCTTACGTCCACAGGCAGCGTGTCGGACATGTCCAGGTGTCCTAGTTCCAACCAGCAGGCATCAATGCCTTACGTCCACAGGCAGCGTGTCGGACATGTCCAGGTGTCCTAGTTCCAACCAGCAGGCATCAATGCCTTACGTCCACAGGCAGCGTGTCGGACATGTCCAGGTGTCCTAGTTCCAACCAGCATGCATGCATCAATGCCTTACGTCCACATTGTCGAGGCTGCTAAGGGGCGGCTGCGTGGATTGGCTGCTCGAGGATAATACAGAGGAACGATTCGTTAAAATGTTTTGTAGGCGTGTAGAAAGAGTGGGTATGCCATAGAGGTCTATGGGATGTGCTGGGTTTGGCTCAGTTCACGCATATATTATATATTTCTTGATTTTCCCTCATGTAAAACTGGAATAGATATGATTATAAAAGCATAGTTATGACGTTTAGAACCGATTCAAAAATAACCCTTTTGCCGTGACATTGTGTATCGCAATGCCGTGACCCGGATTCGAACCGGGGTTGCTGCGGCCACAACGCAGAGTACTAACCACTATACGATCACGGCGAGCTACCAGGGCTTGAGCAAACGTGGGAGATATTCCCGTTATAGTACTCGCCTGCACCGAATTTTGATGAAGATGATTGATTGTACTGTAAGGAAATCGTTGTACAAGGCTGATTTTACCGAATGCAAACCGTGCCTTCTTCGGGACAAACTGTGATGAATTTAAGCGAAACCAAGGCGACATGGAATAATCCACGTAAAAGATTTAGGATTGGTCATATCTGTGACTAGGGTTGCAGCGGCAGAGTTTATGTAAGGTGACCAACACGAACAACAGAAAACCAACAGCTATTTACACCACTGTCAATTCCATGTAGTTTGTTTTGTATTTTTTATAATACTGTACAATGGAAATAAAACCATGTATTTGGTGTTTTATAGGCATCAAAGCACTTGATGCGCGTGAATTTTCACACTAGCAATGATTTAGCTGATAGTTGCTTTATTGAGGAAAGCTTTATTACAATGACTGATATGTGGTTGTCGTAAGAATACAGAATCACTCACAACGTCGCTCAAAATATCAGACTTTTGAAGTAAGGCATGTATGTTTAATGTGTTTATATGGGGGAAGAAACACTCTGTAACGTAGTCAATTAGAGAAACAAAAAAATACATGTTTGTTCAACAAAATTGTATCATATATATAAAAAAAGGAATCAGTACACACCAGCTGGTACACCTACAGTATATATATATATATTTATACACACTACCAGTCAAAAGTTTGGACACACCTACTCATTCAAAGCTTTTTCTTTATTTTTACTATTTTCTACATTGTAGAATAATAGTGGAGACATCAAAACTATGAAATAACACATATATAATAATGTAGTAACCAAAAAAGTGTTAAACAAATCAAAATATATTTAGATTCTTCAAATAGCCACCCATTGCCTTGATGACAGCTTTGCACACTCTTGGCATTCTCTCAACTAGCTTCATGAGGTAGTCAACCTGGAATGCATTTCAATTAACAGGTGTGCCTTCTTAAAAGTTAATTTGTGGAATTTCTTTCCTTCTTAATGCGTTTGAGCCAATCAGTTGTGTTGTGACAAGGTAGGGGGGTATACAGAAGATAGCCCTATTTGGTAAAAGACCATGTCCATATTATGGCAAGAACAGCTCAAATAAGCAAAGAGAAACGACAGTCCATCATTACTTTAAGACATGAAGGTCAGTCAATACGGAACATTTCAAGAACTTTGAAACCACTACTAAAGGACACCAATAATAAGAAGAGACCTGCTTGGGCCAAGAAACACGAGCAATGGACATTAGACCGGTGGAAATGTGTCCTTTGGTCTGGAGTCCAAATTTGAGATTGTAGGTTCCAACCGCTGTGTCTTTGTGAGACGCGGTGTGGGTGAACGGATGATCTCTGCATGTGTATTTCCCACCGTAAAGCATGGAGGAGGAGGTGTTATGGTGTGGGGGTGCTTTGCTGATGACACTGTGATTTATTTTGAATTCAAGGCACACTTAACCAGCATGGCTACCACAGCATTCTGCAGCGATACGCCATCCCATCTGGTTTGGGCTTAGTGGGACTATCATTTGTTTTTCAACAGGACAATGACCCAACACACCTCCAGGCTGTGTAAGGGCTATTTTACCAAGAAGGAGAGTGATGGAGTGCTGCATCAGATGACCTGGCCTCCACAATCACCCGACCTCAACCCAATTGAAATGGTTTGGGATGAGTCGGACCACATAGTGAAGGAAAAGCAGCCAACAAGTGCTAAGCATATGTGGGAACTCCTTTAAGACTGTTGGAAAAGCATTCCAGGTGAAGCTGGTTGAGAGAATGCCAAGAGTGTGCAAAGCTGTCATCAAGGCAAAGGGTGGCTATTTGAAGAATCTCAAATATAAAATGTATTTAGATTTGTTTAACACTTTTTTGGTTACTACATGATTCCATATGTGTTATTTCATGGTTTTGATATCTTCACTATTATTCTACAATGTAGAAAATAGTAAAAATAAAGAAAAACCCTTGAATGATTAGGTGTGTCCAAACTTTTGACTGGTAGTGTATATATATAAAACAAAAACGTTACAATTCAGAAGCAGAATGAAAGACACAGCTTGTCATTGTTAATAAGTCCACCAGTGTAGTTTCTTCAGAGATGTTTAGATGCGGTCCTCATAGTGAGACTTGTTCTGGAGGAGATGTGCAGCTAGAAATTCAATGGGATTATGAGGCCTGGAAGAGCAACAGAAGAGCTAGGATGAATACAACTTAAGTCATCAAATAAAACATTTATAAATTAAATGACAATTTCATATTTATTGGTCCACTATACAGAGATAACTGAAATGTGTTGTTTTATTTGTCAGAGTGCCCCAATAAATCAACGGGGGATTTCATCAGTGTGCGGACATTTATTCTTTATTTTAGAGCCCAGCCTCACCACACAACACAGGCTGATGTTGCGAGACTGAGGTTATGCAGCATGGGAGACAGGGAAAGAACATGTATTGGAGCCTGGTTCCGCTCTAGGTTGGGAGACAGGGAAAGAACATGTATTGGAGCCTGGTTCCGCTCTAGGTTGGGAGACAGGGAAAGAACATGTATTGGAGCCTGGTTCCGCTCTAGGTTGGGAGACAGGGAAAGAACATGTATTGGAGCCTGGTTCCGCTCTAGGTTGGGAGACAGGGAAAGAACATGTATTGGAGCCTGGTTCCGCTCTAGGTTGGGAGACAGGGAAAGAACATGTATTGGAGCCTGGTTCCGCTCTAGGTTTCTTCCTAGGTTCCTGCCTTCTAGGGAGCTCTTCCTAGCCAACGTGCTTCTGCCTCTGCATTGCTTGCTCTTTGGGGTTTTAGGCTGGGTATCTGTAAAGCACTCTGATGTAAAAAATATATTTGATTGATATTGTAGCCCACCTCTCTTTGGCTAGCACAGAGAGCCCCTGTAGAAGGAGCGGCACCACAGTCTGGTCCAGATATGCCCGTGTTGGGAGAGACTGAAGATCCACCTTCTGTTTAGACATCCTCTCGGTGTTGGACCTCTCGGTATCCTCCATCTTCTGGAGGGGAGGAGTAATCAAATCACATTTTATTGGCCACATGCGCCGAATACAACAGGTGTAGACATTACCGTGAATTGCTTACTTACAGCCCTTAACCAACAATGCATTTAATTTTTAATAAAAATGTAAAATAAAACAACAACAAAAAAAGTGTTGAGAAAAAAAGTGCAGCAGTAAAATAAAAGAACAGTAGGGAGGCTATATACAGGGGGTACTGGTACAGAGTCAATGTGAAATAACAGTAGGGAGGCTATATACAGGGGGTACCGGTACCGAGTCAATGGGAAATAACAGTAGGGAGGCTATATACAGGGGGGTACCGGTACAGAGTCAATGTGAAATAACAGTAGGGAGGCTATATACAGGGGTACCGGTACAGAGTCAATGTGAAATAACAGTAGGGAGGCTATATACAGGGGGTACCGGTACAGAGTCAATGTGAAATAACAGTAGGGAGGCTATATACAGGGGGTACCGGTACAGAGTCAATGGGAAATAACAGTAGGGAGGCTATATACAGGGGGGTACCGGTGCAGAGTCAATGTGAAATAACAGTAGGGAGGCTATATACAGGGGGGTACCGGTACAGAGTCAATGGGAAATAACAGTAGGGAGGCTATATACAGGGGGGTACCGGTACAGAGTCAATGTGAAATAACAGTAGGGAGGCTATATACAGGGGGTACCGGTACAGAGTCAATGGGAAATAACAGTAGGGAGGCTATATACAGGGGGTACCGGTACAGAGTCAATGGGAAATAACAGTAGGGAGGCTATATACAGGGGGTACCGGTACAGAGTCAATGTGAAATAACAGTAGGGAGGCTATATACAGGGGGGTACCGGTACAGAGTCAATGGGAAATAACAGTAGGGAGGCTATATACAGGGGGGTACCGGTACAGAGTCAATGGGAAATAACAGTAGGGAGGCTATATACAGGGGGGTACCGGTACAGAGTCAATGTGAAATAACAGTAGGGAGGCTATATACAGGGGGTACCGGTACAGAGTCAATGGGAAATAACAGTAGGGAGGCTATATACAGGGGGTACCGGTACAGAGTCAATGGGAAATAACAGTAGGGAGGCTATATACAGGGGGTACCGGTACAGAGTCAATGTGAAATAACAGTAGGGAGGCTATATACAGGGGGGTACCGGTGCAGAGTCAATGTGAAATAACAGTAGGGAGGCTATATACAGGGGGGTACCGGTGCAGAGTCAATGTGAAATAACAGTAGGGAGGCTATATACAGGGGGTACCGGTACAGAGTCAATGTGAAATAACAGTAGGGAGGCTATATACAGGGGGGGTACCGGTACAGAGTCAATGTGAAATAACAGTAGGGAGGCTATATACAGGGGGTACCGGTACAGAGTCAATGGGAAATAACAGTAGGGAGGCTATATACAGGGGGGTACCGGTACAGAGTCAATGTGAAATAACAGTAGGGAGGCTATATACAGGGGGTACCGGTACAGAGTCAATGTGAAATAACAGTAGGGAGGCTATATACAGGGGGGTACCGGTACAGAGTCAATGTGAAATAACAGTAGGGAGGCTATATACAGGGGGGTACCGGTACAGAGTCAATGGGAAATAACAGTAGGGAGGCTATATACAGGGGGGTACCGGTACAGAGTCAATGTGAAATAACAGTAGGGAGGCTATATACAGGGGGTACCGGTACAGAGTCAATGTGAAATAACAGTAGGGAGGCTATATACAGGGGGGTACCGGTGCAGAGTCAATGGGAAATAACAGTAGGGAGGCTATATACAGGGGGTACCGGTGCAGAGTCAATGGGAAATAACAGTAGGGAGGCTATATACAGGGGGGTACCGGTGCAGAGTCAATGGAAAATAACAGTAGAGAGGCTATATACAGGGGGTACCGGTACAGAGTCAATGTGAAATAACAGTAGGGAGGCTATATACAGGGGGTACCGGTACAGAGTCAATGGGAAATAACAGTAGGGAGGCTATATACAGGGGTACCGGTACAGAGTCAATGGGAAATAACAGTAGGGAGGCTATATACAGGGGGGTACCGGTGCAGAGTCAATGGGAAATAACAGTAGAGAGGCTATATACAGGGGGTATCGGTACAGAGTCAATGTGAAATAACAGTAGGGAGGCTATATACAGGGGGTACCGGTGCAGAGTCAATGTGAAATAACAGTAGGGAGGCTATATACAGGGGGTACCGGTACAGAGTCAATGGGAAATAACAGTAGGGAGGCTATATACAGGGGGGTACCGGTGCAGAGTCAATGGGAAATAACAGTAGAGAGGCTATATACAGGGGGGTACCAGTACAGAGTCAATGTGAAATAACAGTAGGGAGGCTATATACAGGGGGGTACCGGTACAGAGTCAATATGAAATAACAGTAGGGAGGCTATATACAGGGGGGTACCGGTACAGAGTCAATGGGAAATAACAGTAGGGAGGCTATATACAGGGGGTACCGGTACAGAGTCAATGGGAAATAACAGTAGGGAGGCTATATACAGGGGGTACCGGTACAGAGTCAATGGGAAATAACAGTAGGGAGGCTATATACAAGGGGGTACCGGTACAGAGTCAATGGGAAATAACAGTAGGGAGGCTATATACAGGGGGGTACCGGTACAGAGTCAATGTGAAATAACAGTAGGGAGGCTATATACAGGGGGGTACCGGTACAGAGTCAATGGGAAATAACAGTAGGGAGGCTATATACAGGGGGTACCAGTACAGAGTCAATGGGAAATAACAGTAGGGAGGCTATATACAGGGGGTACCGGTACAGAGTCAATGGGAAATAACAGTAGGGAGGCAATATACAGGGGGTACCGGTACAGAGTCAATGGGAAATAACAGTAGGGAGGCTATATACAGGGGGGTACCGGCTACTTGGGCATGTATAAGCATGTCAGGATGTAAGCCGATATTTCCCCACAAGTTTGCCACAATGTATACAGTTACTATAACAGGTAACATCAAGGTCTATAACACAGGCTAACATTTCCCTAACCTCGGCTCAAGGCTTCATTCAAGTTGAGGTGAAAGCCTGTGGCAGAGGCTAACATTTCCCTAAAACAGTCTCTCTCACACACACACCGTATATATAGTATAGTAATATAGTAGTATAGTAGTATAGTAGTATAGTATAGTAGTATAGTATAGTAGTATAGTATAGTAGTATGCTTACTTAATCGTGTCTTCTTAGTTCTTGTTTTTGTGCTACCTTGTTATTTTTAGTATTACAATGTTATTGATTAGTGCATTGTTGGGGTTAGAGCTTCACTGTACTTGTTCGTTCAAGCATTGAACCAGTGGCCTCCCGAGTGGCGCAGCAGTCTAAGGCATTACTACAGACCCGGGTTCATTCCCGGGCTGTGCCACAACCGGCCATGGCTGGGAGTCCCATAGGACGGCACACAATTGGCCCAGCGTCGTCCGGGTTAGGGGAGGGTTTGGCCGGGGGGGGGGCTTTACTTCGCTCATCATGCCCTAGCGACTCCTTGTGGCGGGCCGGGTGCCTGCAGGCTGACACCGGTCGCCAGTTGAACGGTGTTTCCTCCGACACATTGGTGCGGCTGGCTTCCGGGTTAAGCTGGCGGGTGTTAAGGAGCACGGTTAGGCGGGTCATGTTTCGGAGGACGCATGACTCCACCTTTACCTCTCCCGAGCCCGTTGGGGAGTTGCAGCGATGAGACAAGAACGAAATTGGGGAGAAAAAGGGGGGTACAAAAAAAACGTTCAAAAACTTAAAACACACACCAGTGTTGTGTTTGAGATTACCTAAAGCACGAAGCGGAGCGAATTACCTAAAGCACGAAGCGGATTACCTAAAGCACCGGAGCGGAGCGAATTACCTAAAGCACCGGAGCGGAGCGAATTACCTAAAGCACGAAGCGGATTACCTAAAGCACCGGAGCGGAGCGAATTACCTAAAGCACGAAGCGGATTACCTAAAGCTCCGGAGCGGAGCGAATTACCTAAAGCACGAAGCGGAGCGAATTACCTAAAGCACGAAGCGGAGCGAATTACCTAAAGCACGAAGCGGAGCGAATTACCTAAAGCACCGGAGCGGAGCGAATTACCTAAAGCACCGGAGCGGAGCGAATTACCTAAAGCACCGGAGCAGAGCGAATTACCTAAAGCACCGGAGCAGAGCGAATTACCTAAAGCATGACCGATTCAAGACCGGAGCGAATTACCTAAAGCATGACCGATTCAAGACCGGAGCGAATTACCTAAAGCATGACCGATTCAAGACCGGAGCGAATTACCTAAAGCATGACCGATTCAAGACCGGAGCGAATTACCTAAAGCATGACCGATTCAAGACCGGAGCGAATTACCTAAAGCATGACCGATTCAAGACCGGAGCGAATTACCTAAAGCATGACCGATTCAAGACCGGAGCGAATTACCTAAAGCATGACCGATTCAAGACCGGAGCGAATTACCTAAAGCATGACCGATTCAAGACCGGAGCGAATTACCTAAAGCATGACCGATTCAAGACCGGAGCGAATTACCTAAAGCATGACCGATTCAAGACCGGAGCGAATTACCTAAAGCATGACCGATTCAAGGGCATACCGATTCAAGACCGGAGCGAAATACCTAAAGCATGACCGATTCAAGACCGGAGCGAATTACCTAAAGCATGACCGATTCAAGACCGGAGCGAATTACCTAAAGCATGACCGATTCAAGACCGGAAGCGAATTACCTAAAGCATGACCGATTCAAGACCGGAGCGAATTACCTAAAGCATGACCGATTCAAGACCGGAGCGAATTACCTAAAGCATGACCGATTCAAGACCGGAGCGAATTACCTAAAGCATGACCGATTCAAGACCGGAGCGAATTACCTAAAGCATGACCGATTCAAGACCGGAGCGAATTACCTAAAGCATGACCGATTCAAGACCGGAGCGAATTACCTAAAGCATGACCGATTCAAGACCGGAGCGAATTACCTAAAGCATGACCGATTCAAGACCGGAGCGAATTACCTAAAGCATGACCGATTCAAGACCGGAGCGAATTACCTAAAGCATGACCGATTCAAGACCGGAGCGAATTACCTAAAGCATGACCGATTCAAGACCGGAGCGAATTACCTAAAGCATGACCGATTCAAGACCGGAGCGAATTACCTAAAGCATGACCGATTCAAGACCGGAGCGAATTACCTAAAGCATGACCGATTCAAGACCGGAGCGAATTACCTAAAGCATGACCGATTCAAGACCGGAGCGAATTACCTAAAGCATGACCGATTCAAGACCGGAGCGAATTACCTAAAGCATGACCGATTCAAGACCGGAGCGAATTACCTAAAGCATGACCGATTCAAGACCGGAGCGAATTACCTAAAGCATGACCGATTCAAGACCGGAGCGAATACCTAAAGCATGACCGATTCAAGACCGGAGCGAATTACCTAAAGCATGACCGATTCAAGACCGGAGCGAATTACCTAAAGCATGACCGATTCAAGACCGGAGCGAATTACCTAAAGCATGACCGATTCAAGACCGGAGCGAATTACCTAAAGCCCCCCCCCCCCCCCCCCCCCCCTACCCCTGACCGATTCAAGACCGGAGCGAATTACTAAAGCATGACCGATTCAAGACGGGAGCGAATTACCTAAAGCATGACCGATTCAAGACCGGAGCGAATTACCTAAAGCATGACCGATTCAAGACCGGAGCGAATTACCTAAAGCATGACCGATTCAAGACCGGAGCGAATTACCTAAAGCATGACCGATTCAAGACCGGAGCGAATTACCTAAAGCATGACCGATTCAAGACCGGAGCGAATTACCTAAAGCATGACCGATTCAAGACCGGAGCGAATTACCTAAAGCATGACCGATTCAAGACCGGAGCGAATTGAGTCCGAGTCAAGACCAAAGCCGGAGGAGGGGGGCAAGACCAAGTGAAGACCGGGAGCGGGACGAGAGGTCCGAGACAGAGTCAAGACCGAGACCAGAAAAACGTGAGTCCAATTCAAGACCATGACTGTCATTTTGTCAAATCGTCACCATAAGAGTTCAAAATGCCCAGTATTTCTGTCTTCATATTTCAGAAGAACATATGGATTCTTTAGACATTTAGAATGATGAAACAAAGCCTTCACATTATTACAAACACAGTGAGGACCTTCTACGCTTTCAGAGAAAGGCTAAGGATTTATAAAATAATAATAATATTATTATTATTATTTCCAATTCTGTTCTGATTTAACTTCTTCAGTTTTTGTTAGAAAGGAAAAGGTTAACACTGAAGAGAAAAAAGATCCAATCAGGATTTTCCTTTGGTGCTCTTGCTGCTTCATGGACAACCAGTTGACAGCTGTGTGCTCTCCCCTCTCTCTCCTTCCCTCTCTCTCTCTCTCCTCTCCCTCCTTCTCTCTCTCTCCTTCCCTCTCTCTCTCTCCTTCCTTCTCTCTCTCTCCTTCCCTCTCTCTCTCTCTCTCCTTCCTTCTCTCTCTCTCCTTCCTCTCTCTCTCTCTCTCTCCTTCCCTCTCTCTCTCTCCTTCCCCCTCTCACTAGGCTGTGTGCTCTCCCCCCCCCCACACACACACTACAGTAACTTACAGCTGTACGATTCTCCATGCTCTGATTCATGTCTGCGTTATCTGCATGTAAAGACAATACAATAACGGTGAGTAAAGGCAAATATGTTTATCAGGTGTCCAAGTCAGGGCTAGAAACAAAGTGATTAGCTAGCTAGTTATTATATTTCTATGGTTGTGATAGCATGCATTGGTCTTTGTTCTGATCTATATGTCAACGCTAACCAATCATCTGCAGTAAAGAGATGTCATTACTTATTGAAGGTAAACGATAAATTCGCCTATTTTGCTACCTACTACCAAATATTCTAGTAGTTAGTTTCTGCTAACTTTACATGATGACAACAGTCACCAGCTTCGAGTTAGCTTGTGTTAGCATAGCTTGCTAGCTACTAGGTGGTCCCTAATCTTCAGCTTCCAATGCGCTTATAAATCAGAAAGCTGCTGCCAAAAAATATTTGCTACATAATGCTAGGCGTTAGCTATTCATAAATTAGCATCTTCGGTTACCTTCTGCCATGATTTCTGACTTTTTGTCGACGCTGAAACAGCCAGGGAGAGCTAATCGAGCTATCGAGCAGTCGTCAGAAAATCAGACGCGTTCATTGGCTATCCACATTCCGGAAATTTGACTTTTAAAGGGATAGCACCGAAATTCCTGAACGTATTTCTAATAAATATCTTGTTACACTATCCTACTTTCAGTGCATGTCGATTTACGTGACTTTATTCCATTATCTTTGCTTGTATACACGAAGTATAGTATTTAGGCTCTAGTTCCACGCATGCGTAGTGCCAACTTCCCGTTACAACAAGACACAGCTGTCTTGGAACTGTCTGGCTGGACCTCTATAGTGGTTTTGTTATTAGACATGTTTACGATCATCTCTCTGATATGAAAATGGTTTGAGATAAAATGATCAATTGCTGAGGACGTTGACGCGCACATTTTTTGTGTACTTTTCTCTTCTTACATCTGTATTTGAGATTCTGATATAGCTATCTTGTCTTTATTTCGCTACCATGTTGGCCAAAAAACGGAGAACTCATTAGAAACTATCATAAGCTGGCATTCGAATACATGTCCGTGGCACTAAGGATCGATGAAGATGACAAAGGTTGAATGCATCTCCTTGTCTTATTTATTTTGTATATGTTTATCATACGTCATGTCGTGTGACTGTATGCAAGCATATGCAATGGCTCACTGGGAGTGTGTGTCTCTCTGCGTACCCTCTCTCTCGGTGTCTCTGAGCCTGTGGGTTTGTGATGGCAGGTGTGAAGGAGGAGGCAGTCCAGTGGTATCAGAAAGGCATTGCAGAGCTTCAGAAGGGGATCGCTATTGAAGTAACACCTCATCATCTTTCAAGTTAATATGAGGTGGTTTGTGTTGTGGCCATTTCACCACTAGAGTGAAAGCACCGCAAGCATTCAAAAGTGACCAAAACACCATTCCTGTTCTATGGAAAGGTTGACACTGTGTTAATAAAAGAGATAGTGGATACATTTCTATTCAGTATTATGAAGCAATGTGCTCGAGTGACGTGGGAAGTCTTCCAAACAACAGATTGTTTCAAACTAGACTAATTACTAAGACCCTACACCTCTTCCTACATGTTCTTTGTCAAATTTAGCTATAAAAGTAAATATTTTATAATGTTGCATTCTTCAGCTCCAGATTTCTGATCAATATAATTGGATTGATAATCAGAATGATTCATGACTGGGAAAATGGGGTAAATTTTAAT
>LR778283.1:47446495-47601396 GCA_902810595.1 Coregonus sp. 'balchen'
AGGAACTTTAAGAACTTTAAAAGAAATTAGGACTTTAAAAACTTAGGAACATTAGGAACTTTAAGAACATTAAAACATTAACAACATTAGGAACATTAGGAACTTTAAAGAACATTAGGAACTTTAAGAACGTTAGGAACGTTAGAACATTAGGAACAATTAAGAACATTAAGAAACATTCAGCGAACATTAAGAAACATTAGGATCATTAGTAACAATTAAGAACATTAAGAACCTTAGCGAACATTAAAAACATTAGGCAACATTATAGGAACATTAAGATAACATTATAGAACATTAACAACATTAGGAACATTAGGAAACCTTAAGAACATTAGGAACATTAAGAACGTTAGGAACGTTAGGAACCTTAGGAACATTAGGAACATTCGGAACATTTTAAGAAACATTAGGAAACATTAAGAAACATAGGAACATTATAAAACATTAGGCAAACATTAGCGAACATTAGACATTTAGAAATCTTAGAAACATTAGAAACATTAGAACCTTAGGAACATTAAGAACATTAGGAACATTAAGAACATTAGAAACATTAGGAACATTAGGAACATTAGGAACATTAGGAACACTCAAACCGTTGGCGGCCTGGCCACCTACTACCAATACCCCGTTCAAAGGCACTTAAATATTTTGTCTTGCCCATTCAACCCTCTTGAATGGCACACATACACCAATCCATGTCTCAAGGTTTCAAAATCCTTCTTTAACTGTCTCCTCCCCTTCATCTACCACTGATTAAAGTGGATTTAACAAGTGACATCAATACGGGATCATAGCTTTCACCTGGATTCACCTGGTTAGTCTGTATGTTGTGGAAATAATTCTCAGTGTAAATCTAATCAATGATTCTTTTAGCAGCAGCGTAGGTTTGAGGGGGTGTGAGGGTGTAAGTGTGTGGTGTGAGTAAGGAGGGTGTATGTGTGTATGGTGTGAGTAGGAGTGACAGTGAAGGTGTGTCTGAGTGGGTAGAGACCTGTGGATGGGCGTAGAGTCAGTGGGGATAGTCTGTGGGAGAGGGAGAGCAGTAGTTAGTCATTTAACAGTCTTATTAAGGCCAAGGGATAGAAGCTGTTTAGGAGTTTGTTGGTCTGAGCCTTGATGCACCTGTTCTGCTGGAAGGAAGCATGGAGAACAGTCCATGTCTCTGGTTGCTGGAGTCTTTGGCAATCTTTGGGGCATTTCTTATACACCGCCTGGCATATACGTCCTGGATGCCTGGGAGCTCACTAGGGGTGTTCTAACATGGCCATACTCGTATTAGTAAATTGACAGTTGATAGTCGGATCAAATCTGATGATACTCATTAGTGTTTTAATATTAGGGACAGATCGAAATTTACTGAGGGGAAGGGGTGTTCCAAAATAGGGGAGGGTTGTCAAACTTATTTTTTGCTTTGGAAAAGGTTGTGTCGTTTTTTTTTTTGGGGGGGGGGGGGGGGGGGGTCACTGTGTTTTTTCCCTGGTTTACCTTTACTCTTCTGCTCATATTTTCCCTATAAACAATGGCTTAACTTACTTTTGATATTACCTTAATAAAGTTTAGAAACTTTAGTGAAGGTTTGGTAAGGTGTGGCTATACTGAAGGGGAATGGAAACACTAGGATTTAGAACGCCAGCTAACTGTAACTGTAAATCACAATATTGGCATTGTTGCATCACTGGCAGGAGAGAAAAGTTTGGAACTCCCAAATATGGCTGAATTTACCGAGAGTAGCTCCGAGTCTGAGAATGAGTTTATAACAGAGGATGAAATAACGTTAGTTAGGGAGCCAATAAACCTACTGAAGCCGTTCATGTTTGAGCCGATCGTTGCCGCAGATCAGAGAGTTTGTTCTCGTAGCAGTAACAACACAGATATGCTGCCTGAAACACCTCAGCCAGAGGGTCGGCCAGTGGCGGCTCCTGAAAAAATTCTCAGGGGGGGCAATTTTTCTGATGATTTAGGTGACCTACACACATTTTAAAAAAGATATGTCCAGCAACAACATGAAGACAGGGGCAGCATATAAGTCAATACCAGAAGCATTTATTGACTGATCTCAAAAGTGTTGGGTTACCAGGGTTGGTGGAGCCCTCAGTTTCATCTTTGCCTCGCAAAGCTAACTCAAACACTCCGCAAAACTTCACACACTGGATTAGCCGGCTGAGGATGTGGCGGTTCTTGCTAATGTCGTAGTAAATATATTTGTTATAGTGAATATGGAATATGATATGTTGAGTAAAATGTTGTGCTAAGATCTATTTAGGTCAGGAGCTGGTTATAAGTTCTGTTCCTATCCAATAACAATGGACAAAAGGGTCCTATCTTGTCAGCCTTGTCAGCAGGTGGCCAAGGACAACACCCACGCCATAGGCCTCTCAGTTCTTCCAACTCACGAGTTCTTGCTCTGAGGACACACACACACACACACACAAACACACACACACACACACATCATCACTGTTAAACACACACACACACACACACACACACACACACACACATCATCACTGTTAAACACACACACACACACACAAAAAATCCCCTCTCTTAGGCTGAACATTTGAAGACAGAGAACCCGACTCAGAGCCAATGCAACAGTGACACTAGCCTGGAGGGGACCTCGCCCAACTCATCAGGACCAATCAGAAGATCAGAACTACTAGATTCAACCTACTTCATTTATTGCATAAAATGTCTGCACACAATGAAACATTGTCTTCAGATAACGAACGGGTCCGTGCACGCGATTCCAGATATCTTTACCTCTGAATAAACTGCCTTTATTATACCATATCCACCCTGTCCAAAGTCTCTACTTGGTCTCAGTTCTCCAGTAAACTTGTGATTATCAACACTAACCTCATTGTTGTGGCGGCGGACAGCTAGCCTGTATCCCTCATCCAGTTGAGTGGCAATGTTCACTCCCCAAAGCAGACAATCTCTAACAGCTATCCATGTGGGTCTTTGACAGCTCATGTTTCTTAATCTTTCCTGAAAGATGGTGCATGTCCGTTACACACCAGTCGCTGTCCAAGCGGTGCTGTCTGCCGTGCCGCCTTCAGGGTGAAAGAGTAAGCAGGGGGTAGCAGAAGACTGCATTAGCTACATCGCAGCCTGCTAGCCAGGTTTTTCGTTCGTACTAATTTTTGGAAAATCCTCGGGTGTAGGACTTTCCGCCTTTAGTAGAAACCTGTTGAATTATTAAATTTGGTCTGGGAGGTCCTAATTGTTTCGTTGCCAATTTATTTTGATTTGTTCGCCGACAAAAAGTAACTTATTTCAAAGAGACAATCGAGTTGCACTGAACGCTATAGCAATCTTACCAGTAGTACGTGAATTGATTGACGCTGCTACCCGCTCTTTTCTTAGTTACGTTCATGGTTACGTATGACGTAAGCGCGTAAGTGCAAGCCCTCAGAAACCCATAGAGATTGTATTGAAAGCTCTGATATTTGAAAAAAATAGATTTTACATGGGAGTCTATGAGAGACTTCTGGGCGATTTTCAACCTGACTGAAATCGCCCCAAAAGGGGGGGGGGGGGCATTTGAAGCACGACTTTAGCCTGATTGGACATTTAGTGGCAGATCAGACGTCAAGATTACAACACTGATAACTACTGTTGCCGTGATATAATTGATTAGGAAAAAAATCCCTTCCTTTTCCCGTTTGGCAGTGCGTCGCCCATATCGCACTATTGAACACACCGCCCCTGGGGTCGGCATAGCGGTGACACAAACTGGTGTGAGTGCGGATGCTGCCAGGTAATGGCTGGGGAGTAGGAGTCCGGATGCTGCCAGATAATGGCTGGGGAGGAGGAGTGCGGATGCTGCCAGGTAATGGCTGGGGAGGAGGAGTGCGGATGGCTGCTCCCAGGAAGGGGTGGGGGGGGAGTCCGGTGTCCAGGTATGGGGGGAGGAGGGAGTGCGGATGTCCAGGTAATGGCGGGGGGAAGGAGTCCTGTGCCATAGGCGGGGGGAGGAGGAGGAAAGGGCGGGGGGGGAGGGGGGGAAATGGGGGGGGAGGGGAGTGGGGGTACCCAGGGAAATGGCTGGGGGGGAGCCCCACTGCCAGGTAATGGCTGGGGAGGAGGAGCCCGGGATGCTCCGGGGTAAGGGGGGGGAGGGGGAGTGGGGGATATCCAGGTCATGGCGGGGATAGGGTGGGATCTGCCAGGTAATGGGGGGAAGATGCGGATGCTCCAGGTCAGGCTGGGGAGGAGGGGGTTTAAGGGGGGAAGGGGGGAGGAGGGGGGATGCTGCCATATGGCTGGGGATAAGTGTGGGTTTTAGAGAGTGGTGGCGATCGGCCCCAAAACCCAGGGTGGGGGCTTTTCTTCCAGTCAGAGGTTTCCTTCCTTCGGAGGCGACGTATTGGACGCTCACTAACCCTTATAAAGGATTCCCGGAAAAGGGTTCTACCATCAGCACCACCCCGGCCAGTTAAATAATTGTAAAAAGGGCTTGATTAGAATTTTTTTAAAAAAACCCTCAAGTGGGTGGTGCCAATTTTTCAGTACCCAAACGAGTTTTTACCCCAAAGCGCATTTGGCGCCAGTAACACACAACCTTTTGATGACGACCGGAGTCGATCGGCGAAGCGTCCATGTCATAAATATTTTTAAACCAATAATGGGGCTTGTATTAAAATACTTTGTGATTTAGTTCGGTATCAGCTAACTTTTCTTATGATTTGCTGCAGAGCATAGGGGGTGTCAGTTTATCGCCAGTTACCCTAGGGCACCAGGAGGAATTTGGACGAGGGGTACGGCGCCCTCATCCTTGCTGGTGTTGTTCTCCAGAAAGGCCGGATCCCCCGAAGCAGAGGCTTTACGTAATTTTAGTTTGAATTAAAAGTTATTTAGAAATCAACTGCTGTCATTTTTTAAAGAAAGGCCAAAATGCCTGCCCCTTAGGAAAAATAGTATTAGTTATTTGTCCACTATAACAACAGGTTCAAGCGTAACTAGAAAAATTTGGGGAAAGTTTAAAACTACTTTCAACGGCACAAACCCTTGTCCTGTTGAGAGTAGTGGCTTAGATAGCTGGGTTTGCCACCTTTGGGAAAGGAGGGTAACTCCACGGGGCAGCTAGTGGTAAAAGGATACTTGATAATATAGCCATTTAGCGACGCCTTTATGGCAGGGTAGGGGGTGAGGGGGGGTGGCAGGTAGGGGAAGGAGGATGTTGGCAGGTAGGGACGAGGAGGATGGTTGGCGGGTAGGGGAGGAGGATGGTTGGCAGGGTAGGGGGAAGGAGGATGGTTGGGCAGGTAGGGGAAAGGAGGATGGTTGGAGGTAGGGGAAGGGGGAAATGGTTGGCGGTAGGGGAAGGAGAAGGGTTGCAGAGGGGGAAGGAGGAGGGTTTGGCGGTAGGGAAAAGGAGGAGGTTGGCAGTAGGGGAAGGAGGATGGTTGGCAGGTAGGGGAAGGAGGATGGTTGGCGGGTAGGGGGAAGAGATGTAGCCGGTTAGGGGGGAAGGAGTTTGGTTGGCAGGGGGGGGAAGAGGGTGGTTGGCAGGTAGGGGAAAGGGGGGTTGCAGGTTAGGGGAAGAGGATTGTTGGCAGGTAGCAAAGGGGTGGTTGGCGGTGGGGGAAAGGTATAGTGGCAGGTAGGGGGAAAGGGAGGATGGTTGGCAGGTGGGGTAAAGGGAGGAGGGTTGCAGGTAGGGGGAAGGGGGAGGGTTTTGGAAGGAGGGCGAGGAGGATGGTTGAGTGGGGGGAAGGAGATGGTTGGCAGGTAGGGGAAAGGAGGAGGTTGGCCAGGTAGGGGAAGGAGATGTTGGCGGTAGGGGGAAGGAGGACGTTGGGCAGGTAGGGGAAGGGATGGTGGCAGTAGGGGCAGAGGATGGTTGGAAGGTAGGGGAAGGAGGAGGTTTGCAGGTAGGGGTGAGGAGGGGGTTTGGCAGGAGGGGGAAAGGAGGGTGGTTGGCGGGTAGGGGAAGGAGGAGGGTTTGGCAGGTAAGGGCGAGGAGGATGGTTGGCGGGTGGGAAGGGGTGGTTGGCAGTAGGGGGAAGGAGGATGGTTGCGGGTAGGGGAAAGGAAGGAGGTGGGGCAGGTAGGGGGAAGGGGAGGATGGTTGGCAGGTAGGGGGAAGGAGGATGGTTGGCAGGTAGGGGAAGGGGAGGGTTTGGGCAGGTAGGGGGAAGGGGGATGGTTGGCAGGTAGGGGCGAGGAGGTGGGGATTGTTTGGGGGAGGTGGGGGGAAAGGGGGAAAGGGGTTGGCAGGTGGGGGGAAAGGAGGATGGTTGGCGGTAGGGGGAAGGAGGATGGTTGGCAGGTAGGGGAAGGAGGATGGTTGGCAGGTAGGGGGAAGGGGAGGGTGGCAGGTAGGGGAAGGAGGATGGTTGGCAGGTAGGGGGAAGGAGGATGGGGGCCCGATAGGGGCCGGAGGATGGGTGGGTTGGCAGGGGGGGCGAGGATGGAAGGGTTTGGCAGTAGGGGGAAGGAGGATGTTGGGGTGGGGTGAGGAGGAGGGGTTGGCAGGAAAGGGGGGAAGGGGATGGGTTTGGCAGGTAGGGGAAGGGGGATGGTTGGCAGGTAAGGGCGAGGAGGATGGTGGAAGGTAGGGGGAGGAGGATGGTTGGCAGGTAGGGGGAAGGAGGATGGTTGGCAGGTAGGGGGAAGGAGGATGGTTGGGAGGTGGGGAAGGAGGATGGTTGGCAGGTAGGGGGGAAGGAGGATGGTTGGCAGGTAGGGGAAGGAGGAGGGTTGGGAGGGGGAGGAGGAGGTTGGCAGGTAGGGGGAAGGAGGATGGTTGGCAGGTAGGGGGGGCGGGGGGGGTGGGTGGGAGGTAGGGACGAGGAGGTGGGTGGCGGGGGTAGGGGCGAGGGGGGAAAGGGTGGCAGGTAGGGGGAGGAGGATGGTGGGCGGGGTAGGGAAAGGGGATGGTTGGCAGGTAGGGGAAGGAGGATGGTTGGCAGGTAGGGGAAGGAGGATGGGGGGGGGGGGAAGGAGGATGGGTTGGCGGTGGGGAAGGAGGATGGTTGGCAGGTAGGGGGGAAGGATGGTTGGCAGATAGGGGGAAGGAGGATGGTTGGGGGATGGGGGCGAGGGGGGTGGTTGGCAGGTAGGGGCGAGGAGGAAGGGTTGGCAGGAGGGGGAAGGAGGATGGTTGGCTGGTAGGGGTGAGGAGGATGGTTGGCAGGTAGGGGGAAGGAGGATGGTTGGCAGGGAGGGGGAAGGAGGGGTTTGGCGGGTTTAGGGACGAGGAGGTGGTTGGCCGGTAGGGGGAAGGAGGATGGGTGCGAGGGAGGGAAGGAGGGGTTTGGGCAGGTAGGGAAGGAGGATGGTTGGCCGGTAGGGGGAAGGAGGATGGTTGGCAGGTAGGGGAAGGAGGATGGGGGGCAGGATAGGGGCGAGAGGAGGTTGGCAGGTAGGGGGAAGGAGGATGGTTGGCAAGGGAGGGGAAGGAAGGGGTTTTGGGCGGGGTAGGGAGAGGAGGATGGTTGCCGGTTTAGGGGGAAGGAGGATGGTTGGCATGTAGGGTCAGGAGGATGGTTGGCCGGTAGGGGGAAAGGGAGGTTATGGTTGGCAGGGGGGGGGGGAAGGAGGTGGTTGGGCAGGTAGGGGAAAGGAGGATGGTTGGCAGGTAGGGGGAAGGAGGATGGTTGGCAGGTAGGGGAAGGAGGATGGTTGGCAGGTAGGGGGAAGGAGCGATGTTGAGCAGGTAGGGGAGAAGTGATGATGGTTGGCCAGGTAGGGGCGAAAGGAGGATGCGTTGCAGGGTAGTAGGGGGAAGGAGGGTGCGTTTGGCAGGTAGGAGCGGTGGGAAGGTGAATGCGTGGCAGGTAGGGGCGGAGGAGGGGGTTGGCAGGTAGCGGGAAGGAGGGGTGGGTTGGCAGGTAGGGGGAGAAGGAGGAGATGTGGCAGGTTAGCAGGGGAAAGGAGCCGATGGTTGGAGTAGGGGGAAGGAGGATAGTTGCCAGGGTAGGGGGACGGACGGATGCGTGGCAGGTAGGCGGGAAGGAGGATGACGTTGGAAGGTAGGGGGAAGGAGGATGGTGGCAGGTAGGGGCTGAGGAGGATGGTTGGCAGGTAGGGGGAAGGAGGAGGGTTGGCAGCGTAGGGGGAAGGAGGATGGTTGGACAGATAGGGGGAAAGGAGAGAGGTTGGCGGTAGGGGAAGGAGGATGAGTTGGCAGGATGGGGGGAAGGAGGATGGTTGGCAGGTAGGGGGAAGGAGGATGGTTGGCAGGTAGGGCGGAAGCGAGGATGGTGGCAGGTTAGGGGCGCAAGGAGGATGGTGGCAGGTAGGGAGGGAAGGAGGATGGTTAGGCAGGGAGGGGCGAAGGAGGGTGGTTGGCCAGGTAGGGGAAGGAGGGTGCCGTTGGAGGTAAGGGGGAAAGGAGAGGAATGGTTGGCAGCGTAGAGAGGAAGGAGGATGGTTGGCAGGGTAGGGGGAAGGAGCGATAGTAGTGATAGTTGGCAGTTAGTGGGAAGGAGGATGGTTGGCCAGGTAGGGGAAGGAGGATGGTTGGCGGTAGGGGGAAGGAGGATGGTTGGCAGTGGCAGGTAGGGGCCGAGGAGGATGGTTGGGGCAGGGTAGGGGGAAGGGAGGATGGTGGCATGGTAGGGGAAGGAGGATGGTTGGGCAGGTATAGGGGGAAGGGGGTGATGGTTGGCAGGTAGGGGAAGGAGGAGGTTGGCAGGTTAGGGGGAAGGAGGATTGGTTGGCAGGAGGGGAGGAAGGAGAGGTGTTGGCAGGTAGGTAGGGAAGGAGGATGGTGGCAGGTAGGGGCGAGGAGGATGGTTTGGCAGGTAGGGAGGAAGGAGAGATAGTTGGCAGGATCAGGGGAAGAGGAGTTATGGCAGGTTAGGGGGAAGGATGATGGTTGGCAGGGTTAGGGGAAGGAGGATGGTTGGCAGGTTAGGGTTGAGAGGATGTTGGCCAGGTAGGGGGAAGGAGTAGAGGATGGTTGGCAGGTAGGGGAAGGAGGATGGTTGCAGGTAGGGGGCGAGGAGATGTGGCAGGTAGCGGGAGGGAAAGGAGGATGGTTGGCAGGTAGGGGGAAGGGAGGATGGTGGCAGGTATAGGGGGGGGAAGGAGGATGGTTGGCAGGTAGGGGCGAAGGAGGAGGTTTGCAGGTAGGGGGAAGGAGGACGGTTGGCAGGTAGGGGAGGAAGCGAGGATGGTGCGCCAGGTAGGGGGAAGGAGGAGGATGGTTGGCCAGGGAGGGCGGAAGAGGGATGGTTGGCACGGGTAGGGGGAAGGCCAGGATGGTTGGCAGGGTAGGGCGGGAAGGGGGAGAGGATGAGTTGGCCGGTAGGGGGAAGGAGGATAGTTGGCCAGGTCGGGGGAAGGAGGATGGTTGGCAGGAGGGGGAAGGAGGATGGTGGAAAGGGTAGGGGAAGGGAGGGAAGCGAGGATGGTTGGCAGGTAGGGGACGAGGAAGGTGGTTGGAGGTGGGGGAGGGAAGGAGGATGGTTGGCAGGTAGTGGAAAGGAGGATGGTTGGCAGGAGGGGGAAGGAGAGATGGGTGGCAGGTAGGGGGAAGGAGGATGGTTGGCGTAGGGGGGAAAGGATGGGTGGTTGGCGGTAGGGGCAGGAGGATGGTGGCAGGGTAGGGCCGAGGAGGATGGTTGGCAGGTAGGGGGAAGGAGGATGGTTGGCAGGTAGGGGGAAGGAGGGATGGTTGGCAGGTAGGGGAAGGAGGGTGGTAGGCAGGTGGCCTTTTTTTTTTTTTCTTTTTCGGGAAGAGAGGAGGGTTAGGAGGTAGGGGCGAGGAGGATGGTTGGCAGGGTAGGGGGAAGACGAAAGGATGGTTGGCAGGTAGGGGAAGGAAGGATGTGTTGGCAGGTAGGGCGCGAGGAGGATGAGTTTGGCGGTAGGGAAGAGAGGATGGTTGGCAGGTAGGGGCGAGGAGGAGGTTGGCAGGAGGGGGGAAGGAGGATGGTTGGCAGGTAGGGGAAGGAGGATGCGTTGCCCAGGAGGGGGCAGAGGATGGTTGGCAGGTAGGGGGAAGCGAGGATGGTTGTTGGCAGGTAGGGGGAAGGAGGATGTGGCAGGTAGGGGGAAGGAGGGACGGTTGGCAGGGGTAGGGGAGGAAGTGAGGACGGTTGGCATGTAGGGGGAAGGAGGATGGTGGCAGGTCGGGGGAAGGAGGATGGTTGGCAGGTAGGAAAGGAGGATGGTGGCAGGGGTAGGGGGAAGGGAGGATGGTTTGTTCAGTAGGCGGGAAGGAGGATGGTTGGCAGGTAGGGGGAAAGGGGATGGTTGGCAGTAGGGGAGGAAGGAGGATGGTTGGCAGAGATAGGGGCGAGAGAGGATGAGGGAGGTAGGGGGAAAGGAGGATGGTTGGCAGGTAGGGTGAAGGAGATGGGATTGGCAGGTTAGGGGTGAGGGGGAGGCTGCGTTGGCTAGTAGGGGGAAGGAGGATGGTGGGCAGGGACGGGGGAAGGAAGGTGGTTGGCACGGTAGGGACGAGAGAGGATGCGTTGGCCGGATAGGGTGAAGGAGGATGGTTGGCAGATAGGGGGAAAGGAGGATGGTCGCATGTAGGTGCGAGGAGCGTGCAGGGCGGTGGCAGGTAGGGGCAAGGAGGATGGTTGGCGGTGGGGGAAGGAGGATGGTGGCAGGTAGGGGGAGGAAGGCAGGATGCGTTGGCAGCGGTAGGGGGGGGAAGGGAGAATGGATTGGAAGCGTAGGCCGGGAAGGAGCGATGGTTGGCAGATAGGGGGAAGGAGGATGGTTGCAGATGAGGGCGGAGCGAGGGTGGTTGGCAGGTAGGGCGCGGAGGAATGGGTTTGCGCAGGTAGGCGGTGGGAGGCGGATGGGTGCAGGTATAGGTAACATTAAAGGAACATTAAGAAACATTGGAAATTAGAAACATAGGAACATTAGGAACATTAAGAACCTTAGGAACATTAAGAAAATTAGGAACATTAAGAACATTAGGAACATAGGAACATTAGAGATAATTAGGAACATTAGGAACATTAGGAACATAAGAACATTAGCACGAACATTTAAGAACATAGCGACATTAAGAACATAGGAAGATTAAGAACATTAGCCACATTAGGAAATTAGGAACATAGGAACATAAGAACATTAAGGACATTAGAACATTAAGAACAGTAAGAACAGTAGGAACATAAGAACATTAGGATCATTAAGAAATTAGGGAACATTACTAAATACGAACATTAGCGAACATTAGGAACATTAAGAACATTAGGATAATTAGAAAATATTAGCGAACATTAGAAAATTAGGAACATATGAAAATTAGGAAACATTGCGGAAATTAGCGACATTAGAAATATTAGACATTAGAAACATTAGGAACATAAGAACCTTAGGACATTAAGCAACATTAGGAACATTAGCGAACATTAGGAATATGGAACATAAGAACATAGGAATTAGGATCTTAGAAACATTGGAACATTAAGAAATAGGAACATTAGGAAACATTTAAGAACATTAGGAACATTGAACATTAGGGAACATAAGAACATTAGGAACAATAGCGAACATTAAGAACATTAGGAACATTCGGAACATTAGGAACATTAGAAATTAGGAACATTAGGAACATTAAAGAACATTATCAAACATTAGGAAAATTAGCGACATTAGGAACATAGGAAACATTAAGAACATTAGGAACATTAAGAAAACATTAGAACATTAGAAACATTAACAACAGTAGGAACATTAGGAACATAAGAACATTAGGAACATTAAGAACATTAAAGAACATTAGGAACATAGGAAATTAGAACATTAAGCACATTAGGAACATTCAGAAACATAGGGAAACATTACGCAAATAGGAACATTAGGAACATTAGGATTCATTAGGAAATTAGGAACATAGAGAACATAGGAACATTAAGAACATTAGGGAACATTAAGAACATAGAACATTAAGAACATTAGGAAGATAAGAATCGGAACATTAGAAAATTAGGAAATTTAGGAACATTAAGAACATTAGGAAACATTAGGAACATTAACGAACATTAAGAACCTTAGGAACATTAAGAACATTAGGATCATAAGAACATTAGGAACATTAAGAACATTAAGAACATTAGGAATTAGCGACATTAAGAACATTATGGAACATTAGAAATATTAGGGAACATGAGAAACATTAGGAATTAGCGAAAATTAGGAACATTGGAGAACATTAGGAACATTAGAAATATTAGAAACCCTTAGAAACAGTAGGAACATAAGAACATTAGGAACATAAGAAACATTAGGAACATTAGGAACATAGGAACATTGAGGAACATAAGAAATTAGGAACTTAGGATCATTAGAAACATTAGAAACATAAGAACATAGGAACATTAGGAACATAAAGCACATTAGAACATTAGGAAAATTAGGAACAGTAAGACACATTAGGAACATTGGAACATAAGAACATTAGGAAACATTAGGACATTAGGAACATAATAACATTAGGAACATGGAACATTAAGAACATATACAAACATTTGTGGAACATTAGGAAAACATAGGACATTAGGAACATTAGGAACATTAAGAACATTAGGGAACATTAGAAACATTAAAAACATTAGGAACATTAGGAACATTAAGAACATTAGGAACATTAAGAACATTAAGAACATTAGGAACATTAGGAACATTAGGAACATTAAGAACATTAGGAACATTAAGAACATTAGGAACATTAGGAACATTAGGAACATTAAGAACATTAGGAACATTAAGAACATTAGGAACATTAAGAACATTAAGAACATTAGGAACATTAAGAACATTAGGAACATTAGGAACATTAGGAACATTAGAAACATTAGGAACATTAGGAACATTAAGAACATTAGGAACATTAAGAACATTAGGAACATTAAGAACATTAAGAACATTAGGAACATAAGAAACATAGGACATTAGGAACATTAGGAAACATTAGAAAACATTAGGAAATAGGAACATTAGAAAACATAGGAACATTAGGAACATTAGGAACTTAAGAACATTAGGAACATTAAGAACATTAGGATATTAAGAAATTAAGAACATTAGGAAACATTAGGAAACATTAGGACATAGGAACATTAGGAACATTAGAAACATAGGAACATTAGGAACATTAAGAACATTAAGAACATTAGCAACATTAAGAAACATTAGGAACATTAGGAACATTAAGAAACATAGGAAACAGTAGGAACATTAGGAACATTAAGAAACATAGGAACATTTTAGAACATTAGGAACATAAGAACATTAGGAACATTAAGAAAAATTAAGAAATTAGGAAACATCGGAAACATTAAGAACAATTAGGAACATTTAGGCACATTAGGAACATTAAGAACATAAGAACATTAGGAACATTAAGAAAATTAGGAACATAAGAACATTAAGAACAGTAAGAACATAGAACATAGGAAACATTAGAACATTAGGGAACATTAAAAACAGAACATTAGGAACATTAAGACCATTAGGAACATTAGAAACTTTAGAAAAACATAGGCACTTAGAAAATTAAGAACATTTAGGAAAACATTAAGACATTAGGAACGTAGAAAGAAACATTAAGAACTTAGGAACATTAAGACATTAGGAAACATTAAGACACTAGGAACATTAGAAAACATTAGGACCAGTAGGAACATAAGACTTAGGAAAATTAAGAACAGTAGGAACATTAAGAACTTAGGAACATTTGAAAACATTCGGAACTTAAGACATTAGGAAACATTAAGAAAATTAGGGAAAATTAAGGAACATTAGAACATTAGGAACATTAGGAATCATTAGGAACATAGGAACATTAGAACCATTAGGAACATTAAGACATTAAGAAACATTAGGAACATTAAGAATTAGGAAGATTAAAGAACATAGGAAAAAATTAGGAACATTAGGAAAATTAGGAACATTAAGAACATTAGGAACCATTAGGAACTTAAGAACATAAGAACAGTCGGAAACAGTAAGTAAGAAACATTAGGCTCAGTAAGAACATTAGAAACATAAGAAACATTAAGAACATAGGAACATTAGGAACATTAAGACATTAGGAACATTAGAAAGAAAATATTAGGACATTAGAAAATTAGGAACTTAGGAACATTAGGAAAATTGGGAACATTAGGAACATTAGAAATATTTAGAAAAATTAGAAAAACATAGGAAACATTAAGCACAATTAGGAACATTAGAACATTAGGAACATTAGGAACATTAGGAACATTAGGAACATTAAGAACATTAGGATCATTAGGAACATTAGGAACACATTAGGAACATTAAGAACATTAGGAAAATTAGGGAACAGTAGGAAAATTAGGAAACATTAAGAACATTAAGAACATTAGGAACATTAGGAACATAAAGAACATTAGGAACATTAGAACATTAGAAACATTAGGAACATTAGGAACATTAGGAACACTCAAACCGTTGCGCCTGGCACCTACTACCATACCCCGTTCAAAGGCACTTAAATATTTTGTCTTGCCCATTCACCCTCTGAATGGCACACATACACAATCCATGTCTCAAGGTTTCAAAATCCTTCTTCAACCTGTCTCCTCCCCTTCATCTACACTGATTGAAGTGGATTTAACAAGTGACATCAATACGGGATCATAGCTTTCACCTGGATTCACCTGGTCAGTCTGTATGTTGTGGAAATAATTCTCAGTGTAAATCTAATCAATGATTATTTTAGCAGCAGCGTAGGTGTGAGGGGGTGTGTGGGTGTAAGTGTGTGGTGTGAGTAAGGAGGGTGTATGTGTGTGTGGTGTGAGTAGGAGTAGGAGTGACAGTGAAGGTGTGTCTGAGTGGGTAGAGACCTGTGGATGGGCGTAGAGTCAGTGGGGATAGTCTGTGTGAGAGGGAGAGCAGTAGTTAGTCATTTAACAGTCTTATTAAGGCCAAGGGATAGAAGCTGTTTAGGAGTTTGTTGGTTTGAGCCTTGATGCACCTGTTCTGCTGGAAGGAAGCATGGAGAACAGTCCATGTCTCTGGTTGCTGGAGTCTTTGGCAATCTTTGGGACATTTCTTATACACCGCCTGGCATGTACGTCCTGGATGCCTGGGAGCTCACTAGGGGTGTTCTGACATGGCCAAACTCGTATTCGTAAATTGACAGTTGACAGTCGGATCAAATCTGATGATACTCATTAGTGTTTTAATATTAGGGACAGATCGAAATTTACTGAGGGGAAGGGGTGTTCCAAAATAGGGGAGGGTTGTCAAACGTATTTTTTGCTTTGGAAAGGTTGTGTCGTTTTTTTTTTTTGGGGGGGGGGGGGGGGGGGGTCACAATGTTTTTTTCCCTGGTTTACCTCTACTCTTCTGCTCATATTTTCCCTATAAACAATGGCTTAACTTACTTTTGATATTACCTTAATAAAGTTTAGAAACTTTAGTGAAGGTTTGGTAAGGTGTGGCTATTATTAAAGGGGAATGGAAACACTAGGATTTAGAACGCCAGCTAACTGTAACTGTAAATCACAATATTGGCATTGTTGCATCACTGGCAGGAGAGAAAAGTTTGGAACTCCCAAATATGGTTGAATTTACCGAGAGTAGCTCCGAGTCTGAGAATGAGTTTATAACAGAGGATGAAATAACGTTAGTTAGGGAGCCAATAAACCTACTGAAGCCGTTCATGTTTGAGCCGATCGTTGCCCCAGATCAAAGAGTTTGTTCTCGTAGCAGTAACAACAAAGATATGCTGCCTGAAACACCTCAGCCAGAGGGTCGGCGTAGCGGTGACACAAACTGGTGTGAGTGCGGATGCTGCCAGGTAATGTCTGGGGAGTAGGAGAGCGGATGCTGCCAGGTAATGGCTGGGGAGTAGGAGAGCGGATGCTGCCAGGTAATGGCTGGGGAGTAGGAGTGCGGATGCTGCCAGGTAATGTCTGGGGAGTAGGAGTGCGGATGCTGCCAGGTAATGGCTGGGGAGTAGGAGTGCGGATGCTGCCAGGTAATGGCAGGGGAGTAGGAGTGCGGATGCTGCCAGGTAATGGCTGGGGAGGAGGAGTGCGGATGCTGCCAGGTAATGGCTGGGGAGTAGGAGTGCGGATGCTGCCAGGTAATGGCTGGGGAGTAGGAGTGCGGATGCTGCCAGGTAATGGCTGGGGAGTAGGAGTGCGGATGCTGCCAGGTAATGGCTGGGGAGTAGGAGTCCGGATGCTGCCAGGTAATGGCTGGGGAGTAGGAGTGCGGATGCTGCCAGGTAATGGCTGGGGAGTAGGAGTGCGGATGCTGCCAGGTAATGGCTGGGGAGTATGAGTGCGGATGCTGCCAGGTAATGGCTGGGGAGGAGGAGTGCGGATGCTGCCAGGTAATGGCTGGGGAGTAGGAGTCCGGATGCTGCCAGATAATGGCTGGGGAGTAGGAGTGCGGATGCTGCCAGGTAATGGCTGGGGAGGAGGAGGTAATGGCTGGGGAGTAGGAGTCCGGATGCTGCCAGATAATGGCTGGGGAGGAGGAGTGCGGATGCTGCCAGGTAATGGCTGGGGAGGAGGAGGTAATGGCTGGGGAGTAGGAGTCCGGATGCTGCCAGATAATGGCTGGGGAGGAGGAGTGCGGATGCTGCCAGGTAATGGCTGGGGAGTATGAGTGTGTGTGTTGTAGAGAGATGGTGGCGATACGGCACCAAATCCCAGCGGATGGCGGCTGTATTACGTCCAGTTAGAGGTTCCTGTCAGTCTGTCTGGATGGCGACGTATTGGACGCGTCACTAATCCTTATGAAGGACTTCCTGGCAGAAGAGGTTACTCGACCAGTCAGCAGCCGGTATGCCAGTTAAATAATTGCTGAAAATTTGCTTGATTACAAATTGTTTAAAGGTAACATCAGTAGTGGGTAGGTGCTCAATATATATAATCAGTATCCCAGAACGATGTTTATCACAAGCGCTGTTTGGCGCCATGGTAACACAGTCACCTTTTGATTAGACGACCGGAGGTCGAATCGGAGACAGCGTCATGATTCATGAAATCTCATTCTAACCAATAATGGGGCTTGCTCATTATAAATACATTGTGATTTAGTTTCGGTATCAGACTAACTTTTCTTATGATTTTGCTTGCAGAGCATACAGGCTGTCAGTTTATCGCCAGTTCACCCTACGGGCACCAGGGAGAATTGGACGTGGTGTACGGCGTCTCATCCCTGTGTGTGTCGTCTCTCCCGTAAGGTGCGGATACCCAGAAGCAAAGGCATTTACGTAGGGTTTGAGTTTGAATTAAACCAGTTCATTTAGGAAATCTAACCTGCTGTCATTTTTTTCAAGACATAGGCCAAATGCCTGCGCCTTACGTAAAAATAGTATTAGTTAGCTTATCCACTATAACAACAGGTTCAAGCGTAACTAGATAAACTTGCTTTGAAGATAAAACTACTTTCAACGTGCACTAACCCCTTGTCCCTGTTGCTAGAGTAGTGACTTAGACTAGCTTTGGCTGCCACCTATTGGAAAGGAATGGTAACTACACTGGGCAGCTAGTTGGTCAAAGGATACTTTGATAATATATGCCATTTAGCAGACGCCTTTATGGCAGGTAGGGGTGAGGAGGATGGTTGGCAGGTAGGGGTGAGGAGGATGGTTGGCAGGTAGGGGGAAGGAGGATGGTTGGCAGGTAGGGGGAAAGAGGATGGTTGGCAGGTAGGGGGAAGAAGGATGGTTGGCAGGTAGGGGTGAGGAGGATGGTTGGCAGGTAGGGGTAAGAAAGATGGTTGGCAGGTAGGGGTGAGGAGGATGGTTGGCAGGTAGGGAGAAGGAGAATGGTTGGCAGGTAGGGGCGAGGAGGCTGGTTGTCAGGTAGGGGCGAGGAGGATGGTTGGCAGGTAGGGGCGAGGAGGTTGGTTGGCAGGTAGGGGGAAGGAGGATGGTTGGCAGGTAGGGGTAAGGACGATGGTTAGCAGGTAGGGGCGAGGAGGACGGTTGGCAAGTAGGGGGAAGGACGATGGTTGGCAGGTAGGGGGAAGGAGGATGGTTGGCAGTAGGGGGAAGAAGAATGATTGGCAGGTATGGGGAAGGAGGATGGTTGGCAGGTAGGGGGAAGGAGGATGGTTGGCAGGTAGGGGGAAGGAGGATGGTTGGCAGGTAGGGGCGAGGAGGTGGGTGGCAGGTAGGGGCGAGGAGGTGGGTGGCAGGTAGGGGGAAGGAGGATGGTTGGCAGGTAGGGGCGAGGAGGTGGGTGGCAGGTAGGGGCGAGGAGGTGGTTGGCAGGTAGGGGGAAGGAGGATGGTTGGCAGGTAGGGGAGAGGAGGATGGTTTGCAGGTAGGGCGAGGAGGTGGGTGGCAGGTAGCGGGAAGGAGGATGGTGGGCAGGTAGGGGCGAGGAGGATGGTTGGCAGGTAGTGGGAAGGAGGATGGTTGGCAGGTAGGGAAAGGAGGATGGTTGGCAGGTAGGGGGAAGGAGGATGGTTGGCAGGTAGGGGGAAGGAGGATGGTTGGCAGGTAGGGGCGAGGAGGTGGGTGGCAGGTAGGGGCGAGGAGGGTGGGTGGCAGGTAGGGGCAAGGAGGATGGTTGGCCGGTAGGGGGAAGGAGGATGGTTGGCAGGTAGGGGGAAGGAGGATGGTTGGCAGGTAGGGGGAAGGAGGATGGTTGGCAGGTAGGGGGAAGGAGGATGGTTGGCAGATAGGGGGAAGGAGGATGGTTGGCAGATAGGGGCGAGGAGGGTGGTTGGCAGGTAGGGGCGAGGAGGAAGGGTTGGCAGGTAGGGGGAAGGAGGATGGGTGGCAGGTAGGGTGAGGAGGATGGTTGGCAGGTAGGGGGAAGGAGGATGGTTGGCAGGGAGGGGGAAGGAGGGTGGTTGGCAGGTAGGGACGAGGAGGATGGTTGGCCGGTAGGGGGAAGGAGGATGGTTGGCAGGCAGGGGCGAGGAGGATGGTTGGCAGGCAGGGGGAAGGAGGATGGTTGGCAGGTAGGGGGAAGAAGGATGGTTGGCAGATAGGGGCGAGGAGGATGGTTGGCAGGTAGGGGGAAGGAGGATGGTTGGCAGGTAGGGGAAGGAGGATGGTTGGCAGGTAGGGGCGAGGAGGATGGTTGGCAGGTAGGGGGAAGGAGGATGGTTGGCAGGTAGGGGGAAGGAGGATGGTTGGCAGGTAGGGGGAAGGAGGATGGTTGGCAGGTAGGGGCGAGGAGGATGGTTGGCAGGTAGGGGGAAGGAGGATGGTTGGCAGGTAGGGGAAGGAGGATGGTTGGCAGGTAGGGGCGAGGAGGATGGTTGGCAGGTAGGGGGAAGGAGGATGGTTGGCAGGTAGGGGGCGAGGAGGATGGTTGGCAGGTAGGGGGGAAGGAGGATGGTTGGCAGGTAGGGGGAAGGAGGATGGTTTGGCAGGTAGGGGGAAGAAGGATGGTTGGCAGGTAGGGGCGAGGAGGATGGTTGGCAGGTAGGGGGAAGGAGGATGGTTGGCAGGTAGGGGAAGGAGGATGGTTGGCAGGTAGGGGCGAGGAGGATGGTTGGCAGGTAGGGGGAAGGAGGATGGTTGGCAGGTAGGGGAAGGAGGATGGTAGGGGCATTACGTGACTTGCCATCTTGCTTCCTCTATGGAATGTCACGAGGGCAGGCTTGTTTTACTAGGTTTTACTCACACACACACACACACACACACACACACACACACACACACACACACTGTGTCTGCAGCAACATGTTTCAGTCAGTCAGACACTGAGCACATGCTCAGGTGAGTCCTCAACCCTCATGTGAAGGAGCAAGACCCTGTGACAAACTCCGCAGATTTTATTGACCAAAATCAGATTTTGAGGAAAGAAAGTCCTTTTATTTGACCACATTTGTTTTTGTGATGGCATCACCTGCTTTGCAGTTATATTCACCAGACTTACAGTATATTAGGGTTATAACCAGTGTGTAGATATCTTTGTAAGTTAGCGATGCTAAAGTTTTAACATGTAGCTCAAATTGAAGCTAGCTAATGGCTGCAATGGTCAGGGTTAGCTGTAACAACATGCCCAACATTCACTCACACACACACACACACCACTCTCTCACACACACACACACACACCACTCACACACACACACACACACACACACACACACACACACACACACACACACACACACACACACACCACCGCTCTGACTCTTTCAAACTCACTCACTCGCACACACATACATACACACATCTATTTGATTTGGAATTTTAGGACCCCTTTAGGTATAAAAAATATATTAAAAAGGATTTGATGAAACATTGGCCTTACTGCTATTAACCCATAGAAACACATTGAATAACAGATTCATACATGGAACAACAGATAGTCAAAAAATAAACCTAAAGGAAGTTTGATTTAGAGTGCCTGTCCTATATCTGAGAGATATAGGACAGGCAGGATAGGTCTCCTGAGTGGCGCAGTGGTCTAAGGCACTGCATCGCAGTGCTAACTGTGCCACTAGAGATCCTGGTTCGAACCCAGGCTCTGTCGCAGCTCATGTGTGGCGCACAATTGGCCCAGCGTCGTCCAGGGTAGGGGAGGGAATGGCCGGCAGGGATGTAGCTCAGTTGATAGAGCATGGCGTTTGCAACGCCAGGGTTGTGGGTTCGATTCCCATGGGGGGCCAGTATGAAAAAATAAATAATATTAATAATTTGGTATTCACTAACTGTAAGTCGCTCTGGATAAGAGCGTCTGCTAAATGACTAAAATTTAAATGTAAATGTATATAAGAAAGATCAGGATTCATTTAAAAAATGTAATTGACCCGTATTTTTTTTAAATGGGGGGCACTAATCTACTTCCATTCATTTTTTAAACTGGGACTGGGCTGCCTTCAGGTGAGTCTTGTAGAGCAAAACGTGTTCGTTAGAGTCTCATCTTTCCAACGAGTGGTCATACTAGTTTGTAGACCAGACCGTTAGGACGCTACAGACGTTTTCGTGAAAATACCGATTTTCGGGATGTCTCATGGTCTGACAAACACCGCTGTAGCTCCGTCACCTTCCACCGCAGATGCCGCAGGCCGCCATTGGCGAATGCCCTGGATTGAGATGCAGCCCAAAATGATTTAGATTTTTCGCAGGGGCGCGGTCATCAACTATATGGGGTTAATGGAGCGTAAAAATAATCAACATTTTATGATTTTTATTATTATTATTGTATTATTTCTGCCACACAAAATGTTAAATAAGGCAATGTTGTTCTCCTGTTCTCATGCCTTTTCTTCAAACTGTTGCAAGCCCTGTTACAACTAACGTTTTATTTTAGTCCTTATATTTGAGACAAAGTCGTACCTTGTCTGTGTGATTTAGAGAGATAATACCAACTCTTAGCAGACAGATTAAGTTGTTCGTATCAAATTTTGAATGTACAATCTCTGAAAAATGGTGTGTGTGGGGGGGGGGGGGGGCGCGGGGCGGATATTTAAATGTTTCAAAAAACAAAAATGTATTTGTCTTTTATTTTATTTGGTTTTAACAGGGGGAGCTGCAGCACCCTCAGCACCCGTACTTCCCGTGGCTCTGCTTTCTACAGAAGGCAATATAACACCGTTCTCTCCTCTCCCACCCCAGTGTGTCTGTGGCTGGTTGTTGCCTTCTTGGCAAAGGATCAAGAAGTGATTCAATAGAGAAGGGGGCGCAGAGGACTGGCGTCAGAGCAATGCGCCAGAAGAGGACTGCCGTCGAAGAATCAAGGAAATGGAATATTGAAGCTGTAACCACATGTTCTGCCTCGGCGGTGACGTCGCTGCTCTACCGCACTGGGCTGAGTGGAGACAGTAGTAGGTTAGGCAGTGAGAGAGACGGATCACACGGACTGGGCTGAGTGGAGACAGTAGTAGGTTAGGCAGTGAGAGAGACGGATCACACGGACGACCTAGTAAAGAACATTCTACACTGCTGTCATGAAGCACTGGTTGTAACTTCATTGTTTGTCGCTGTAGTCCGGAGACAGACAGGCAGGCAGAGGAGAAGAGTCGGAGAAACGGAAGGAACTAACCGTTTCTAGTTTCTGAAAACGTCTTGGATAGATTCTAACATAGAGACGTGGATTAGAGAGAGATAGATTTAAGGTCCGTTTTTCGGTGAAAGGGAAGCTATGTCGTCCGCCACGGTAGCTGCCTCTCGTAGGCAGTCGTGTTATTTATGCGACCTGCCCCGCATGCCCTGGGCTATGATCTGGGATTTTACCCAACCCATCTGCAGGGGATGTGTTAACTACGAAGGAGCGGACCGGATCGAGTTTGTGATTGAGACAGCCCGGCAGCTGAAGCGGGCTCACGGCTTCCAGGAGGGGAGGTCTCTGGGGCCGGGGAAACAGCAGCTATCGGGGAAGGAGATCCAGTCTAACCACCACGGGTCGGGAGGAGACTCCGGATCCCGGCCGCCCCAGCCACTGGACCGCTACCCCCTCTCCTCCTTGGACCGTCCGCTGCGGCTGGGACCAGAGTACCAGTCTGGGAGACAGGCTAACGGCATTCCGGTACCTAATGGATTTCCTAAACCGGACGATCCACCCGAGCTCAACCGGCAGAGCCCCAACCCGCGCAGGAATAACACGGTTCCTCCTAATCTAGTTCCTCTGGTGAACGGGAACGTGTCCTCGATACATGCAGTTAACGGCAGACCTTTGCGACCGATGGCGATGGGGCACCCGGGGTCCGGTTTGATGGCAGGTAGCCCCAATGAGCACGGCGGCGTTAAACGGCTAGTCTCGGTCTCCAGCAGCGATCAGCAGGAGAAGGAGAAGCAGCACATACCTGACAGCCTGACTCCGGAGATAGAGAACCACAAAGCCCGGGCAGATGAGTGGATGAATAAGGAGAAAACTGTCAGGGACTTGATGGTTCTCCATGCTTTCGACAGCCGGTTCAAGAAGGATCATGCCGCCATGCATCAGAGGGTGATGGGCTATGAGCAACAACAGAACGCCGCTGCTTCTAAATCAGGTCGGTACTGACTGGCTGGCTGGCTGGATGGATGGATGGATGGATGGATGGATGGATGGATGGATGGGGTTGTTTTTTCCATCTGAATGGAGCAGTACAGTAGCCTAGCCTGCATATGGAGATTATTCTGCATATTTACCGTTTGCTACATAGCCTAAAATGCATAATATGTCATGCATAATATGCATATGGAGATTATTTCACACGTCAACTCTTTGCTAGGCATACCATTCAAATAAAATAGATTTGTCAGATTAGCATTTTTTTTCTCAACAATAGCAAATTATGTAGTAATAAGGACATAATAATCAAAAAAGGGAGTTTTAAGCATGATTTGTGGGAGTGTTTGTGTCATGACAAAAATGCTAATCTGATGTAAATCTATTTGGTTTGAAGTGCAGAAGTGGTAGCAAAGGGTTTAGCGATTTAAACAAAGTGTTTAGCGATTTAGTGAAATAATGTCCACTTTTAAGCAGGACTTGTGGGTATGTTTGTGTCATGAGAAAAATAATGCAAATCTGACAAATCATTTCCTGTTTGTTTTTATTATTTTGTATTGTGCTTTTTTCTTCTCAGTGAATTATTAATAATCTCCTGTCCATGTTGTGGCTCTCTAACTCAGCCTTCTTCATGATTAACCCTTTCCTTCCTCCAGACAGGGGAAAACACCCGCGGAATATGAAGAGGAAAGCATCGCCAGAACCGGAGGGAGAGAGAGAGGGAACCGCCTCCAAGCATAACGGAGAGGACCGGCAGCGGTGGTTACCAGGTCCACCGTCTGACTGTGACGGACATAAAATGGCCCTGGGACCGCCACCAAGCATCTCCTCCACCCCCCCCACAATATCCCCCCACTCACGCACCACCCCACCGGAAGCTGGGCAGAACGGCCAGTCCCCCATGGCGGCGCTGATCCTCGCGGCAGACAACGCCGGTGGTGGCGGGAACAGCTCGCCCAAAGACGGGAACCAGGTCCACTCCACCACGCGCCGTAACAGCAGCAGCCCTCTCTCGCCCTCCTCCGTGAACCAGAACCGGCGTCTCGCGCAGGGGAGGGAGGCATCCGGTGGTGTGGGGACACTTCACGCGCCAGGGGGAGGAATGATGGACCAAGGGCATCAAAGCATTCCGGACTCGTCGGTACCCGGGAGCACACCTCTCTGCTGCACGCTGTGTCGCGAGAGGTTAGAGGACACACACTTCGTTCAGTGTCCGTCGGTGCCCTCGCACAAGTTCTGCTTCCCGTGCTCGCGGGAGAGCATCAAACAGCAAGGGGCCACCGGGGAGGTGTACTGTCCCAGCGGGGAGAAGTGCCCGTTGGTGGGCTCTAACGTACCGTGGGCTTTCATGCAAGGAGAAATCGCTACCATCCTTGACGTGAAAGTTAAAAAGGAGAGGGATCCTTGAGATGTAATTTTCTAAATATTTTTTTTGGGGAAAATGACAAAGTAAGAGTGTATAAATATTAAAATGAAGTAGCACATACCATCCAAACAAACTAACCAACCAACGGACTTTGTACATATTTTATACGAACCAAGGGGACTACTGTGGGCCATACTTTGTAAACAAGGCTGTATAATATTGAGATTTTCTGAAAACATTGTGTTTCTATATTTTTGAAGATAAAGGTATGTAATCATAATAGAACTGGGCTCTCTCTGCCCCTATTTGTTGATGTAGGCCTACTTCTAGTGCAGCGTCCGAATGGCACCCTGTTACCTACTGTTTATAGTTCACTACTTTTGAGCAGGGCCCATTGGGAAACCCACAGGGCTCTGGTCAAAAGTAGTCCACTACATAGGGAACAGGGAGCCATTCGGGACGCTGCCTCTGTCTGGTTGGCTGTTCCTGTTCAAAAGGTAGAATGTGACTGATGATAACGCCCCTCTCCATGAGCACTTGGCAACCAACTGAAATGCTTTTAGCTGTAACTTGTATGCACTTGTTTCAAAATAATTGCCAAATACAATGTGTGATCTTGTATGAAGAAGTAAGTGTCTGAGGTCTATCTTTAAATGATAACGTTAAGAAAGAGGGATAAGGAACCAAATGAATACAGAGAATGAAAAGGATGTTTGGGTTATAGAATTAGCAGTTAACTGAAGGCTGGAATGATGCACTAGTCTGGTCTGTCAGTGCACACTGCTGCCGAAATGTTTTCTGTATTCTTCAGAAGGACAAACTAAGTTCAGATTTGTATTTGTATTTATTATGGATCCCCATTACTTTTCCTGGGGTCCTGAAAAATGAAGGTAGTTATACATTTTAAAAACATTAAAATACATTCACAACAGATTTCACAACATATTAACTGTGTGCCCTCAGGCCTCTACTCTACTACCACATATCTATAACACAAAATCCATGTGTACGTGTGTGTATAGTGCGTATGGTATCATGTGTTTGTATGCATGTATCTATGTTTGTGTTGCTTCACAGTCCTCGCTGTTCCATAAGCTGTATTTTTATCTGTTTTTTAAATCTGATTCTACTACTTGCATCAGTTACCTGATGTGGAATAGAGTTCCATGTAGTCATGGCTCTATGTAGTACTGTGCACCTCTCATAGTCTGTTCTGGACTTGGGGACTGTGAAGAGACCTCTGGTGGCATGTCTTGTGGGGTATGCATGGGTGTCTGAGCTGTGTGCTAGTCGTTTAAACAGACAGCTTGGTGCTTTCAACATGTCAATACCTCTCATAAATACAAGTAGTGATGAAGTCAATATCTCCTCTACTTTGAGCCTGGAGAGATTGACCTGTATATTATTAATGTTAGCTCTCTGTGTACATCCAAGGGCCAGCCGTGCTGCCCTGTTCTGAGCCAATTGCAATTGTCCTAAGTCCCTCTGTGTGGCGCCTGACCACACGACTGAACAGTAGTCCATTTGCGAAAAAACTAGGGCCTGTAGGACCTGCCTTGTTGATAGTGTTGTTAAGAAGGTAGAGCAGCGCTTTATTATGGACGGACTTCTCCCCATCTTAGCTACTGTTGTATCAATATGTTTTGACCATGACAGTTTACAATCCAGGGTTACTCCAAGCAGTTTAGTCTCCTCAACTTGCTCAATTTCCACATTATTCATTACGAAATTTAGTTGAGGTTTAGGGTTTAGTGAATGATTTGTCCCAAATACAATGCTTTTAGTTTTGGAAATATTTAGGACTAACTTATTCCTTGCCACCCATTCTGAAACTAACTGCAGCTCTTTGTTAAGTGTTGCAGTCATTTCAGTCGCTGTAGTAGCTGACGTGTATAGTGTTGAGTCATCCGCATACATAGACACACTGGCTTTACTCAAAGTGTTGAGTGACAAGTAGACATCACATCTCTCTGATATCCTGTTCCAACTACAGTAGACAGCTCTCTATATAGGGAACAGGGTGATGAACTATATAGGGAACAGGGTGGTGAACTATATAGGGAACAGGGTGATGGACTATATAGGGAACAGGGTGATGGACTATATAGGGAACAGGGTGATGGACTATATAGGGAACAGGGTGATGGACTATATAGGGAACAGGGTGATGACTATATAGGGAACAGGGTATGGATCTATATAGGGGAACAGAGGTTGATGGACTATAAGGGAACAGGGTGATGGACTATATAGGGAACAGGGTGATGGACTATATAGGGAACAGGGTGATGGACTATAATGGAAAACAGGGTGATGGACTATATAGGGAACAGGTGATGGACTATATAGGGAACAGGGTGATGGACTATATAGGGAACAGGGTGTTTTGGACTAATAGGGAACAGGGGGATGGACTATATAGGGAACAGGGTGATGAAATACATAGGGGAAAAGGGTGATGGACTATTAGGGAATAGGTAAAGGACTATTAGGGAACAGGGTGATGGACTATATAGGGAAAAGGTGATGGACTATATAGGGAACAGTGGTGATGGAATATATAGGGAACAGGGGGGTGAACTATATGGGAAAGGGTTATGACTATATAGGACAAGGGGGATGAACTATATAGGGAACAGGTGAGGGCTATATGGAACATGGTGATGGACTATCTAGGGAACAGGGTTGACTATATAGGGAACAGGGTGATGGACTATATAGGGAACAGGGTGATGGACATATAGGGAACAGGTGATGGGCTATATAGGGAACCGGGTGATGGACTATATAGGGAACAGGGTGATGGATATATAGGGACAGGGTGGGTGGACTATATAGGGCAGGGATGGACTATTAGGGAACAGGGTGTGAATATAGGGAACGGTGTGACTATATAGGGAACAGGGTGATGGACTATATAGGAACAGGGTGATGGACTATATATGGAACCAGGGTGATGGACTATATAGGAACAGGGTGATGGACTTATAGGGAACAGGTGATGGACTATATAGGGAACAGGGTGATGGACTTTATATATGGTCCTCTGTAGCTCAGCTGGTAGAGCACAGCGCTTGTAACGCCAGGTAGTGGGTTCGATCCCCGGGACCACCCATACACAAAAAAAATGTATGCACGCATGACTGTATGTCGCTTTGGATAAAAGCGTCTGCTAAATGGCATATTATTATTATTATTATTATTATATAGGGAACAGGGTGATGGACTATATAGGGAACATGGTGATGGACTATATAGGGAACAGGGTGATGGACTATATAGGGAACAGGGTGATGGACTATATAGGGAACAGGGTGATGGAATATATAGGGAACATGGGTGTTGAACTCTATATGGGAACAGGGGTGATGAACTATATAGGGAACAAGTGATGGACTATATAGGGGAACAGGGGTGATGACTATATAGGGAACAGTGTGATGGACTATATAGGGACAGGGTGATGGACTATAAGGGAACAGGACTATATAGGGAACAGGGTGATGGACTATATAGGGAACAGGGTGATGGACTATATAGGGAACAGGGTGATGGACTACATAGGGAACAGGGTGATGAACTATATAGTAGGGGTGTAACGATTCGTTTTAACAACGATTCGATTTGTATCACGATTCGTGGTTGTCGATACGATTCAAGGACGATATTGTTATTTAGAACGATACGACCAAACGTCAGTGACTTGAAATCGATTTCAGTACTTTACCAAAATTCACCATGTATGAAATAATCCTTACTGGACAGTGCAGTGAATTTCCTAATTCTTTTTGTAGGCCGCATTGTCTGAAATTTCTCGCTCGTCGGCTCTCCTCTTGTCCGCCATGCATGTTTGTTTCTTGTGCTTTGGTGCTGCTGGCGGGGCGATGAAGTCACGGATAGCAGACGATCGGTAATGTTTAAAAAGCCTTTATCAAAAAGTGCTAGAAAAATCCTAAAAATCTGACGGCTTAAATCCATGGTTATTTCTTTCGATACAATCGATTTATTCATTTTAAAACGAGTTAGATTGATAATTGTCCAAAGGCCAACCGCCGACACAGATCGATGTGTTGGATCATAGGATATAATCGATCACTTAGTGATGGATCTTTAAACCCCACTATAGGGAAGGGTGAGGCTATATGGGAAAGGTGATGGATATTAGGGAACAGGTGATGACTTAAGGAACGGTGATGACTAATGGGAACGGTATGGACTATTAGGAAACAGGGTTGGATATATAGGAACAGGTGATGGACTATATAGGACGGTATGACTATATAGGAACAGGTGATGGACTAATGGGGAAACAGGGTGATGGACTATTAGGAACAGGGTGATGGACTATATAGGACAGGGTGATGGCTAATGGGGAAAGGTGATGGACTATATGGGAACAGGGATGACAATAGGAACAGGTGATGATAATAGGAAGGTGATGGACTAATAGGACGGTGATGGACTATTAGGGAACGGTGATGAACTATTAGGAAAGGTGATGGACTATAGGAACAGGTGTAATATATAGGAACGGTGATCTATAAGGACAGGTGAGAACTATTAGGGAAGGGTGATGAACTATATGGAAACAGGGTATGAATATATGGGACAGGGATGGACTATAGGAAGAGGTGATGCATATAGGACAGGGAGACTAATGGAACAGGGTAGACATATAGGAACAGGTGATGGACATATGGGAACGGTGAGGACTATATAGGGAACAGGGTGATGGACTATTGGAACAGGGAGGCTATATAAACAGGGTGATGGATATATAGGGACAGGGAGACTATTAGGAACACGTGTGGACTTATAGGAACGGGTGATGGACTATTGGGAAAGGTGATGACTATATAGGAAACAGGGTGAGGACTATAAGGAACAGGTGATGTTATATTAGGGAAGGTGATGGACAAAGGAACAGGTGATGACTATATAGGAAGGTGATGACTATATAGGGAACAGGGTGAGGACATTAGGGAACAGGGTGTGAACTATAAGGGACAGGGTATGATATATGGGAACGGTGATAAATTATGGGAACAGGGTGGAATATTGGAACAGGTGATGGACTATATAGGAACGGGTGATGGACTTAGGGAACAGGGGATGGACTATAAGGAACAGGTGATGACTTATAGGAACAGGTGATGGACTATATGGCAGGGTGATGGACTATATAGGAACAGGTGTGACTATAAGGAACGGGTGATGACATTAGGAACAGGTGTGACTATATAGGAAACGGGGAGGGACTAATAGGGAACAGGTGTGACTATAGGGACAGGGTGAGAACTATTGGGACAGGGTGATGATATATAGGAAACAAGGTGAGGACTATAAGGAACAGGGTGATGGACTAATAGGGACAGGTGATGGACTATATAGGGAACAGGGTGATGAACTACATAGGGAACAGGGTGATGGACTATATAGGGAACAGGGTGATGGACTATATAGGGAACAGGGTGATGGACTATATAGGGAACAGGGTGATGGACTATATAGGGAACAGGGTGATGGACTATATAGGGAACAGGGTGATGGACTATATAGGGAACAGGGTGATGGACTATATAGGGAACAGGGTGATGGACTATATAGGGAACAGGGTGATGGGACTATATAGGGAACAGGGTGATGGACTATATAGGGAACAGGGTGATGGACTATATAGGGAACAGGGTGATGGACTATATAGGGAACAGGGTGATGGATTATATATAGGGAACAGGGTGATGGACTATATAGGGAACAGGGTGATGGACTATATAGGGAACAGGGTGATGAACTATATAGGGAACAGGGTGATGGACTATATAGGGAACAGGGTGATGAACTATATAGGGAACAGGGTGATGAACTATATAGGGAACAGGGTGATGAACTATATAGGGAACAGGGTGATGAACTATATAGGGAACAGGGTGATGGACTATATAGGGAACAGGGTGATGGACTATATAGGGAACAGGGTGATGGACTATATAGGGAACAGGGTGATGGACTATAGGGAACAGGGTGATGGACTATATAGGGAACAGGGTGATGGACTATATAGGGAACAGGGTGATGGAACTATATAGGGAACAGGGTGATGGACTATATAGGGAACAGGGTGATGGACTATATAGGGAACAGGGTGATGGACTATATAGGGAACAGGGTGATGGACTATATAGGGAACAGGGTGATGGACTATATAGGGAACAGGGTGATGGACTATATAGGGAACAGGGTGATGGACTATATAGGGAACAGGGTGATGGATTATATATAGGGAACAGGGTGATGGACTATATAGGGAACAGGGTGTGATGGAACTATATAGGGAACAGGGTGATGAACTTATGGAACAGGGTGATGGACTATATAGGGAACAGGGTGATGAACTATATAGGGAACAGGGTGATTAAAACTATATAGGGAACCAGGGTGATGAACTATATAGGGAACAGGGGTGATGAACTATATAGGGAACAGGGGTGATGAACTATATAGGGAACAGGGTGATGGACTATATAGGGAAACAGGGTGATGGGACTATATAGGGAACAGGGGTGATGGGACTATATAGGGAACAGGGTGATGGACTAATAGGGACAGGTGATGGACTATATAGGGACAGGGTGATGGACTATATAGGGAACAGGGTGATGGACTATATAGGGAACAGGGTGATGGACTATATAGGGAACAGGGTGAGGACTATATAGGGAACAGGGTGAGTGGACTATATATAGGGAACAGGGTGGTTATGGACATATATGGGAACAGGGTGATGAACTATATAGGGAACAGGGTGATGGACTATATAGGGAACAGGGTGATGGACTATATAGGGAACAGGGTGATGGACTATATAGGGAACAGGGTGATGGACTATATAGGGAACAGGGTGATGGACTATATAGGGAACAGGGTAATGGACTATACAGGGAACAGGGTGCCATTTGGGATAAAGCCCTGTACAGTATATGGAGGAAGCACAGAAGTTGTTTAGTCAGAGAAGAGAGGAGGGGGGGGGGGGGGGGGGGGGGGGGGGGGGGTGGAGTTGCTCAATAAGTAGCAACCTATTCTCCAAATCAGCCCTCTGGGTATTTTGTGACCACATGCATGTGTGAGCTTAAACAGTATAGCCTGTTGACACCATGTCAGGTACTAAAGCGATAACATGGGGACTGAATGACTCAGACAAACAGACTGAGAGATCGGCCTTAAGTCAGAAATGATTGCACTGAAATTAATTTTCAACAATTTGGTTACATTTTGTTTAGAAAAGTAAACGACTGTTTTGACAGTATTGTTGAACACATTCCTAGTTGCCTAAATCATAAAATTACGGAATTCTATAAAAAATATATATTCACGAAAGCACATCTATTTTCTGACAATTGAGTGATTAACTTGTTTATCATGATTTTATTTATAATTATTTCCCACGTGTTACCTATGGTGGTTACCAATGGTGGTTACCTATGGTGGTTACCTATGGTGGTTACCTATGGTGGTTACCAATGGTGGTTACCAATGGTGGTTACCAATGGTGGTTACCAATGGTGTTTACCTATGGTGGTTACCTATGGTGGTTACCAATGGTGGTTACCTATGGTGGTTACCAATGGTGGTTACCTATGGTGGTTACCTATGGTGGTTACCTATGGTGGTTACCAATGGTGGTTACCAATGGTGGTTACCAATGGTGGTTACCAGTGGTGGTTACCTATGGTGGTTACCAATGGTGGTTACCAATGGTGTTTACCTATGGTGGTTACCAATGGTGGTTACCAATGGTGGTTACCTATGGTGGTTACCAATGGTGGTTACCTATGGTGGTTACCTATGGTGGTACCAATGGTGGTTACCTATGGTGGTTACCAATGGTGGTTACCAATGGTGGTTACCAATGGTGGTTACCAATGGTGGTTACCTATGGTGGTTACCAATGGTGGTTACCTATGGTGGTTACCTATGGTGGTTACCAATGGTGGTTACCTATGGTGGTTACCTATGGTGGTTACCTATGGTGGTTACCAATGGTGGTTACCAATGGTGGTTACCAATGGTGGTTAACAATGGTGGTTACCTATGGTGGTTACCAATGGTGGTTACCAATGGTGGTTAACAATGGTGGTTACCAATGGTGGTTACCTATGGTGGTTACCAATGGTGGTTACCTATGGTGGTTACCAATGGTGGTTACCTATGGTGGTTACCAATGGTGGTTACCAATGGTGGTTACCAATGGTGGTTACCTATGGTGGTTACCAATGGTGGTTACCAATGGTGGTTACCAATGGTGGTTACCTATGGTGGTTACCAATGGTGGTTACCAATGGTGGTTTACCAATGGTGGTTACCTATGGTGGTTACCAATGGGGTGACCTTGGGGGTTACCAATGGGTGGTTACCAATGGTGTTTACCAATGGTGGTTACCAATGGTGGTTACCTATGGTGGTTACCAATGGTGGTTACCAATGGTGGTTACCTATGGTGGTTACCCATGGTGGTTACCTATGGTGGTTACAATGGTGGTTACCTATGGTGGTTACCTATGGTGGTTACCAATGGTGGTACCAATGGTGGTTACCTATGGTGGTTACCAATGGTGGTTACTATGGTGGTTACCAATGGTGGTTACCTATGGTGGTTACCAATGGTGGTTACCAATGGTGTTTACCTATGGTGGTTACCTATGGTGGTTACCAATGGTGGTACCTATGGTGGTTACCTATGGTGGTTACCTATGGTGGTTACCAATGGTGGTTACCCTATGGTGGTTACCTATGGTGGTACCAATGGTGGTTACCAATGGTGGTTACCTATGGTGGTTACCTATGGTGGTTACCTATGGTGGTTACCAATGGTGGTTACCTATGGTGGTTACCTATGGTGGTTACCTATGGTGGTTACCAATGGTGGTTACCAATGGTGGTTACCTATGGTGGTTACCTATGGTGGTTACCTATGGTGGTTACCAATGGTGGTTACCTATGGTGGTTACCTAAGGTGGTTACCTATGGTGGTTACCAATGGTGGTTACCTATGGTGGTTACCAATGGTGGTTACCAATGGTGGTTACCTATGGTGGTTACCAATGGTGGTTACCTATGGTGGTTACCAATGGTGGTTACCAATGGTGGTTACCTATGGTGGTTACCAATGGTGGTTACCAATGGTGGTTACCTATGGTGGTTACCAATGGTGGTTACCAATGGTGGTTACCTATGGTGGTTACCAATGGTGGTTACCTATGGTGGTTACCAATGGTGGTTACCTATGGTGGTTACCAATGGTGGTTACCAATGGTGGTTACCTATGGTGGTTACCAATGGTGGTTACCAATGGTGGTTACCTATGGTGGTTACCTATGGTGGTTACCTATGGTGGTTACCAATGGTGGTTACCTATGGTGGTTACCAATGGTGGTTACCTATGGTGGTTACTAATGGTGGTTACCAATGGTGGTTACCTATGGTGGTTACCTATGGTGGTTACCAATGGTGGTTACCAATGGTGGTTACCTATGGTGGTTACCTATGGTGGTTACCAATGGTGGTTACCAATGGTGGTTAAATTTTTTAACCATACTGTCGACACATTGTGCTACTTGAGCTCAGCTGACGATGATAGCCTACATTGGAACGACAATGATAATAATGATGATAGCCTACGTTGCCTCAAGGCTTTAGAATAGTGTTGCTGGGGGTTAGTCAGAATGAGGAATATCCATCCATGTGTTCCTGAAGAGTACAGACTGCTGTGTGTGTGTGTGTGTGTGTGTGTGAGTGTGTGGCTCTTGCTAGGTGATCTAACTGTAGAGAGACTATGATGATCACATAACTGGTTATATTATTCTGTAACAGCACTGTAGTGAGAGACTATGATGATCACATAATTCCACTTAGTTGTTGGGTTATACACTTACAGCCACTTCCTGTTGACACACACACACACACACACACACAGACACCACACACACACACACACACACACACACACACACCACACACACACACACACACACACAAACTACACCACACACACACACACACAGACACACAACACACCACACAACACAGACACACACACACACACACACACCACACACACACCACACACACACACACACACACACACACACCACACACACACACAGGACACAGTACACACACACACACACACACACAAACACACACAGACATACACACACACCACACACACACACACAGTAATACACACACACACACAAACACACACAGACACACACACAGACACACACACACACACACACACACACACACACACACACAGACATACACACACACACAAACACACACACACACACACACACACACACACACACACACACACACACACACACAGATGCACAATTGAGAGCATCCTGTCGGAATGTATCATCGCCTGGTACGGCAACTGCACAGCCCACAACCGCAGGGCTCTCCAGAGGGTGGTGCGGTCTGCCGAATGCATTACCGGGGGCAAACTACCCTACAGCCCTGAGGGGCAACATGGTCAATGTCCTGGCTAGGCTAAGTCTAACTTAGTGAAGACCTTAGGTAATGGTTAGTCACGATTAGTCTCTGTCTTAACACTTCCTGAAACATGTCAATGTCCTGATGCATGGCCTCTGCTTGGCCACCCACCCACTCAGTAACCAGTCACCTATTCTGCTACATCCCATGGAAAGGAGAGAGCAGAACCACCCCTCCTTAAACCCATACTCATTGACAGTAAGTTTTGTGTGCAATGTTTATTTTTCTTCTGTTTGATATCTTATCTTCAATGTGTATTGATTCCTACTGACCAGCTAGGTTGGAGCTAGGTTGGTAAGCGCTAGGTTGGTAGGAGCTAGGTTGGTAGGAGCTAGGTTGGTAGGAGCTAGGTTGGTAGGAGCTAGGTTGGTAGGAGCTAGGTTGGTAACAGCTAGGTTGGTAGGAGCTAGGTTGGTAGGAGCTAGGTTGGTAGGAGCTGGGTTTTGGAAAACAGCTAGGGGGGTAAAGCTATTTTTGGTAGGAGCTGGGTTTGGTAGGACTAGGTTGGAAAGAGTTTGGGTTGGTAGGGCTGGGTTTGGGTAGGAGTAGGTTGGTGGGAGCTGGGGGTTGGTAGGACTGGGTCATAGGAGTGGGTTTGGTGGGGACTGGGTTTGGAAACCAGTGGGTTTGGGTAGGACTGGGTTTGGGAAAGGAGCTGGGTGGTAGGACCCTTTGGGGTAGGAGCTGGGTTTGGGGTAAGGCTAGGGGTTTTAAACACTGGTTTTGGTAAGAGCTGGGGTTGGAAAACAGTTTGGGTTTGGGTAAAAGCTGGGGTTGGGTAGGAGATATTTTTGGTAGGACTGGTTTTGGTGGGAGCTGGGTTTGGTAAAAAGCTAGGTTGGTAGGACTAGGTTGGTGACTGGTTTGGGTGGGAGCTGGGGTTGGTGGGAAGCTGGGGGGGGTAGGAGCTAGGTTGGTGGGAGCTGGGTTTGGAAAAAAGCTGGGTTTGGGTAAAAAGCAAAGGTTGGTAAAAAGTTTGGGTTTGGGTAGGGCTATTTGGTAGGAGCGGGGTTGGAAAAGACCCAGGTTGGTGGAGCTAGGGGTAGGAGCAAATTTGGGGTGGGGCCTAGGTTGGTAACAGCTGGGTTGGGAAAAAGAGCTGGGTTTGGTAGGAGCTAGGTTGGAAAGACTAGGTTGGAAAGAGTTTGGTTGGTGGGACCCTAGGTGGTGGGAACAAAGGGTTTGGAAACCCGTTTAGGTTGGTAGGAGCTGGGTTTGGGTTTAGGAGCTGGGTTTTGGGGGGGAGCTGGTTTGGGTAGGAGCTGGGTTTGGGGGGACTGGGTTTTTGGTAGGAGCTGGTTGGTAAGAGCTAGGTTGGTAGGAACTAGGTTGGTAACAGCTAGGTTGGTAAGAGCTAGGTTGGTAGGCCAAAGGTTTGGGTAACAGTGGGTTGGTAACAATGGTTTGGTGGGACTTTTTTGGGTGGGAAAAACAGGTTGGTAACACCCTTTTTTGGAAAGACCCTTTTGGGAAAGCTAGGTTTGGTAGGAGCTGGGGTTGGAAAAGGCTAGGTTGGAAAGACAGGTTGGTAGGACTATTTTGGTGGGACCCTGGGTTTGGGTTTAACAGCTAAGGGTGGTAAGAGCTGGGTTGGAAAACAGTGGGTTTTTGGTAGGAGCTGGGTTTGGTAGGGTTTAGGTTGGAAAGGGCTAGGTTGGTAAGACTAGTTTGGGTTGGAGCTAGGTTGGTAGGACTAGGTTGGTGGGGACGGGTTTGGTAGGAGCTAGGTTGGTAACGCGGGTTTGGGTTAAAGCTGGGTTTTTGGTGGGAAAGCTGGGTTGGGGGTAACAGCTGGGTTTGGTAGGGCTGGGTAGGTAGGAGCTAGTTTGGTAGGGTTTGGGTTTGGTAAGAGAGGTTTGGTTTAAGGAGCTGGTTGGTAGGAGCAGGTTGGTAGGAGCTTTTTTGGGAAAACCGCTGGGTTGGAAAGAGTATTTGGTGGGGCCTGGGTTTGGAAAGAGCTGGGGAAAGAGCTTTTTTGGTTGGAAGCTGGGTTTTTAGGAACTAGGTTTTTAACATTTTGGTTGGTAGGACTGGGTTTGGTGGACTGGGTTGGGGAGGAGCTAGTTGGGGGGTTTAAGAGCTAGGTTGGGGGAGCTGGGGTTGGTGGGAGCAATTTTTGGTAACACCCTGGGGTTGGTAAAGTGGGTTTTGGTGGGAGGGGGGTTGGTAAAAATTGGGTTTGGGAAAGAGCTGGGTTGGTGGGAAAAACTGGGTTTGGAAAACGCTTTTGGGGGTAAAGCTGGGTTGGTGGGACTATTTTGGTAGGAACTGGGTTGGTAACCTGGGTTGGTAAGAGCTGGGTTTGGGTTTAACAGCTAGGTTGGTGGGAAAAAGCAAATTTTGGTAAGGGGCTAGGTTGGTAGACTAGGTTGGTAGGAGCTAGGTTGGTTAGACCCTTGGGTTTGGGTGGGGAGCGGGTTTGGGGAAACCACTACTTTTAGAAAGAGCGGGTTGGGTAACAGCTGGGTTTTGGTGGAGCTGGGTTGGTAGGACTGGGTTTGGTAGGAGCTGGGTTTGGGTAGGAGCTAGGTTGGAGGACCCTTTTTGGTAACGCTGGGTTGGTAAGAGCTAGGGGGGAAGACTAGGTTGGAAGAGCTGGGTTGGTAGGACTAGGTTGGAAAGAGTTTGGGTTTGGGTAGGACTATTTTGGTAGGACTGGGTTGGAAAACGGGCTAGGTTGGAAAACAGTATTTTTTGGTAACAGTGGGTTTTTGGTGGGGAGCTGGGTTGGAAAGAGCTGGGTTTGGTAACAGCTATTTTGGGGTAGGAGCTGGGTTTGGGTGGGAACAGGTTGGTAACGCTGGGTTTGGTTTGGAGCTAGGTTGGAAAAAGCTAGGTTGGTAAGCTGGGTTTGGTAGGAGTGGGTTTGGGTTTAAGAGCTGGGTTTGGTGGGGCCGGGTTGGTAGGAGCTGGTTTGGGTAGGGCTAGGGGGTTTAGGAGGGGTTGGCCCAGCTAGGTTGGAAGGACTGGGTTTGGTAGGAGCTAGTTTGGTAGGACTGGGTTTTGGTGGGAGCTGGGTTTGGAACAAATGGGTTGGGTTAAGAGCTGGTTTTTGGTGGGAGCTGGGGTTGGTGGGAGGGGTTTGGAAAGGGCTAGGGTTGGTAGGAGCTGGGTTTTGGTGGAGCTAGATTGGAAAACAGCTAGGGGGGTAAGGTAGGTTGGTGGGAAACAGGGGGGGTAACACTGGGTTTGGTAACACTGGGGTTGGAAAGGGAGCTGGGTTTGGTGGGAAAAACTGATTGGAAAAAGCATTTGGTAGGAGCTAGGTTGGAAACCCGGGCTGGGTTGGAAAAAGGGGCTATTTTTTGGTAGGGCTGGTTGGGTTTAAAAATGGGTTTGGGGGGGGGTAGGAGCTGGGTTTGGGAAAGAGTGGGTTGGAAAGGCTGGTTGGTGGGCTGGTTGGTAGGAGCTTGGTTGGAGGAGCTGGGTTGGGGTAAAGTTTAGGTTGGTAAAATGGGTTTGGTGGGAGCTGGGTTTGGGTAGGGCTAGGTTGGTAAGAGCTAGGTTGGGTTTGGGAGCTATTTTGGTGGGAATTGGGTTTTGGAAAAACACAAAAAGTTGGTAAAAAAAAAAGGCTGGGTTTGGAAACAGCTGGGTTTTGGTAGGAGCTGGGTTGGGTGGGGAGGGGTTTGGGGTTAAGAGCTAAAATTGGTAAAGCTGGGTTTGGGTTTAAGGACTGGGTTTGGTGGGAAAGCTGGGTTGGGAAATACTGGGTTTGGTGGGAGCTGGGTTGGTGGGAAGCGGGGTTTGGTAGAGCTGGGGTTGGTAGGAGCTGGGTTTGGGGTAACAGCTATTTTGGTAAGGGGCTAGGTTGGTAAAAAGCAAAGGTTTGGTAAGAGTATTTTGGTAGACAGGTTGGTAAGAGCGGGGTTGGGTGGGGGCTGGGTTTGGGGAAAGGAGTGGTTGGTAACAGTGGGTTGGTAAAAGCTGGGTTTGGTTTAACCCGCTGGTTGGTGGACTGGTTGGTAAGGCTTTTTGGTAAAACTGGGTTTGGGTAGGAGCTGGGTTTGGGGGGGAACTGGGTTTGGTAAAGCTAGGGGTGGACTTTGGTGGTAAGAGCTGGGTTTTGGAAAAGGGGGCTGGGTTTTGGGTGGGAGCTGGGGTTGGTAAGAGCAAAGGTTTGGGTGGGAGTGGGTTTTGGAAAGGAGCTGGGTTTTGGTAGGGTTTAGGTTGGTAGGACTGGGTTTTGGTTTAACAGCTGGGGGTTGGTAAAAAGCTGGGTTTGGAAAGGAGCAAAGGTTTGGTGGGAAAGCTAGGTTGGTAGGAGCTGGTTTTGGAAACAGCTGGGTTGGTAAAAAGGCTGGGTTTGGTAGGACCCTAGGTTGGTAGGGGCTGGGTTTGGGTTTAAGGCTGGTTGGTGGGGAGCATTTTTGGGTAGAGCAGATTGGTAACAGCTATTTGGGAAGATGGTTTGGTTGGGAAACTGGGTTTGGGAAACACTGGGTTTGGTAACGGCAGGTTGGTAAGAGCTGGGTTTTGGTGGGAAAGTTTGGTAAAGCTTTTTGGGTAGGGGGCTGGGTTTTGGTAACAGCTGGGTTTTGGAAAGGGTAGGTTGGTAACAGCTGGGTTTGGGAAAAGAGCTGGGTTGGTAGGAGCTAGGTTGGTAAGAGAGGTTGGTGGGGCTAGGTTGGTAGGAGCTGGGTTTGGTTTGGGCCTTGGGTTGGTAGGAGCTGGGTTTTGGTAACAGCTGGGTTTGGGAAAACCAAATAGGTTGGTAGGGGGCTGGGTTTGGTAGTACTGGGTTTGGGTAAGAGCTGGGTTTGGGAAAGGAGTGGGGTTGGTGGGGGAATTAGGTTGGAAAACAGCAATTTGGGAAAAGGCTAGGTTGGTAACAGAAAGGGTTTGGGAGGACTGGTTTGGTAGGAGCTGGTTTTAAGAGTTTAGTTTGGTAAGACTGGGGTTGGGGGGGAGCTGGGGGGGGTGGGGGGGGCTGGGGTTGGGGTAATATTTTAGGTTGGTAAGAGCTTTTTTTGGTAGGAGCAGGTTTGGTAGGGAAAGGTTTTGGAAAAGACTGGGTTGGTAGGATTTAGGTTGGTGGAAAGCTAGGTTGGTGGGAGCTGGGTTTGGTAGGACTGGGTTGGAAAGACCCAAGGTTGGTAGGAGCTAGGGGGAAAGGAGCTGGGGTGGTGGGAGCTGGGTTGGAAACCCGCTGGGTTTTTTAAAGGTTTGGGTTTGGGTAGGAGCTGGTTTGGGGTTAGGAGCTATTTTGGGTAAGAGCTGGGTTGGGTAGGAGCGGGGTTTGGTAGGAGCTAGGTGGTAGGAGCTAGTTTGGGGAAAACAGCTAGGGGGAAAGAGATATTTTGGTGGGAAAACTAGGGGGGTAACAGCTGGGTTGGTAACAGCTGGTTTGGAAAAAGAGCGGGTTTTTGGTTTAGGAACTAAAATTGGGTTTAAAGCTGGGTTTGGGAAATGAGCTGGTTGGAAACACCCGGGTTTTAAAGAGTAGGTTGGTAAAAATAGGTTGGAAAACAGCTGGGTTTGGGGAACAGCTGGGTTTGGGGTAGGAGCTTTTTTGGGGTTAGGCCCTATTTTGGTAAGAGCTGGGTTTTGGTGGAGCTGGGTTTTGGTAGGAGCTGGGTTGGAAACAGTAATTTTGGTTTTAAGGGCTAGGTTGGAAAACAGCGGGTTTTGGTGGGAAATATTTTTTGGTAGGGTTTGGGGTTAAAGAGCTAGTTTGGGTTTAAAAAGTGGGTTTGGGTAGGGGGCAAAGTTGGTAGGAGTTTGGGTTTGGAATACTGGGTTTGGTAAGAGCGGGTTTGGTAGGAGCTAAGTTGGTGAGAAAGGGTTGAAAACCCTGGTTTGGGAAAGGAAAAAATTTAGGTTGGTGGGAGCTAGGTTGGTAGGAGCTAGGTTGGTGGGGAGCTGGGTTGGTAAGGGGGCTAGGTTGGAAAGGAGCTATTTTGGTGGGAGCTGGTTTGGTAGGAGCTTGGGTTTGGTACGCTTTTTTGGAAAGAGCTAGGTTGGTAGGAGCTAGGTTGGAGGGGGGCTGGGTTTTGGTAAAGCTGGGTTTGGTAGGAGCTGGGGGTTTAGGAGCTGGGTTTGGTAGGAGCTAGATTGGAAACCGCTGGTTTTAAAAATAGTTTGGGTGGGAAAATTTGGGTTGGAAAACGCTGGGTTTGGTAACGGGTTGGTTGGTAAGAGCTAGGTTGGTAGGAACTAGATTGGTAACAGCTAGGTTGGTAGACTGGGTTGGAAACCCGCTGGTTTGGGGTAAGAGCTGGGTTTTGGTAGGAACTGGGTTTGGAACAGCTGGTTTTGGGTAAAAAATTGGTGGTAGGACCTGGGTTTGGTGGGGGAATGGGGTTGAAAGAGTTTGGGTTTGGTAGGAGCTAGGTTGGTGGGAGCTGGTTTTTAGGGTAGAGGGTATGCGTAGGGCCCAGTACATCCCCTGGGAAAAAGCTCCCTGCCATCCAGGACCTCTATCCCCAGGGGGTTTGGCCCAGGGGGAAGGGCCCTAAAAAAATTTGTCAAAGACTCCCCCCACCCTAGCCCATAGAGTTCTCTCGGCTCCCCCGAAACGGAAGGGCGGGAAACCGGGATTTAAAAGGGTCTGGTCCAAAAGACTTCTAACAGCTTTTCCCCCCAAAGCCATAAGACCCCTTTGAACAGCTAATCATGGCTACCCGGATTTTTTGAAACTGCCCCCCCCCACCCCACCCCTTTTTAAACGCTGTTTCTACTCTGTTGTTTTATTTCCTAGTCATTTAAATCTCCCCAAAGTACCCTATTTCCTCAAAACCCCTCAACTAGCAGGTGCCCCCGCAAATTGGGCTCGGAAAAGGTACCCCCCCCCGTATATTAGGGCCCCCCTACTGTCACTTTTATTTTACTGTTAATAACCTCCCTACTGTCACTTTATTTTTTTCCCCTCTTTTTTCTCAAACACTTTTTTGTTTGTTGTTGTTTTATTTTAAATTTTTTTTTTTTTAAAAAAAAATCACTGTTGGTTTAAAGGGGGTTTTTAAGTAAGAAATTTTACTGGGAATGTCTTTCACCTTTTATTCGGCGCTGTGACCAATGAATTTTATTTGATTTTATTTGAGAAGGTTGGTAAGAGCTAGGTTTTGGGAGGAGCTAGGGGGTAGGAGCTAGATTGGAAAAGCTAGGTTTTGGGAAGAGCAGGTTGGGAACAGCTAGGTTTGGGAAACTAGGGTTTGGGGGATTGTTGGGGGGGGAAATAGGTTTGGGGGAAAAGCTAGGGTTTGGGAGGGACTGGTTTTTTTGGGGCTAGGGTTGGGAGGAGTAGGGGTTTGGGAAAAGCAGGGTTTTTAAAACTAGGTTTTGGGAGGGGGCTAGGTTTTTTTTTGGAGCTAGGTTGGGGAGGAGCTAGGTTTTGGTAGGAGCTAGGTTGGAAGAGCTAGGGTTTGGGAAAAGCGGGGTTTGGGAACAGCTAGGTTGGGGGTTTGGAGCTAGGGTTTGGGAAGAGCTAGGTTTGGGAAAAAAGCTAGGTTTTTTTGGAGCTAGGTTTTTTTGGGGGCTAGGTTGGTAAAGCTAATTTTTGGGGAAGAGTAGGTTGGTAAAGCTAGGTTGGTAGGGGGCTAGGTTTGGGAAAGGGGCTAAATTTGGGAAGCTAGGTTGGTAAGAGCTAGGGTTTGGGAAAGGGGCAGGGTTTGGGAGGGTAGGTTGGGAGGGCTAGGTTGGGAGGAGCTAGGTTGGTAACAGCTAGGGGGGTAAAGCTAGGTTTGGGAGGATTGGGTTGGGGAAGAGCTAGGTTGTTTGGATTTGGTTTGGGAAGGGCCCAGGTTGGTAGGAGCTAGGGTTGGTAGGAGCAGGTTTTGGGAGAGCTAGGGGTTTGGGAACAGCTAGGTTTGGGGCATTCTAGGGTTTGGGAAAAAGCTAGGTTTGGGGGACTAGGTTTGGAAGACAGGGTTTGGGAGGCTAGGTTGGTAAAAGCTTTGGTTGGTTTGGGGAAATTTGATTTGGGAAAAAACTAGGGGTTGGTTTAGCTAGGTTTGGGAACAGCTAGGTTGGGAAAAGTAGGTTGGTTTGGAAAAGGTTGGTAACACTAAATTTTAACACTAGGTTGGGGGAGGGTAGATTGGTAAACTAGGTTGGTTTGAGCTAGGGTTTGGTTTGGGGCAGGTTGGTGGGAAAATAGGTTGGGAGGGGATAGGGTGGAAGACTGGTTGGGAGAGCTGGGGTTTGGGAGAGCTAGATTGGTAACCCCTAGGTTTGGGAAAAAGCTAGGTTGGTAACCAGCTAGGTTTTGGGAGGGCTAGGTTGGTAAGGGAAATAGGGGGGTAAAAGCAGGTTTTTTTGGAGCTAGGGTTTGGGGGGGAGCTAGGTTGGTTTAGGAGTAGGGTTTGGGGGCAACTAGGTTTTGGGTTTGAACTAGGTTTTGGGAGGAAACTAGGTTGGGGAGGGGGCTAGGTTGGTAGGGGCTAGGTTGGTAGGGGCTAGGGTTTTGGGAAACTAGGTTTGGAAGAGTAGGTTGGTAAAACTGGTTTTGGGAGGGGCTGGGTTTGGGAAAGCTAGGGGGGGAAGAGCTAGGTTGGGAGGAAACAGGGTTTGGGAGGGCTAGGGTTTGGGAACAGCTAAGTTGGTAAGAGCGGGGGGGGGAACAGCTAAGGTTTTGGGAGGAGCTAGGTTGGTAGGAGCTAGGTTGGAGGAGCCGGTTTGGGAAAAGCTAGATTTGGGGGGGGGGGTTGGGAGGGGCTAGGTTGGTAGAAGTAGGGTTTGGGAGGACTAGGTTTTGGGAAAAAAGCTAGGTTGGGAGAGCAGGTGGTAGGAACAGGTTTGGGAAGAGTAGGTTGGGAGGGGCTAGGTTTTTAAGAGGGTAGGTTGGGGGGCTGGGGTTTGGGAGGAGCTAGGTTTATAGACTATGTTTGGGAACAAACTAGGTTGGTAACAGCTTTTTTGGTAAAAGCTAGGTTGGTAGGAGGGTAGGGGGGGTAAGAAACTAGGTTGGGAGGGGCTAGGTTTTGGGAGGGGGCTAGGTTTTGGGAGGAGCTAGGTTGGTAAAAGGAGGTTGGTAAAACTAGGGTTTGGGCGGGGCTAGGTTTGGGGGAAAGGGAAAAAAGGGTTTGGGAACAGGGAGGTTGGAGGGGCTAGGGTTTGGGAAGAGCTAGGTTGGTAGGGCTAGGTTTGGGGGAGCTAGGTTTTGGGAAAACAGGTTTTTTTGGGCTAGGGGGGGAGGAGCTAGGGTTTGGGAGGGGTGGGTTTGGGAGGGGGCTAGGTTGGTAAAAGCTAGGTTTTAAAAGCTGGGTTTGGGAAGGGGGCTATGTTGGTTAAGGGGCTAGGGTTTTGGGAAAAGCAAAGGGTTTGGGAAAGCTAGGTTGGTTTGGAAACTAGTTTTGGGAGGGGCTAGGTTGGTAAAAAAGCTAGGTTGGTAGGAGCTAGGTTGGGAGGAAACAGATTGGTAACAGCTAGGTTGTAAAAGGGTAGGTTGGTAACAGCTAGGTTGGGGAGGAAATAGGGTTTGGGAAAAGGGGTAGGTTTTGGTAAAGCTAGGGGGGTAAAGGGGTAGGTTGGTAGGAGCTAAGGGGGGTAACAGCTAAATTTGGGAAGAGCTAGGTTTTGGGAACCGCTAGGGTTTGGGAGGGGCTAGGTTGGTTGGGGCTAGGTTGGAGGAGCTAGGGGTTTGGGAAAAGTGATTGGGACAGGTTGGGAGGAGCAGGTTTGGTTTGGGAAGGGTAGGGTTTGGGGGGGGCTAGGGTTTGGGAACAGTAGGTTGGTAAGAGCTAGGGTTTGGGAGGAGCTGGTTGGTTTAAAAGGGTAGGTTGGGGGAGGAGCTAGGGTTTGGTTAAAAAGCTAGGGTTTGGGGGAGCTAGGTTTGGGAGGGGGGGTTTGGTTGGGGAAAAAGCTAGGGTGGGGGAACAGCTAGGTTTGGGAAAAAGCTAGGTTGGTTTGGGCTAGGTTTGGGAAAAAGTAGGTTGGTAGGAGTAGGTTTTGGGAGGAGCTAGGGGGTAGGACTGGTTGGTAAGAGCTAGGTTTTGGGAAAAAGTGGTTTTTAGGACTAGGTTTTGGGAGGAACTAGGTTGGGTAAAAAGTAAAGGGGGTTTTTAGGAGTAGGGTTTTGGGAAAAAGCTAGGTTTGGGAGGGCTAGGTTTGGGAGGGCAGGTTGGTAAGAACAAGGTTTGGGAGGAAATTAAAGGTTTTGGGGGGGGGCTAGGTTGGGAGGACTTGGTTGGGGAGGGGGCTAGGTTTGGGAGGAGCTAGGTTGGTAACAGCTAGGGTTGGGAAGGTTTGGGTTTTGGGAGGAGCTAGGTTTTGGGAAAGGGGCTAGGTTTGGGAAAAAGCTTTTGGGAAGAGCAGGTTGGTAGGACCCATGTTTTTGGGAGGGGCTAGGTTGGTAAAAAAGCAGGTTTGGGAGGGCTATTTTTTAGGAGGGGTAGATTGGTTAAAAAGCTAGGTTGGGAAGAGCTAGGTTGGTAGGGGGGGAAATAGGTTGGGAAAAAGCAGGTTGGTAACATTTGGTTGGTAAGACTAGGTTTGGGGGGGGAAATAGATTGGGAACAGCTAGGTTGGTAGGAGGGTAGATTTGGGAACCCGCTAGGTTGGTAAGAGCTAGGTTGGTAGGAGCTTGGGTTTGGGAAGAGCAGGGTTTTAGGAGCAGGTTTGGGAAAATAGGGGTTTGGGAGGACTGGGTTTTTAGGAGAAAAGGTTGGTAGGAGCTAGGTTTGGGAGGAGCTAGGGGTTTGGGAAAAAGCTAGGTTGGTAACAGCGGGTTGGGAGGAGCCTAGGGTTGGGAGGAGCTAGGTTTTGGGAAAAAGCTAGGTTGGTAGGGCTGTTTTTTTTGGGCTAGGGTTTTGGGGGAACAGCAAATTGGTAAGAGCTAGGTTTTAACCTAGGTTTTTAGGAAACTAGGTTTTTAGGGGGCAGGTTGGTAAGAGCTTTTGATTTGGGAGGAAACAGGTTGGGGGAGGAGCTTTGGGTTGGGAGGAGCTTGGTTTGGGAAAAGCTAGGTTTGGGGAAAGAGTAGGTTTTTAGGAGCTAGGTTTGGGGAGGAAGCTTTGGTTGGGAAGAGCAGGTTGGTAGGAGTAGGTTTTGGGAGGGGCTAGGTTGGTAGGGGGGGGCTAGGGTTTGGGAGGAGCCCAGGTTGGTAACAGGGTTAAAGGTTTGGGAAAGCTAGGGTTTGGGAGGGGCTAAGGTTTTTTAGGGGCTGGGTTGGGAGGGGCTATTGGGGGGGGAAAGCTAGGTTGGGAAGAGCTAGGTTGGAGGAGCTAGGTTGGTAGGAGCGAGGGTTGGGAAAAAGCTATTTTTGGGAGGAGTAGGTGGGAGGGGCTAGTTGGAAAAGCTGGTTGGGAAGGGGCTAAAGGGTTTGGGAGGAAAAATAGGGTTTGGGAAAGCTTTGGTTTTGGGAAAACTAGGGTTTGGGGAAAAAGGGTGGTTGGTAAGGAATTTTAAATTTGGAACAAGGGGAGGTTGTTGGAGCTAGGTTGGTAAAAGCTAGGTTGGGGAAGAGCTAGGTTGGTAAAGGGAAATAGGTTGGGGAACAGCTAGGTTGGTAAAAGCTTAAGGGGGGGGTTTGGGAGGGGGCTAATTGGTAGGAACCCCCAGGTTTGGGAAAGGGGCCCCCCCCCCCCCAGGGTTTGGGGGCCCCCGGTTGGTAGGAGAATAGGGTTGGGGAAAAAAGCTAGGTTGGTAGGAGCTGGTTTGGGAGGAGTAGATTGGTTTAAAAGCTAGGTTGGAAAAGCTGGTTTGGGAAAACTTTGGTTTGGTTTAAAAGGGTAGGTTGGGAGGAGCAGGTTGGTAGGGAAATAGGTTGGTAAGACTAGGTTGGGAGGGGCTAGGGTTTGGGGGGCTGGGGGTAGGAGCTAGGTTGGTAACAGCAGGGGGGGGTTTTTAAAAGTTGGTAGGAATAGGTTTTGGTTTGGAGCTAGATTGGGGAAAAAGCTAGGTTGGAAGAGGGTAGGTTTTGGGAAGAGCTATTTTGGGGTTAAAAACAAAGGTGGGGAAAAAGGGGCTGGTTTGGTTTTGGGCTGGGTTTGGAAGAGCAGGTTTGGGAGGAGCCGGTTGGGTGGAAACTGGTTGGGGAACAGCTAGGTTGGTAAGGCCGGGTTGGGGGGGGGGGTGGGTTTGGGAAAAGCTGGTTTGGGTAAGGCTAGGTTGGTAAGCGGTTGGTAAAGGGGCCCCCCCAGGGTTTGGGAGGGCTTGGGGGGGTGGGCTAGGTTTGGTTGGCCCGGGGGGGTGGGCTGGGGTTGGGGGGGGCCGGTTGGGGGGGCTGGTTGGTGGGGCTGGTGGTTGGGTGGTTTGGGAAAAAACCCCGGTTTTTTGGACAAGGTTGGGAGGGGCAGGGGGTTGGTATGAAGGTGGTTGGTAAGGACCCCGGGTTTTGGGAGGAGCAAAAAGGTTGGGGAGGAGTAGGTTGTTTGGAGCCCCAGGTTGGGGAGGGTAGGTTGGGAAGGGGCTAGGTTTTGGGGGAGCAGGTTGGGAGGAGCTAGGTTGGGAAAGGGTAGGTTGGGGAACTAGGTTTTGGGGAAAGCTAGGGGTTTGGGAGGAGCTAGGTTGGTAGGAGCTAGGTTGGTAAGAGCTAGGTTGGAGGAAAACTATTTTGGAGGATTAAGGTTGGGAGGAGCAGGTTTTTAAAGGGTAGGTTTGGAGGAGTAGGGTTTGGGAGGGGGGCTAGGTTGGGAGGGGCAAAGGGTTTTGGGAAAGGGTAGGTTGGTGGAGCTAAGGGTTTGGGAGGGGCTAAATTGGTAGGAGCAAGGTTGGTAGGAGCTATGTTTTGGGAAAAGCTAGGGTTGGAGGAGGGGCTAGGTTTGGGAAAGGGGCTAGGTTTTAGGAGCAAGGTTTTGGAAACTAGGGGTTTGGTTTAAAAGCTAGGTTTTGGGAGGGGGGCTAGTTTGGGAGGGGTACGTTTGGGAAAAGCTAAGGGGTTTGGGTTTACTATTTGGGAAGAGCCCAGGTTTTTTTGGAGCTAGGGTTGGGAGGGGCAGGTTTTGGGAGGGGCCCCCAAGGGTTGGGAGGAAAACTAAAAAGGTTTGGGAGGACTTTGGTTGGTAAGGGGCTTAAAGGTTTGGTAGGGGCAAGGGGTTGGTAGGAGCAAGGTTTTGTAGGAACAGGGTTTGGGAGGGCAAGGTTTGTTTGGAGCAGGGTTGGGAGGACTAGGTTTGGGGGAGCAAGGTTGGGAGGACAAAGGGTTGGGGAGGAGCTAGGGTTTGGGAGGGCAAGGTTTTTTTGGGGCTAGGTTGGGAGGAGCAAAAGGGTTTTTTTGGGGCTAGGTTTGGGGGAGCTAGGGGGTAGGACCAAGGGTTGGGAGGACTAGGTTGGTAAAGGTAGGTTGGGAGGAGCTAGGTTGGTAGGAGGTAGGTTGGAAGAGCTAGGTTTGGTAGGAGGAAAGGTTTTTGGGAGGGGAGGTTGGTTTGGACAATGGTTTTGGAAACTGGTTGTTTAACAGCCCAGGTTGGTTTTGGGATTGGGTTTGGTAAGAGCTGGTTGGAGGAGCTAGGTTTTGGTTTAAAAGCTGGTTTTGGGAGGACTAGGGGGTTGGGGAGTGGGTAGGTTGGTAGGAAACAAGGGTTGGGAGGGGCAAGGTTGGTAGGGGCTAGGTTGGTTTTGGGGCAAGGGGGGGTTTGGGGGAGCGGTTGGTAGGAGTAGGTTGGGTAGGGGCAAGGGGTTTGGGAGGGGGCAAAAGGTTTTGGGAGTAGTAGGTTGGTAGGGGCAAGGTTGGTTTGGAGGAGGGTTTGGGAGGAGCAAGGTTGGGAGGCTGGTTTTGGGGGGGGGCTAGGTTGGTTTGGAGCTAGGGGGGGGTAGGGAAAAAAGGTTTTGGGAGGGGGGCTAAAGGGGGGGGGGGGAGCTAGTTGGTAGGAGTAGGGTTTGGGAGGAGCTGGGGGGGGAGGGGGGCTAGGTTGGTAGGGGCTAGGTTGGTAGGGAAATAGGGGGTAGGGCTAGGGGTTTGGGAAGAGCTGGTTGGGGAAAGGGGCTAGGGTTGGGAGGGGCTGGTTGGTAACAGCTTTGGTAAGAGTAGTTTTGGGAGGACTAGGGTTGGGAACAGCCAGGTTGGTAGGGAGCTGGTTTGGGAGGATCAGGTTTGGGAATAGCATGCTTATGGTTTAGTAAAGGGTTTTTCTGTTTTAGGGTTTACTGAGGGCTGGATTCCCCAAGAGAGTAGATCCAATTGAAATAGCACCGCTTCTTATAATTCAGAAAGTATTCACACCCCTTGACTTTTTCCACATTTTGTGTTAGTCTAAATTTAAAATAGATTAAAGTGGAATTATGTTTTTAGAAAATTTACAAATTAATTAAAAATGAAAAGCTCAACTGTCTTTAGTCAATACGCATTTGTTATGGCAAGCCTAAATAAGTTCAGGAGTAAACATTTGCTTAACAAGTCACATAATAAGTTGCATGGACTCACTCTGTGTGCAATAATAGTGTTTAACATGATTTTTGAATGACTACCTCATCTCTGTACCCCACACATACAACTTTCTGTAAGGTCCCTCAGTCAAGCAGTGCATTTTAAACACAGATTCAACCACAAAGACCAGGGAGGTTTTCCAATGCCTCGCAAAGAAAGGCACCTATTGGTAGAAGGGTAAAAACAAAAGCAGACATTGAATATCCCTTTGAGCATGGTGAAGTTATTAATTACACATTGGATGGTGTATCAATACACCCAGTCAATACAAAGATACAGGCGTCCTTCCTAACTCAGTTGCCGGAGAGGAAGGAAACCGCTCAGGGATTTCACCATGAGGCCAATGGTGACTTTAAAACAGTTACAGAATGTAATAGCTGTGATAGGAGAAAACTGAGGATGGATCAACAACATTGTAATTACGCCACAATACTAACCTAACTGATAGAGTGAAAAGGAGGAAGCCTGTACAGAATACAAATATTCCAGAACATGCATCCTGTTTGCAATAAGACACTAACGTAAAACAGCACAAAATGTTGCAATGAAATGAACTTGATGTCCTGAAAACAAAGCATTATGTTTGGGGCAAATCCAACACAACACATTACTGAGTACCACTTCATATTTTCACGCATGGTGGTGGCTGCATCATGTTATGGGGATGCTTGTCATCGGCAAGGTCTAGGGAGATTTGTAGGATAAAAATAAATGGAATAGAGCTAAACACAGACAAAATCCTAGAGGAAAACCTGCTTCAGTCTGCTTTCCAACATACACTGGGAGACAAATTCACCTTTCATCAGGACAATAACCTAAAACACAAGGCCAAATATACACTGCCGTTGTTACCAAGACGACATTGAATGTTCCTGAGTGGCCGAGTTACAGTTTTGACTTAAATCGGCTTGAAAATCTATGGCAAGACCTGAAAATGGCTGTCTAGCAATGATCAACAACCAACTTGATAGAGCTTGAATAATAAAAATAACAATAATGTTAAAATATCGTACAATCCAGGTATTGTACACTCCAAAGCTCTTAGAGACTTACCCAGAAAGACTCACAGCTGTAATCGCTGCCAAAAGTGATTCTAACATGTATTGACTCAGGGTTGTGAATACTTACTACAGTAATACTAATAATAGCTACAGTATTTCTGTATTTCATTTTCAAATAAACCTGCAAAAAAAATCTAAAAACATGTTGTTTTCACTTAGTCATTATGGGATAGATGGGAAAACACTTTAATCCATTTTTTATTCAGGTTGTAACACAACAAAATGTGGAATAAGTCGAGGGGTATGAATACTATCTGAAGGCACTGTATAAGTTAGTAAAGCAAATAAAATCCTATTTAACTCACCATTTTTTCAGGTGCAAAATCATTGTGTCCTAATTCAACAGACACACCTCCCTTGGTGAGTCATGTAAAGTTTCTTCCCTTTCTCTCCATCTCACTCTCACACACGTGCGCAGTTGCCAATCACACCCATTCCTCTGTCCGAGACAACGTCCTCAGGATTATGGAGCGGTGCGTTTAGAAGAAGTTGTTTGAATATTACGACATGTACAGAGAGTTTCCCTCTCCAATCGCACTTCCCACTCCATTGAACAACACATACCATCTCTGTGAGGACAACGTCCTCAGATATGAGGGCAGAGAAGTTTTTGAATTACAGAGCATGTATAGCATTAAGCAAACACTTTCCACATTGAAACAGATTTCATATCCCTCTTAAAACGTTTTCAATTGAATGGACCAGAGATTCATATCCCACTCCAATATGAAGGGACAGAGCAGCATATCCCACTCCAATATGAAGGGACAGAGCAGCATATCCCACTCCAATATGAAGGGACAGAGCAGCATATCCCACTCCAATATGAAGGGACAGAGCAGCATATCCCACTCCAATATGAAGGGACAGAGCAGCATATCCCACTCCAATATGAAGGGACAGAGCAGCATATCCCACTCCAATATGAAGGGACAGAGCAGCATATCCCACTCCAATATGAAGGGACAGAGCAGCATATCCCACTCCAATATGAAGGGACAGAGCAGCATATCCCACTCCAATATGAAGGGACAGAGCAGCATATCCCACTCCAATATGAAGGGACAGAGCAGCATATCCCACTCCAATATGAAGGGACAGAGCAGCATATCCCACTCCAATATGAAGGGACAGAGCAGCATATCCCACTCCAATATGAAGGGACAGAGCAGCATATCCCACTCCAATATGAAGGGACAGAGCAGCATGCCTTTGATACCGTTTGTCTGTGCTCCATTGTAGCTGCTAAGTTAAGACGCTTGACATACAGTGGCTTGCGAAAGTATTCATCCCTTGGCATTTTCCCTATTTTGTTGCCTTACAACCTGGAATTAAAATTGTTTTTTTGGGGGGTTTGTATAATTTGATTTACACAACATGCCTACCACTTTGAAGATGCAAAATATTTTTTCTTGTGAAACAAACAAGAAATAAGACAAAAAAACAGAAAACTTGAGCGTGCATAACTATTCACCCCCCAAAGTCAATACTTTGTAGAGCCACCTTTTGAAGCAATTACAGCTGCAAGTCTCTTGGGGTATGTCTCTATAAGCTTGGCACATCTAGCCACTGGGATTTTTGCCCATTCTTCAAGGCAAAACTGCTCCAACTCCTGCAAGTTGGATGGGTTCCGCTGGTGTACAGCAATTTTTAAGTCATACCACATATTCTCAATTGGATTGAGGTCTGGGCTTTGACTAGGCCATTCCAAGACATTTAAATGTTTCCCCTTAAACCACTTGAGTGTTGCTTTAGCAACATGCTTAGGGTCATTGTCCTGCTGGAAGGTGAACCTCCATCCCAGTCTCAAATCTCTGGAAGACTGAAACAGGTTTCCCTCAAGAATTTCCCTGTATTTAGCACCATCCATCATTCCTTCAATTCTGACCAGTTTCCCAGTCCCTGCCGATGAAAAACATCCCCACAGCATGATGCTGCCACCACCATGCTTCACTGTGGGGATGGTGTTCTCGGGGTGATGAGAGGTGTTGGGTTTGCGCCAGACATAGTGTTTTCCTTGATGGCCAAAAAGCTCAATTTTAGTCTCATCTGACCAGAGTACCTTCTTCCATATGTTTGGGAGTCTCCCACATGCCTTTTGGCAAACACCAAACATGTTTGCTTATTTTTTTCTTTAAGAAATGGATTTTTTCTGGCCACTCTTCCGTAAAGCCCAGCTCTGTGGAGGGTACAGCTTAAAGTGGTCCTATGGACAGTTACTCCAATCTCCGCTGTGGAGCTTTGCAGCTCCTTCAGGGTTATCTTTGGTCTCTTTGTTGCCTCTGATTAATGCCCTCCTTGCCTGGTCCGTGAGTTTTGGTGTGCGGCCCTCTCTTGGCAGGTTTGTTGTGGTGCCATATTCTTTCCATTTTATAATAATGGACTTAATGGTGCTCCGTGGGATGTTCAAAGTTTCTGATATTTTTCTATAACCCAACCCTGATCTGTACTTCTCCACAACTTTGTCCCTGACCTGTTTGGAGAGCTCCTTGGTCTTCATGGTGCCGCATGAAATCCAAATAAAAATCCATTTAAATTACAGGTTGTAATGCAACAAAATAGGAACAACTCCAAGGGGGATGAATACTTTTGCAAGGCACTGTACATATCTACCTTTATCCTGTTACAAATCAAATCATGCCAAGAGGTTGCAACGCTGTCATCAAGGCAAAGGGTGACTATTTGAAGAATCTCAAATATATTTTGATTTGTTTAACACTTTTTTGGTTACTACATGATTCCATATGTGTTATTTCATAGTTTTGATGTATTCACTATTATTCTAAACTCTGAAATAAACTGAACTAAACTGAACTAATGTGATTAAGATTATTCTACTCTATAGCTTGATTCTGTTAGTTAACCAACAGAGACCTTTGAAACCTGTAATTATTGATTTCCTTGTTAGTTCTGGGTGTATCCTAGGAATTTACTTTACCACATGAATATCTATTCTCAAACTGAGGGAAAAATACAAAAAACATAATACATATACGGTATTACAGTCACAGCCAAATATTTTGGATGTATACAGCTCTGAAAACACTGCCCTCATTTACGTCTAAATACCGATCTCCCCCAGTCTACCCTCTAAATACCCATCTCCCCCAGTCTACCCTCTACCCTCTACCCTCTGGATTCTTTACCAGTGGAATTTCCTGAAAGTTTAAACTCTCTGTAGCGCTCTCTTTAACTCTCTCTCTCTCTTTAACTCTCTCTCTCTCTTTATCTCTCTCTCTCTCTTTATCTCTCTCTCTCTCTCTTTATCTCTCTCTCTTTAACTCTCTCTCTCTCTCTCTCTTTAGCTCCACTGTGGCATATTTGTCTTGAGTAAGCAAAGTGTTTGACATTGATGAGCTTTTTACTAACCATTTATCAGTCGGAGCTGAACACTGCTTCTCTTGGACTGAGATGAGACAGGAAAGTCAAAATAGAACCATCTGATATCACTCAGACCAAAGTCCAACTTCAAAGGACATTTTGTCCGTTTCCGTGAAACAACAAATGGATTGGCTGAATGAGGTGAATGAACCTTGCTAATCTGGTTGAGTGAAAAGCCACTTTGAGGTGCGGATGAAGAGATAAGTGGTTCATAATTAGGACAGCATACAGACATACAGACCCACATAAAGTTGTAAATATTTAATGGTAGCAATGGACGTTCCATCGCAGAGATCTTTATCTGCCGTCCACACGCGCACACACACACAGACGGACACACAGTGAAGTCATGCCTCATAGCAGGGCTCTACGCTGACCCGTGTTCGCCGACGTTGAACATTTTGGAGGACATAAAGAAATATTTCTACAATGTCTACATGTCTTCAGTAGCTACCCTTATAGCTATGATGTCTACATGTCTTCAGTAGCTACCCTATACCTTATAGCTATGATGTCTACATGTCTTCAGTAGCTACCCTATACCCTTATAGCTATGATGTCTACATGTCTTCAGTAGCTACCCTATACCCTTATAGCTATGATGTCTACATGTCTTCAGTAGCTACCCTATACCTTATAGCTATGATGTCTACATGTCTTCAGTAGCTACCCTATACCTTATAGCTATGATGTCTACATGTCTTCAGTAGCTACCCTATACCTTATAGCTATGATGTCTACATGTCTTCAGTAGCTACCCTATACCCTTATAGCTATGATGTATACATGTCTTCAGTAGCTACCCTATACCTTATAGCTATGATGTCTACATGTCTTCAGTAGCTACCCTATACCTTATAGCTATGATGTCTACATGTCTTCAGTAGCTACCCTATACCTTATAGCTATGCTGTCTACATGTCTTCAGTAGCTACCCTATACCTTATAGCTATGATGTCTACATGTCTTCAGTAGCTACCCTATACCCTTATAGCTATGATGTCTACATGTCTTCAGTAGCTACCCTATACCCTTATAGCTATGATGTCTACATGTCTTCAGTAGCTACCCTATACCCTTATAGCTATGATGTCTACATGTCTTCAGTAGCTACCCTATACCTTATAGCTATGATGTCTACATGTCTTCAGTAGCTACCCTATACCTTATAGCTATGATGTCTACATGTCTTCAGTAGCTACCCTATACCTTATAGCTATGATGTCTACATGTCTTCAGTAGCTACCCTATACCCTTATAGCTATGATGTCTACATGTCTTCAGTAGCTACCCTATACCTTATAGCTATGATGTCTACATGTCTTCAGTAGCTACCCTATACCTTATAGCTATGATGTCTACATGTCTTCAGTAGCTACCCTATACCCTTATAGCTATGATGTCTACATGTCTTCAGTAGCTACCCTTATAGCTATGATGTCTACATGTCTTCAGTAGCTACCCTATACCCTTATAGCTATGATGTCTACATGTCTTCAGTAGCTACCCTATACCTTATAGCTATGATGTCTACATGTCTTCAGTAGCTACCCTATACCTTATAGCTATGATGTCTACATGTCTTCAGTAGCTACCCTATACCCTTATAGCTATGATGTCTACATGTCTTCAGTAGCTACCCTATACCCTTATAGCTATGATGTCTACATGTCTTCAGTAGCTACCCTTATAGCTATGATGTCTACATGTCTTCAGTAGCTACCCTTATAGCTATGATGTCTACATGTCTTCAGTAGCTACCCTATACCTTATAGCTATGATGTCTACATGTCTTCAGTAGCTACCCTATACCCTTATAGCTATGATGTCTACATGTCTTCAGTAGCTACCCTATACCCTTATAGCTATGATGTCTACATGTCTTCAGTAGCTACCCTATACCTTATAGCTATGATGTCTACATGTCTTCAGTAGCTACCCTATACCCTTATAGCTATGATGTCTACATGTCTTCAGTAGCTACCCTTATAGCTATGATGTCTACATGTCTTCAGTAGCTACCCTATACCTTATAGCTATGATGTCTACATGTCTTCAGTAGCTACCCTATACCTTATAGCTATGATGTCTACATGTCTTCAGTAGCTACCCTATACCTTATAGCTATGATGTCTACATGTCTTCAGTAGCTACCCTATACCTATAGCTATGATGTCTACATGTCTTCAGTAGCTACCCTATACCTTATAGCTATGATGTCTACATGTCTTCAGTAGCTACCCTATACCCTTATAGCTATGATGTCTACATGTCTTCAGTAGCTACCCTTACCTTATAGCTATGATGTCTACATGTCTTCAGTAGCTACCCTATACCTTATAGCTATGATGTCTACATGTCTTCAGTAGCTACCCTATACCTTATAGCTATGATGTCTACATGTCTTCAGTAGCTACCCTATACCTTATAGCTATGATGTCTACATGTCTTCAGTAGCTACCCTATACCCTTATAGCTATGATGTCTACATGTCTTCAGTAGCTACCCTATACCTTATGCTATGATGTCTACATGTCTTCAGTAGCTACCCTATACCTTATAGCTATGATGTCTACATGTCTTCAGTAGCTACCCTATACCCTTATAGCTATGATGTCTACATGTCTTCAGTAGCTACCCATACCTTATAGCTATGATGTCTACATGTCTTCAGTAGCTACCCTATACCTTATAGCTATGATGTCTACATGTCTTCAGTAGCTACCCTATACTTAACTATGATGTCTACATGTCTTCAGTAGCTACCCTATACCTTATAGCTATGATGTCTACATGTCTTCAGTAGCTACCCTATACCCTTATAGCTATGTGTCTACATTCTTCAGTACTACCCTATACCCTTATAGCTATGTGTCTACATGTCTTAGTAGCTACCCTGGATACTAGATGTCTAATGTCTCAGTAGCTACTTATAGGCTATGATTTCCTAATGGGTTCAGTAGCTACCCTATACTTTAGTATGATGTCTACTGTCTGTAGTACCTATACCCGTTAGCTATGATTCTATGTCTTCAGTGCGTTATCCCTTAACATGTGTCTACAGTCTTAGTAGCTACCATACCTTATAGCTTGATTCCATGTCTTCATAGTCCACCCTAACCCTAAGCTATGGATGTCTACATTCTTCATAGTACCTTATAGTATGATGTCACTTCTTATAGCTACCCTATACTTTTAGATATGGTCTTACATGTCTTCAGTAGGCTACCCTATTACCTTAATAGCTATGATTGTCTACAATGTCTTACAGTAGCTACCCTTATACCCTTATAGCTATGATGTCTACATGTCTTCAGTAGCTACCCTATACCCTTATTAGCTATGATGTCTACATGTCTTCAGTAGTACCCTTACCCTTATAGCTTATGATGTCTACATGTGCTTCAGTAAGCTACCCTATTTACCCTTATAGCTATGATGTCTACATGTCTTTCAGTAGCTACCCTATACCCTTATGAGCTATGATTTCTTACATGTCTTCAGTAGTACGCTTACCCTTATAGCTTGATGTCTACATGTCTTCAGTAGTTACCCTATTACCCTTATAGCTATGATGTCTACATGTCTTCAGTAGCTGACCCTATACCCGTTATAGCTATGATGTCTACATGTCTTCAGTAGCTACCCTTATAGCTATGATGTCTACATGTCTTCAGTAGCTACCCTATACCTTATAGCTATGATGTCTACATGTCTTCAGTAGCTACCCTATACCTTATAGCTATGATGTCTACATGTCTTCAGTAGCTACCCTTATAGCTATGATGTCTACATGTCTTCAGTAGCTACCCTATACCTTATAGCTATGATGTCTACATGTCTTCAGTAGCTACCCTATACCCTTATTGAGCGAGTCACTGATACTTCCTGCTTTAGTTTTTGCTTATAAGCAGGAATCAGGAGGATAGAGTTATGGTCAGATTTGCCAAATGGAGGGCGAGGGAGAGCTTTGTATGCGTCTCTGTGTGTGGAGTAAAGGTGGTCTAGAGTTTTTTCCCTCTGTTTGCACATTTAACATGCTGGTCGAAATTAGGTAGAACAGATTTAAGTTTCCCTGCATTAAAGTCCCCGGCCACTAGGAGCGCTGCCTCTGGATGATTATTTTCCTGTTTACTTATGGCCTTATACAGCTCATTGAGTGCAATCTTAATACCAGCATCAGTTTAGAATGCTACGAAAAATATAGATGAAAAGTCTCTTGGTAAAAAGTGTGGTCTACAGCTTATCATGAGATACTCTACCTCAGGCGAGCAAATTCTAGAGACTTCCTTAGTATTAGATTTTGTGCACCAGCTGTTGTTTACAAATATACACAGACCGCCACTCCTTGTCTCACCGGAGTCAGCTGTTCTATCCTGCCAATGTAGCGTATAGCCCGCTAGCTGTATGTTATCCATGTCGTCGTTCAGCCACGACTCGGTGAAACATAAGATATTACAGTTTTTAATGTCCCGTTGGTAGGATAACCGTAATCTTAGGTCGTCTAATTTGTTCTTAATTGATTGAACATTGGCTAATAGGATTGATGGAAGAGGCAGTTTACTCGCTCGCCGTCGGATCCTTACAAGGCACCCCGACCTACGTCCACAATGTCTACGTCTTTTTCTCATGCCAATGACGGGGATTTGGGCCTTGTAGGGTGTCTGTAGGATATCCTTCGTATCCGGCTCGTTGAAGAAAAAATCTTCGTCCAATACGAGGTGAGTAATCGCTGTCCTGATATCCAGAAGCTCTTTTTGGTCATAAGAGACTGTGGCAGAAACATTATGTACAGAATAAATTACAAATAACGCGAAAAAACACACATAATAGTACTATTGGTTAGAGGGCTGTAAAACGGAAGCCATCTTCTCCCCGTATTAGTGATGTCTACATGTCTTCAGTAGCTACCTCCTCCTCTCCCAGTATATGTGATGTCAGTGGAAACCAGGTCACAGCAGACAGACAGTGTTGAATCGAGGAATCGAGGACACGCTCCGATCGGCCTCTTTTCATATCAATCACTCTTTCCCTTTGGAGTTAGTTCAGGCCTGGCCTGGGCTTCTGAGAGAGAGAGAGAGAGAGAGAGAGGTGGGGGGATATATGGAGTGACAGAGACAGAGCGAGAGATAGGGAGAGAGAGAGAGGGGCCTATGCTCCTGAGAGACTTACTAGTCATAAAGACGTGTCTTCTCTGCACTGGGGAGCTACGTCTTAACCAGCAATTAGGTATCAATCTGCAGGATATGGACAGGTTTTGGTTGGCTAAGAGTTCAGAGCTCTTAGGTGGGTTAGCAAGCTTTTCCTACATCTCCTTGGTAGTGGCAAGGCCTGCTTAGGGTTGCAAAGGGAGAATATATATGAGGGTTTAAGCATATCCTTTATATTTTATTTTACTATGTCAATATGTTGTTGTTGTAATTGTTTTGGCGCCAAACTGGTGGCAGTTGTGAAAAAAGTCAATAGTTGGATGAGTTGCAGAGTTAATTGAAAATAATGTCATTGCTGATTAGATGCTTTTTTCATTAATTAGGTTATTTTCTCTTGAACCATATGGGCTATCCACTAGAAACTCATGGACAATATGGACACAGATATAATAAATGAATACTATGTGTGAATATATATATGCTTTTAAGTTATTCAAGTAAAATTACCAAAGTTACCATAGATTGCCATAGATTGCCTGTTAATTACCAGAATGACAGAAATGACAGCTTTGCAACCCTAGGCCTGCTAAACCATCTAGTGAAGCAGAGGAAGTTCACACAGAATAGTGCAATATGATGGTGCAAGGTTGTTCAAATCCCTGACCTACCTTTGTAACATTTTGCAGACGATTAGACCATAATTGTCTATCAAATACAGTTGGTCTTGGGCTAGAGCTAGATAGGGACAACAAGATACATTAATATATTATATTACTCCTCTGGTGCTCCCCCCCCCCCCCTCTCCTCTGGTGCTCCCCCCCCCCCCCCCCCCTCTCCTCTGGTGCTCTCCCCCCCCCTCTCCTCTGGAGCTCTTTGATATATGTCTCCTCCCTGAGTGTCTGTATATAGCTTCATCTCATATCCTTCTCACCTCAACCCATATTCTGCTGTGGTTCTGTCTCTATATCTTTCCCCCCCTCCCTCCTGTGGTATTACTGCCAGTGAATCAGGCCAGTGGGATGATAATATGGTCTCTCCCCCTTCCTCTTTCTCCAGACATCAAACCGAGGCTGCGCCTCTAACGGTTTTCTTTTACATCTTGGAATGCTGCCAAATCTTACAACTAGAGCATGCAGAGAAACACACCAAGGGAGAGAGGAACAGAGAGAAAGGGATAGAACTACGAGAGAGAGAGAGAGAGAGAGAGAGATGAGAAAAGGACAGAACGAAAAGGAGAGAGACAAGAGAGAGATAGAGAGCAGAAAGAGGACAAAGACAGAACGAAGAGAGAGAGAGAGAGATACAGATAGAGCGAGAGAGAGAGATAGAGATATATATAGATATATAGAGAAAGCAAGAAGAGAGAATAAGATAAAGAGATAGAGAGAAATAAAGAGATAGCGAGGAGATAGAGAGAGAACGAGCAGATGCGAGGAGCGATCTTATAGAGAGTGTGCTGTGAAGATACGATATATATATAGATAGAGTAGATAAGATATATATATATCTCTGATAACAATAGCTGAGACTGATCCAAAAGCAGAACCTTGTATCTTTATCCTGTAAAAGCCTACTGCAGCCCAATCTCTTTCAATTTCAATTAAATTAAATTCAAAGGGCTTTATTGGCATGGGAAACATATGTTTACATTGCCTAAGCAAACGGAATAAACAATAAACAAAAGGGAAATAAACAGAATAATCAGAAATGAACAGTAAACATTACACTCAAGTTGTTTTATAATATAGACATTTCAAATGTTATATTATTGGCTACGATATTTGTTTGAAAACTGATTGCCCTGTTTTCATGGCAATGGGTCACAAATCTTTCTGCTGTAATTGCACACTGGTATTTCGCCAAACAGATATGGGAGTTTATCAATGTTTGATTTGTTTTCAAATTCTTTGTGGGTCTGTGTAATCTGAGGGAAATATGTGTCTCTAATATGGTCATACATTTGGCAGGAGGTTAGGAAGTGCAGCTCAGTTTCCACCTCATTTTGTGGGCAGTGTGCACATAGCCTGTCTTCTCTTGAGAGCCAGGTCTGCCTACGGCGGCCTTTCTCAATAGCAAGGCTATGCTCACTGAGTCTGTACAAAAAGCTTTCTTTAATTTGGGGTCAGTCACAGTGGTCAGGTATTCTGCCGCTGTGTACTCTCTGTTTAGGGCCAGATAGCATTCTAGTTTGCTCTGGTTTTTGGTTGATTCTTTCCAGTGTGTCAAATAGTTATCTTTTTGTTTTCTCATAATTTGGTTGGGTGTAATTGTGTTGCTATCCTGGGGCTCTGTGTGGTCGGTTTGTGTTTGTGAACAGAGCCCCAGGATAGCAATACAATTAGACCCAAACTAATTATGAGAAAAGTAAACCAGAACCAGCTGGCTGAGGGGACTCTTCTCTAGGTTAATCTCTCTGTAGGTGAGGGCTTTGTGGTGGAATGTGTGTGTATCGCTTCCTTTTAGGTGGTTGTAGAATTTAACAGCTCTTTTCTGGATTTTGATAAATAGCAGGTATAGTCCTAATTTTTCTCTGCATGCATTGTTTGTGGTTATTTTCTGGATTTTGATAACTAGCGGGTATATATACAGTGGGGGAAAAAAGTATTTAGTCAGCCACCAATTGTGCAAGTTCTCCCACTTAAAAAGATGAGAGAGGCCTGTAATTTTCATCATAGGTACACGTCAACTATGACAGACAAATTGAGAGAAAAAAAATCCAGAAAATCACATTGTAGGATTTTTTATGAATTTATTTGCAAATTATGGTGGAAAATAAGTATTTGGTCACCTACAAACAAGCAAGATTTCTGGCTCTCACAGACCTGTAACTTCTTCTTTAAGAGGCTCCTCTGTCCTCCACTCGTTACCTGTATTAATGGCACCTGTTTGAACTTGTTATCAGTATAAAAGACACCTGTCCACAACCTCAAACAGTCACACTCCAAACTCCACTATGGCCAAGACCAAAGAGCTGTCAAAGGACACCAGAAACAAAATTGTAGACCTGCACCAGGCTGGGAAGACTGAATCTGCAATAGGTAAGCAGCTTGGTTTGAAGAAATCAACTGTGGGAGCAATTATTAGGAAATGGAAGACATACAAGACCACTGATAATCTCCCTCGATCTGGGGCTCCACGCAAGATCTCACCCCGTGGGGTCAAAATTATCACAAGAACGGTGAGCAAAAATCCCAGAACCACACGGGGGGACCTAGTGAATGACCTGCAGAGAGCTGGGACCAAAGTAACAAAGCCTACCATCAGTAACACACTATGCCGCCAGGGACTCAAATCCTGCAGTGCCAGACGTGTCCCACTGCTTAAGCCAGTACATGTCCAGGCCCGTCTGAAGTTTGCTAGAGTGCATTTGGATGATCCAGAAGAGGATTGGGAGAATGTCATATGAAACCAAAATAGAACTTTTTGGTAAAAACTCAACTCGTCGTGTTTGGAGGACAAAGAATGCTGAGTTGCATCCAAAGAACACCATACCCACTGTGAAGCATGGGGGTGGAAACATCATGCTTTGGGGCTGTTTTTCTGCAAAGGGACATGACTGATCCGTGTAAAGGAATTAATGAATGGGGCCATGTATCGTGAGATTTTGAGTGAAAACCTCCTTCCATCAGCAAGGGCATTGAAGATGAAACGTGGCTGGGTCTTTCAGCATGACAATGATCCCAAACACACCGCCCGGGCAACGAAGGAGTGGCTTCGTAAGAAGCATTTCAAGGTCCTGGAGTGGCCTAGCCAGTCTCCAGATCTCAACCCCATAGAAAATCTTTGGAGGGAGTTGAAAGTGTTGCCCTGCGACAGCCCCAAAACATCACTGCTCTAGAGGAGATCTGCATGGAGGAATGGGCCAAAATACCAGCAGCAGTGTGTGAAAACCTTGTGAAGACTTACAGAAAACGTTTGACCTGTGTCATTGCCAACAAAGGGTATATAACAAAGTATTGAGAAACTTTTGTTATTGACCAAATACTTATTTTCCACCATAATTTGCAAATAAATTCATAAAAAATCCTACAATGTGATGTTCTGGATTTTTTTCTCTCATTTTGTCTGTCATAGTTGACGTGTACCTTTGATGAAAATTACAGGCCTCTCTCAACTATTTAAGTGGGAGAACTTGCACAATTGGTGGCTGACTAAATACTTTTTTCCCCCACTGTATATATATATATATATATATATATATTATATACAGTGGGGAGAACAAGTATTTGATACACTGCTGATTTTGCAGGTTTTCCTACTTACAAAGCATGTAGAGGTCTCTAATTTTTATCATAGGTACACTTCAACTGTGAGAGACGTAATCTAAAACAAAAATCCAGAAAATCACATTGTATGATTTTTAAGTAATTAATTTGCATTTGACATAAGTATTTGATCACCTACCAACCAGTAAGAATTCCGGCTCTCACAGACTTGTTAGTTTTTCTTTAAGAAGCCCTCCTGTTCTCCACTCATTACCTGTATTAACTGCACCTGTTTGAACTCGTTACCTCGTTACACACTCAATCAAACAAACTCCAACCTCTCCACAATGGCCAAGACCAGAGAGCTGTGTAAGGACATCAGGGATAAAATTGTAGACCTGCACAAGGCTGGGATGGGCTACAGGACAATAGGCAAGCAGCTTGGTGAGAAGGCAACAACTGTTGGCGCAATTATTAGAAAATGGAAGAAGTTCAAGATGACGGTCAATCACCCTCGGTCTGGGGCTCCATGCAAGATCTCACCTCGTGGGGCATCAATGATCATGAGGAAGGTGAGGGATCAGCCCAGAACTACACGGCAGGACCTGGTCAATGACCTGAAGAGAGCTGGGACCACAGTCTCAAAGAAAACCATTAGTAACACACTACGCCGTCATGGATTAAAATCCTGCAGCGCACGCAAGGTCCCCCTGCTCAAGCCAGCGCATGTCCAGGCCCGTCTGAAGTTTGCCAATGACCATCTGGATGATCCAGAGGAGGAATAGGAGAAGGTCATGTGGTCTGATGAGACAAAAATAGAGCTATTTGGTCTAAACTTCACTCGCCGTGTTTGGAGGAAGAAGAAGGATGAGTACAACCCCAAGAACACCATCCTAACCGTGAAGCATGGAGGTGGAAACATCTTTCTTTGGGGATGCTTTTCTGCAAAGGGGACAGGACGACTGCACCGTATTGAGGGGAGGATGGATGGGGCCATGTATCGCGAGATCTTGGCCAACAACCTCCGTCCCTCAGTAAGAGCATTGAAGATGGGTCGTGGCTGGGTCTCCTCGCATGACAACGACCTGAAACACACAGCCAGGGCAACTAAGGAGTGGCTCCGTAAGAAGCATCTCAAGGTCCTGGAGTGGCCTAGCCAGTCTCCAGACCTGAATCCAATAGAAAATCTTTGGAGGGAGCTGAAAGTCCGTATTGCCCAGCGACAGCCCCGAAACCTGAAGGATCTGGAGAAGGTCTGTATGGAGGAGTGGGCCAAAATCCCTGCTGCAGTGTGTGCAAACCTTGTCAAGACCTACAGGAAACGTATGATCTCTGTAATTGCAAACAAAGGTTTCTGTACCAAATATTAAGTTCTGCTTTTCTGATGTATCAAATACTTATGTCATGCAATAAAATGCAAATGAATTACTTAAAAATCATACAATGTGATTTTCTGCATTTTTGTTTTAGATTCCGTCTCTCACAGTTTAAGTGTAACTATGATAAAAATTACAGACATCTACATGCTTTGTAAGTAGGAAAACCTGCAAAATCGGCAGTGTATCAAATACTTGTTCTCCCCACTGTACCTAATTCTGCTCTGCATGCATTATTTGGGGTTTTGCATTGTACATAAAGTATATTTTTGCAGAATTCTGCATGCAAAGTCTCAATTGGGAGTTTGTCCCATTTTGTGAATTCTTGGTTGGGGAGTGGACCCCAGACCTCACTACCATAAAGGGCAATGGGTTCGATAACTGATTGAAGTATTTTTAGCCAGATCCTAATTGGGCGACCTAAATACCAGAACTGGACAAGAACTAACACCCTCAGCATACAGGGGGACAAACACCTACCTGGAGGTGACAGCATTCCCTCCCCCATATTTTTAGATAGATAGAGAGAGAGAGAGAGAGAGAGAGAGAGAGAGAGAGAGAGAGAGAGAGAGAGAGATGGGCAGAGGAGATGGACCCTCTGGTTGCCCTCTAGGTTACAGAGAGCTGGTAGTCCCATCCACCAAACTACCAGGTGTGAAACAGGGAGGAGACTCAGAGGGTATGCTAACCCACTCCATTACAATAATAAAAACAGGAATATTTTACATTTGCTAGAATTTAAAAAGGAAATAATCCTCATGTGTGCTACCTATATCCCCCCACTAGAATCCCCATACTTGACAATGACAGCTTCTCCATCCTGGAGGGGGAAATCAACCATTTCCAGACCCAGGGACATGTACTAGTCTGTGGCGACCTAAATACCAGAACTGGACAAGAACTGACACCCTCAGCACACAGGGGGACAAACACCTACCTGGAGGTGACAGCACTGGACCAGAACCTGACACCCTCAGGACACAGGGGGACAAACACCTACCTGGAGGTGACAGCATTCCCTCCCCCATGTGCCCCCCTAGGCACAACTATGACAACATAACAAACAGAAACGGGTCACAACTCCTGTAGCTCTGTCGCGTGCTCTGTATATAGTGAACGGTAGGCTTCAAGGGGACTCCTATGGTAGGTACACCTATAGCTCATCCCTTGGCAGTAGTACTGTCCATTACTAGCCAACTAAAACCCCTATCAGACCACAGCAAAATCACTATATACTTTAACAGAGCAATACTCAGCCATTAGTATCGAAGCCGAACAAACTGCATGATATTAAAGGGGAATTGTATATACCTCATGGTACTGTTCTAGATGACTAAATAACTAATGGTACTGTGAACCTCGAGCGGCACGTACATACGACCCTCTGGACACTGGGGGGGAGTGGGCTCGGTACGTAACGCCCGCTCGATGTCCGCGTCAACCTCCCACACCACCGGTGCCACCAGACACGACGCCGGAAGTATGGGAGTGGGCTCAATGGACCTCTCCTCTGTGTCATACAGTCGGGACAGGGCGTCTGCCTTAGCGTTCTGGGAACCTGGTCTGTAAGTGAGAGTAAACACAAAACGAGTGAAGAACATGGCCCACCTTGCCTGGCGAGGGTTCAATCTCCTCGCCACCCGGATGTACTCCAGATTGCGATGGTCAGTCAAAATGAGGAAAGGGTGTTTAGCCCCCTCAAGCCAATGCCTCCACACTTTCAGAGCCTTAACCACAGCTAACATCTCCCAGTCCCCCACATCATAGTTGCGCTCCGCCGGACTGAGCTTCTAAGAAAAGAAAGCACAGGGGCGGAGCTTTGGTGGCATACGCGAGCGCTGAGACAGTACAGCTCCTATCCCAGCCTCGGACGCATCCACCTCAACCGTGAAAGCCAAGGAGGGATCCGGATGAGCCAGCACTGGAGCCGAGGTAAACAGGTCCTTCAGATGACCAAAAGCCCTGTCCGCCTCAGCTGACCACTGCAGTCCCCCCTTCAGCAAGGAGGTAATGGGAGCCGCTACCTGACCAAAGCCCCGGATAAACCTCCGGTAGTAGTTGGCAAAACCTAAGAATTGCTGCACCTCCTTCACCGTGGTTGGAGTCGGCCAATTACACACGGCCGAAATGCGGTCAATCTCCATCTCCACCCCTGACGCAGACAGGCGGTGCCCTAGGAAGGAGATGGACTCTTGGAAGAACAGACATTTCTCCGCCTTCACATACAGGTCATGCTCCAAGAGTCGACCAAGCACTTGACGCACCAGGGACACATGCTCGGCCCGTGTAGCGGAGTATATGAGAATGTCATCAATATACATCACTACACCCTGTCCATGCAGGTCCCTGAAAATCTCATCATGGAGCATTGATGATGGAGCATTCAGCAACCCGTATGGCATGAGGAGGTACTCATAGTGCCCAGAGGTGGTACTGAATGCTGTCTTCCACTCATCCCCCTCCCGGATACGCACCAGGTTGTACGCGCTCCTGAGATCCAATTTTGTGAAGAAGTGCGCCCCGTGCAACGACTCCATCATACTAGCAATGAGCGGTAGTGGATAACTGTACTTGATAGTAATCTGATTGAGACCCCGGTAGTCAATGCACGGGCGTAAACCTCCATCCTTCTTCTTCACAAAAAATTAACTTGAGGAGACAGGTGAAGTGGATGGCCGAATGTATCCCTGCCCCAGAGATTCTGAGACATATGTCTCCATAGCCGCCGTCTCTTCCTGTGACAGGGGATACACGTGACTCCGGGGAAGTGCAGCGCCTACCTGGAGATTTATCGCACAATCCCCCTGTCGATGGGGTGGTAATTGAGTCGCCTTCTTCAGAAGGCGAGAGACAAATCGGCATATTCGGGAGGAATGTGCATGGTGGAGACCTGGTTTGGACTTTCCACCGTAGTTGCCCCTATGGAAACACCTACACACCTCCCCGAGCACTGACTTGACCATCCCTTGAGAGCTCTCTGTTGCCATGAAATCGTGGGGTCATGAAAAGTTAACCAGGGAAGCCCCAACACCACTGGAAACGCAGGAGAATCAATCAGATGGAGACTAATTCTCTCCTCATGACCCTCCTGCGTTTTTATCCAGAGTGGAGCTGTGACCTCCGTAATCAGGCCTGACCCTAAAGGGTGACTATCTAGGGCATGTACAGGGAAGGGCACATCAACAGGAACAAAAGGAATCCCTAAACTACGGGAAAACTGACGATCAATAAAGTTCCCAGCTGCGCCTGAATCTACGAGCGCCTTATGCTGGGAATGAGGGGAAAACTCTGGAAATACAACATCAATAAACATATGCGCAACAGGGAGCTCTGGGTGAGTCGGGTGCCCACTCACCTAAGACGGTCCACCAGGGCTCTGCCTACCACCTTGACTCCTGAAAGACCCTCCCCAGCACCAACCAGCAGTGTGTCCTCTGTGGCCACAGTTGGTGCAGGAGATGGCCCTCCTTCCGGTCTCCCTAAGTGCAGCACCTCCGAGCTCCATAGGAGTAGGGTCGAAGGTGCTGGGGGATGGAATGGACGGCCCCTGATCCAGACGTCCGCGGGTTGCCAACAGGTTATCCAGCCTTATCGACATGTCCACCAGTTGGTCCAGGTTAAGGGTGGTGTCCCTGCAGGCCAGTTCCCGACGAACGTCCTCCCGGAGGCTGCATCGGTAGTGGTCGATCAGGGCCCTCTCATTCCATCCTGCGCTGGCAGCCAGAGTCCTGAAGTCCAGTGCAAAGTCCTGTGCGCTCCTCCTCCCCTGTCTGAGGTGGAATAGACGTTCCCCCGCTGCTCTCCCCTCCGGTGGATGATCGAATACCGGGTGAAATCCTCATAGCGTACTGACGCTGCATCTGTTCCTCCCCACTCGGCGTTGGCCCCCTCGAGCGCTCTTCCAGACAAAGAGGAGATGACGACGGACACGCTCTCGTATCCCGAGGGAGCCGGGTGGATGGTAGCCAGGTAGAGCTCTACCTGGAGCAGAAAATCCTGGCACCCGGCAGCTGGACCATCGTACGCCCTCGGGAGCGAGAGCCGAATCCCACTGGACCCAGGTGACGAAGGGGTGGACAGCGGTGTGGGTGGTTGTGTAGTTGACCACCACCTCTCTCCCATCGCTCCATGGTGTTCAACAGGCGCTCCATTGCGGTACCGAGAGTCTGGATCATGGTCGCCTGCTGTTGGACACGTTCCTCCATTGATCCGGACGAAATGAATGTACCTGCTGACTCCATATTATGGTGTGTGTTTCTGTCAGGGTGTCAGTGTGATGCGGTAGGACGGAGTCAGGCGCAGGACACAGAGCTAATCGAAAACGTACTTTACTCGTAGGTAACGTAAATAACATAACCTCCACGCAGGGAGGAAACAAACCCGCTCACCAGACGACAACCAAACATGAACAAACACGCGCAACATACAGTGGGAGCCAGAGGGCTAAATAGGGAAGTAATCAATACCTAATGGGAACCAAGTGTGAACAATAAAGACAAGACAAGTAGAACACAGAAACCTAGATCGGTAGCAGCTAGTACTCCGGTGACGACGGACGCCGAAGCCTGCCAGAGCAAAGAGGAGGAGCAGCCTCGGCTGAATCCGTGACCCATGGACACTGTTCTGGATGACTAAATACCTCACGGTACTGTTCTAGATGACTAAATACCTCACGGTACTGTTCTAGATGACTAAATACCTCATGGTACTGTTCTAGATGACTAAATACCTCACGGTACTGTTCTAGATGACTAAATACCTCACGGTACTGTTCTGGATGACTAAATACCTCACGGTACTGTTCTAGATGACTAAATACCTCACGGTACTGTTCTAGATGACTAAATACCTCACGGTACTGTTCTAGATGACTAAATACCTCACGGTACTGTTCTAGATGACTAAATACCTCACGGTACTGTTCTAGATGACTAAATACCTCACGGTACTGTTCTAGATGACTAAATACCTCACGGTACTGTTCTGGATGACTAAATACCTCACGGTACTGTTCTAGATGACTAAATACCTCACGGTACTGTTCTAGATGACTAAATACCTCACGGTACTGTTCTGGATGACTAAATACCTCACGGTACTGTTCTAGATGACTAAATACCTCACGGTACTGTTCTAGATGACTAAATACCTCACGGTACTGTTCTAGATGACTAAATACCTCACGGTACTGTTCTGGATGACTAAATACCTCACGGTACTGTTCTAGATGACTAAATACCTCACGGTACTGTTCTAGATGACTAAATACCTCACGGTACTGCTCTAGATGACTAAATACCTCACGGTATGGGGGTAGAAGCTGTTAAGAAGCCTTTTGGACCTAGACTTGGCGCTCCGGTACCGCTTGCCATGTGGTAGCAGAGAGAACAGTCTATGACTAGGGTGGCTGGAGTCTTTGACAATTTTTAGGGCCTTCCTCTGACACCGCCTGGTATAGAGGTCCTGGAATACAGGAAGCTTGGCCCCAGAGATGTACTGGGCCATACGCACTACCCTCTGTAGTGCTTTGTGGTCGGAGGCCGAGCAGTTGCCATACCAGGCGGTGAAGCAACCAGTCAGGATGCTCTCGATGGTGCAGCTGTTGAACTTCTTGAGGATCTGAGGACCCATGCCAAATCTTTTCAGTCTCCTGAGGGGGAATAGGCTTTGTCGTGCCCTCTTCACGACTGTCTTGGTGTGTTTGGACCATGATAGTTTGTTGGTGATGTGGACACCAAGGAACTTGAAGCTCTCAACCTGTTCCACTACAGCCCGTTGATGAGAATGGGGGATTGCTCAGTCATCTTTTATTTCCTGTAGTCCACAATCATCTCCTTTGTCTTGATCACATTGAGGGAGAGGTTGTTGTCTTGGCACCACACGGCCAGGTCTCTGACCTCCTCCCTACAGACTGTCTCATCGTTGTCGGTGATCAGGCCTACCGCTGTTGTGTCGTCGGCAAACTTAATGATGGTGTTGGAGTCATGCCTGGCCATGAAGTCATGGGTGAACTGGGAGTACAGGAGTGGACTGAGCGGGCACCCCTGAGGGGACCCCGTGTTGAGGATCAGCGTGGCAGATGTGTTGTCACCTACCCTTACCACCTGGGGGTTGCCCATCAGGAAGTCCAGGATCCAGTTGCAGAGGGAGGTGTTTTAGTCCCAGGGTCCTTAGCTTAGTGATGAGCTTTGAGGGCACTATGGTGTTGAACGCTGAGTTGTAGTCAATGAATAGCATTCTCATGTAGGTGTTCCTCTTGTCCAGGTGGGAAAGGGCAGTGTGGAGTGCAATAGAGATTGTATCATCTGTAGATCTGTTTGGGCGGTATGCAAATTGGAGTGGGTCTAGGGTTTCTGGGATAATGGTGCTGATGTGAGCCATGACCAGCCTTTCAAAGCACTTCATGGCTACAGACGTGAGTGCTACGGGTCAGTAGTCATTTAGACAGGTTACCTTAGTTCCCTTGGGGCCAGGGACTATGGTGGTCTGCTTGAAACATGTTGGTATTACAGACTCTGTCAGGGACATGTTGAAAATGTCAGTGAAGACACTTGCCAGTTGGTCAGCACATCCTCGGAGTACACGTCCTGGTTATCCGTCTGGCCCTGCGGTCTTGTGAATGTTGACCTGCTTAAAAGTCTTACTCACATCGGCTACGGAGAGCGTGATCACATAGTCATCCGGAACAGCTGGTGCTCTCATGCATGCTTCAGTGTTGCTTGCCTCGAAGCGAGCATAGAAGTGATTTAGCTCGTCTGGTAGGCTTGTGTCACTGGGCAGCCTTTTGTAGTCTGTAATAGTTTTCAACGCCTTCCACATCCGACGAGTGTCAGAGCCGGTGTAGTACGATTCTCCTTGAAAGCGGCAGCTCTACCCTTTAGCTCAGTGCGGATGTTTCCTGTAATCCATGGCTTCTGGTTGGGGTATGTACGTACGGTCACTGTGGGGACAATGTCATCGATGCACTTATTGATGAAGGCAGTGACTGATGTGGTGTACTCATTTTTTTACATTTACATTTTAGTCATTTTAGCAGACGCTCTTATCCAGAGCGACTTACAGTTAGCGAATACATATTTTTTTTATACTGGCCCCCCGTGGGAATCGAACCCACAACCCTGGCGTTGCAAACGCCATGCTCTGAGCTACATCCCTGCCGGCCATTCCCTCCCCTACCCTGGGCCAATTGTGCGCCGGCCATGAGTCTCCCGGTCGCGGCCGGCTGCGACAGAGCCTGGATTCGAACCAGGATCTCTAGTGGCACAGTTAGCACTGCGATGCAGTGCCTTAGACCACTGCGCCACTCAGGACCTCAATGCTATCTGAAGAATCCCTGAACATATTCCAGTCTGTGCTAGAAAAACAGTCCTGTAGCTTAGCATCTGCATCATCTGACCACTTTTTTATTAACCGAGTCACTGGTGCTTCCTGCTTTAGTTTTTGCTTATGAGCAGGAATCAGGAAGATAGAGTTATGGTCAGATCTGCCAAATGGAGGTCGAGGGAGAGCTTTGTATGCGTCTCTGTGTGTGGAGTAAAGGTGGTCTAGAGTTTTTTCTCCTCTGGTTGCACATTTAACATGCTGGTAGAAATTAGGTAGAACAGATTTAAGTTTCCCTGCATTAAAGTCCCCGGCCACTAGGAGCGCTGCCTCTGGATGAGCGTTTTCCTGTTTACTTATGGCCTTATACAGCTCATTGAGTGCAATCTTAGTGCCTGCATCAGTTTAGACTGCTACGAAAAATATAGAAGAAAACTCTCTTGGTAAATAGTGTGGTCTACAGCTTATCATGAGATTCTCTACCTCCGGCGAGCAAAACCTAGAGACTTCCTTAGTATTAGATTTTGTGCACCAGCTGTTGTTTACAAATATACACAGACCGCCACCCCTTGTCTTACCGGAGTCAGCCGTTCTATCCTGTCGATGTAGCGTATAGCCCGCTAGCTGTATGTTATCCATGTCGTCGTTCAGCCACGACTCAGTGAAACATAAGATATTACAGTTTTTAATGTCCCGTTGGTAGGATACATTTAATCTTAGGTCGTCCAATTTGTTTTCAAATGAATGAACATTGGCTAATAGGATTGATGGGAGCGGCAGTTTACTCGCTCGCCATCGGATCCTTACAAGGCACCCCGACCTACGTCCACGATATCTCTGTCTCTTTCTCATGCGAATGACGGAGAATTGGGCCTTGTCGGGTGTCTGTAGGATATCCTTCGCGTCCGACTTGTTGAATAAAAAATCTTGGTCCAATACGAGGTGAGTAATCACTGTCCTGATATCCAGAAGCTCTTTAAGGTCATAAGAGACGGTGGCAGAAACATTATGTACAGAATAAATTACAAATAATGCAAAAAAAACACACATAATAGTACAATTGGTTAGAGGGCTGTAAAACGGCAGCCATCTTCTCCGGCGCCACTCTAAGATACACATCCTCATGATCAGTCTTCATGTTCTACACATCCTCATGATCAGTCTTCATGTTCTACACATCCTCATGATCAGTCTTCATGTTCTACACATCCTCATGATCAGTCTTCATGTTTTACTGATCCTCATGATCAGTCTTCATGTTCTACACATCCTCATGATCAGTCTTCATGTTCTACACATCCTCATGATCAGTCTTCATGTTCTACACATCCTCATGATCAGTCTTCATGTTCTACACATCCTCATGATCAGTCTTCATGTTCTACACATCCTCATGATCAGTCTTCATGTTCTACACATCCTCATGATCAGTCTTCATGTTCTACACATCCTCATGATCAGTCTTCATGTTCTACACATCCTCATGATCCGTCTTCATGTTCTACACATCCTCATGATCAGTCTTCATGTTCTACACATCCTCATGATCAGTATTCATGTTCTACACATCCTCATGATCAGTCTTCATGTTCTACACATCCTCATGATCAGTCTTCATGTTCTACACATCCTCATGATCAGTCTTCATGTTCTACACATCCTCATGATCAGTCTTCATGTTCTACACATCCTCATGATCAGTCTTCATGTTCTACACATCGTCATGATCAGTCTTCATGTTCTACACATCCTCATGATCAGTCTTCATGTTTTACACATCCTCATGATCAGTCTTCATGTTTTACTGATCCTCATGACATGGCTTGTATTCAAGACAAAGTTTAAAAAAAAACTATTTGTTATGGCTTTTCAACTTCTCCAGCGTGCCAGTGGCCATTGAACTGCAGTCAGGTCAAGACCCTGGTCAGGACAATGCAGATAAGATTCCTTGATACGGTTTCTGACAGCTTGTGCAGAAACCCTCAGTTTCATCAGCTGTCCGGGTGGCTGGTCTCATACGATCCGCAGGTGAAGAAGTCGGATGTGGAGGTCCTGGACTGGCGTGGTTACACGTGGTCTGCGGTTGTGAAGCCAGTTGGTCGTACAGCCAAATTCTCTAAAGCAACGTTGGAGGTGGCTTATGGTAGAAAATTAACGTTCAATTCTCTGGCAACAGCTCTGGTGGAATTCCTGCAGTTCAGCATGCCAATTGCAGCACTCCCTCAAATGTCTACTGTTTGCTGATGATCTGGTGCTTCTGTCCCCAACCAAGGAGGGCCTACAGCAGCACCTAGATCTTCTGCACAGATTCTGTCAGACCAGGACCCTGACGATATATCTCAGTAAGACAGAAATAATGGTGTTCCAAAAAAGGTCCAGTTGCCAGAACAACAAATACATATTCCATCTAGACACCGTTGCCCTAGAGAACATAAATAATTATACTGACCTCGGCCTAAACATCAGCCCCACAGGTAACTTCCACAAGGCTATGAACGATCTGAGAGACAAGGCAAGAAGGGCCTTCTATGCCATCAAAAGGAGCATTAAACCTAATATCCCAATTAGGATGTGGCAAAAAATACTTGAATCAGTTATAGAACCCATTGCCCTTTATGGTTGTGAGGTCTGGGGTCCGCTCACCAACCAAGAATTCACAAAATGGGACAAACACCAAATTGAGACTCTGCATGCAGAAATCTGCAAATATATACTTAATGTACAATGCAAAACCCCAAACAATGCATGCAGAGCAAAATTAGGACTATACCTGCTATTTATCAAAATCCTGAAAAGAGCTGTTAAATTCTACAACCACCTAAAAGGAAGCGATACCCACACATTCCACCACAAAGCCCTCACCTACAGAGAGATTAACCTAGAGAAGAGTCCCCTCAGCCAGCTGGTTCTGGTTTACTTTTCTCATAATTTGTTAATTGTGTTGCTATCCTGGGGCTCTGTGGGGTCGGTTTGTGTTTGTGAACAGAGCCCCAGGATAGCAACACAATTAGACCCAACCAAATTATGAGAAAAGTCAAAGATAACTATTTGACACACTAGAAAGAATCAACCAAAAAAGTTAGCAAACTGGAATGCTATCTGGCCCTAAACAGAGAGTACACAGTGGGCAGAATACTGTGACAGACTCCAAATTAAGGAAAGCTTTGACTATGTAGAGACTCAGTGAGCATAGCCTTGCTATTGAGAAAGGCCGCCATAGGCAGACCTGGTTCTCAAGAGAAGACAGGCTATGTGCACACTGCCCACAAAATGAGGTGAGAGAGAGAGAGAGAGAGAGAGAGAGAGAGAGAGAGAGAGAGAGAGAGAGAGAGAGAGAGAGAGAGAGAGAGAGAGAGAGAGAGAGAGACCCTCTGGTGTTCTGTCAGCTGCACACAGCTGCTTCAGGAACATTCTAACCTCTGCTCCACTAAACCACTCCTCATGACATGAATAACATGGCCTTGTGTATGTGATACATGCCTAGCCGTCAACACTGGATGCTGGAATTTTTACGTCGGCCAATCAGACTGATACAAATTCCCTGGCCTCGCACATTGCGGAAAAATCCTTTCAAAGGAGGTCAGTAACGGGGAGAGAAGGGAGAGAGAGGGGAGGAAGTGGGAGGGAGAGGGTGGAGTAGAGAGAGGGGAAGGGGGGGAGAGGAGGGGGATAGATCGAGGGGATAGGGGGGGAGAGGGGGGATTCCGTTTGTCTTTTTTTCTGTATTGTTCTATCTCCATTTTGTTTTTTGCGCTTTTTTTTTCTCTCTTTTCTTTTTTTCTACTCTTCTCTCTCTTTTTCCTCCTGATATCTCGCTCTTTTCTATGGTGATAGGGGGACGTGTCTGGGCAGGGTCTTGGTTCACACAGACCCTTCAGGCTTTGGAAAAGGGCATGTAGAGAAGTGCAGACTTCCTGTTTTGACAGACAGACAGAGAGGGTTGGTAAAACTGTAGTCAACCTCTCACTAATTAGGGAATCAAAAAACGGATACATTATTTTCAGTCAGGAAATGTCAGGAAGGTTGAAAGATGAAAGAGTTGCCACCTGACTTTGTTTGGTGCGGTGATAGTATTTGCATGTTGCGCTGAGAGAGAAAGGCAATAGCTTCTGGTATGTGAATAGCATTTTTCACATTCCCAGTCAGTATGGTATAGTGTTGTGAGCTGTTATGAAATAATGCTACATGTTGTTAACAGTACACCACCCTGGAGATGACATTTCACTGCTGATAGCTGCCTGCCTGCCTGCCTGCCTGCCTGCCTGCCTGTCTGTCTGTCTGTCTGTCTGTCTGTCTGTCTGTCTGTCTGTCTGTCTGTCTGTCTGTCTGTCTGTCTGTCTGTCTGCCTGCCTGCCTGCCTGCCTGTCTGTCTGTCTGTCTGTCTGTCTGTCTGTCTGTCTGTCTGTCTGTCTGCCTGCCTGCCTGCCTGCCTGCCTGTCTGTCTGTCTGTCTGTCTGTCTGCCTGTCTGTCTGCCTGCCTGCCTGCCTGCCTGCCTGCCTGCCTGCCTGCCTGCCTGCCTGCCTGCCTTCCTATCTGCAAATGTAATGATGGTGTTGGAGTTCTGCACGGCTACACAGTCGTGGGTGAACAGAGAGTACAGGAGGGGACTAAGCATGCACCCCTGAGAGGCCCCAGTGTTGAGGGTCAGTGTGGGGGATGTGTTGTTACCTACCCTCACCACCTGGAGTCCTGGATCCAGTTGCAGATGGAGGTGTTTAGTCCCAGGGTCTTTAGCATAGTGATGAGCTTTAAGGGCACTATGGTGTTGAACGCTGAGCTGCAGTCAATGAACAACATTCTCACATAGGTGTTCCTTTTGTCCAGGTGGGAAAGGGCAGTGTGGAGTGCAGTAGAGATTGCATCATCTGTGGAACTGTTGGGGCGGTACACGAATTGGAGTGGGTCCAGGGTGTCTGGGATGATGGTGTTGATGTGAGCCATGACCAGCCTTTCATGGCCCTCTCCTCTCCTCCCCACCCCATCCACCACATGGTGTACAGCAGTATTATAACTAGCTCTACCCTGTGGCTCTCCTCTCCTCGGAGCTAACACCAGCAAGCCTCTAATACATTCTTCTCCAGGATTCATCCTCTCTCTGTTAATAGGGGAATGCTGTCAGACTCCCTGACACCCAACCCCCAGCTGTCACCCCCAGCCTGGCCTCTCTCTCTTTCTCTTTCTCCCTCTCTCTGGCATTCTTGGCTCAATGCCCAGATTAGCAAATTTAGGCATGACATGCCAGCAACAATTGCTGACACTACACATCCAAGTATATCTGACAAAATTATGAAAGACAAGCACTGTAAATTTAGAATTCTGTAAAGTGAGTGTGGAAGAGGTGAAAAAAGTATTGTTGTCTATTAACAATGACAAGCCACCGAGGTCTGACAACTTGGATATAAAATTGCTGAGGATAATAGTGGACGATATTGCCACTCCTATTTGCCATATTTTCAATTTAAGCCTACTAGAAAGTGTCTGCCCTGCCCTCAGGCTTGGAGGGAAGCAAAAGTCATTCTGCTACCAAAGAATAGTAAAGCCCCCTTTACTGGCTCAAATAGCCGACCAATCAGCCTGTTACCAACCCTTCGTAAACTATTGGGAAAAATGGTGTTTGACCAGATACAATGCTATTTTACTGTAAACAAATTGACAACAAACTTTCAGCATGCTTATAGAGAAGGACATTCAACAAGCACAGCACTTACACAAAGGACTGATGATTGGCTGAGAGAAATTGATGATAAAAAAGATTTTGGGGGCTGTTTTGTTAGACTTCAGTAACGTTTGTGTTATGGCTTTACACCCCCTGCTATATTGTGGATAAAGAGTTAATTGTCTAACAGAACACAGAGGGTGTTCTTTAATGGAAGCCTCTCCAACACAATCCAGGTAGAATCAGGAATTCCCCAGGGCAGCTGTCTAGGCCCCTTGCTTTTTTCCATCTTTACTAACGACATGCCACTGGCTTTGAGTAAAGCCAGAGTGTCTATGTATGCGGATGACTCAACACTATACACGTCAGCTACTACAGCGACTGAAATAACTGCAACACTTAACAAAGAGTTGCAGTTAGTTTCGGAATGGGTGGCAAGGAATAAGTTAGTCCTGAATAATATTTCCAAAACTAAAAGCATTGTATTTGGGTCAAATCATTCACTAAACCCTAAACCTCAACTACATCTCGTAATGAATAATGTGGAAATTGAGCAAGTTGAGGAGACTAAACTGCTTGGAGTAACCCTGGATTGTAGACTGTCATGGTCAAAACATATTGATACAACAGTAGCTAAGATGGGGAGAAGTATGTCCATAATAAAGCGCTGCTCTGCCTTCTTAACAACACTATCAACAAGGCAGGTCCTACAGGCCCTAGTTTTGTCGCACCTAGACTACTGTTCAGTAGTGTGGTCAGGTGCCACAAAGAGGGATTTGGGAAAATTGCAGTTGGCTCAGAACAGGGCAGCACGGCTGGCCCTTAAAAGTACACGGAGAGCTAACATTACTGACATGCATGTCAGTCTCTCCTGGCTCAGAGTGGAAGAGAGATTGACTTCATCACTATTTGTATTTGGGAGAGGTGTTGACATGTTGAAAGCACCGAGCTGTCTGTTTAAACGACTAGCACACAGCTCAGACACCCATACATTCCCCACAAGACATAACACCAGAGGTCTCTTCACAGTCCCCAAGTCCAGAACAGACTATGGGAGCCGCACAGTACTACATAGAGCCATGACTACATGGAACTCTATTCCACATCAAGTAACTGATGCAAGCAGTAGAATCAGATTTTAAAAACAGGTAAAAATACACTTTATGGAACAACGGGGACTGTGAAGAGACACACACAAGGGTATAGACACATGCATACGCACACATTGTGATATTGTTGTATGGTGGTATTATACATTTTGTATTGTAGATATGTAGTGGTGTAATAATGTCATATGATGTACTGTTTTATATTTTGTTTTATATGTAATGTAAGTGCTTTAATATGTTTGGACTCCAGGAAGAGTAGCTGCTGCCTTAGCAACAGCTAATGGGGTTCGCTAATAAATACAAAAAAATTAATAAATACAATACTCACACTCACCCAGAAATATCCTCTCTCCCCTGCCCCTCTCCCTCCCTCCCACCTTCCTGTATCCCATAGCTCAACAGATAAGCTTCCACCGTGCTGAATGACATTGGTTTGTTCTCTCCACAACCCACAAAGAGAGGGAGGGAGAGAAGGCGGGAGAGAGGGAGGGAGAGAAGGAGGGAAAGAGAGAGGGAGAGAGAGGAGGGAGAGAGGGAGGGAGAGAAGGAGGGAGAGAGGGAGGGAGAGAAGGCGGGAGAGAGGGAGGGAGAGAGGGAGGGAGAGAAGGAGGGAGAGAGGGAGGGAGAGAGGGAGGGGAGAGGGAGGGAGGAGAGAGGGAGGGAGAGAAGGAGGGAAAGAGAGAGGGAGAGAGAGGAGGGAGAGAGAGAGGGAGAGAGAGGAGGGAGAGAGGGAGGGAGAGAAGGAGGGAGAGAGGGAGGGAGAGAAGGCGGGAGAGAGGGAGGGAGAGAGGGAGGGAGAAAAGGAGGGAGGGAGAGAGGGAGAGAGAGGAGGGAAAGAGAGAGGGGGGAAAGAGAGAGGGAGAGAGAGAGGGAGAGTTGGAAAGAAGAAAACAGTTTCCCACTCTGTACTTAAACCATTACAGAGCACAATATGTATCTACAGTAAATCAAATAGGCTAACATGTTTTGATGATGGATGTGCTTTGCAGAACTTCTGACATCCATCCTCCTTGGATCGAAACAGAAAACGAGTTGAGTCATTACAGCATGTCAATGGTAAGAGAGACCATGTGGGGATATGCCACAAATAGTGACTTGGTGTACAGAGAGAACAGGAGAGGACCTAGAACCCAACCCTGGGGGACAGCAGTTGTAAGATATTAAAGAGGACCTAGTACTGAGCCCTGGGGGACACCAGTAGTCATCTGCCATTCAACTGTATTAGGGCAGAATTATGGCGTGACAGTGGAATCAACCAAACACATTTTACAAAAACGTATGCAAACTTCTGCCTTCTCGAAGGCAGACATGTCTCTGCGCAATAGCAAGCAGTAGTTTTTCCAAGGTCTAGCTAGCTGGCTTTTGTTGTAGGCTAGTGGGCTAATGGGCGGTGACCATGGCCGTGGATTCCCCCTTGGCTGTAATGCCCCCTACCATGGCCGTGGAGTCCTACATGGCCGTGATTCCTGGCTGTAATGCCCCCTACCATGGCCGTGGATTACCCTTGGTGCTGTAATGCCCTACCTGCAGTGGATCCCCTTGCGTAATGCCCTACATGGCGTGGATCCCCTGGTGTAAGCCCTACCATGGAGTGATTACCCTTGGGCTGTAATGCCCCCTACCATGCCGTGGATCCCCTGGTGTAATGCCCCACATGGCCGGGATCCCCTTGTGTGCTAAGCCCAACCATGGCCGGGATCACCCTGGTGTAATGCCCCTACATGGGTGGGATTCCCCATTGGCTGTAATGCCCCTACGATGGCGTGGATTCACATTGGCTGTAATGCCCCCTAACCATGGCGTGGATCCCCCTGTGTGGCTGTAATGCCCTACATGGCGTGGATTCCCCTTGTGTGGCGTAATGCCCCCTACCATGGCTGTGGTTCCCCTTGGCTGTAATGCCCCTACCTGGCGTGGTTCCCTTGGCTGTAATGCCCCTACCATGGCGTGGATTCCCCTTGGCTGTAATGCCCCCTACCATGGCCGTGGATTCCCCCTGGCTGTAAGCCCCTACCATGGCCGTGGATTCCCCTTGGCTGTAATGCCCCTACCATGGCCGTGGATTCCCCTTGGCTGTAATGCCCCCTACCATGGCCGTGGATTCCCCCTTGGCTGTAATGCCCCCTACCATGGCCGTGGATTCCCCCTTGGCTGTAATGCCCCCTACCCATGGCCGTGGATTCCCCCTTGGGGCTGTAATGCCCCCTACCATGCCGGTGGATTCCCCCTTGGCTGTAATGCCCCTACCATGGCGTGGATTTCCCCCTTGGCTGTAATGCCCCCTACCAGGCCGTGGATTCCCCTTGGCTGTAATGCCCCCTACCATGGCCGTGGATTCCCCTTGGCTGTAATGCCCCTACCATGGCCGTGGATTCCCCCTTGTGTGGCTGTAATGCCCCCTACCATGGCGGGATTCCCCCTTGGCTATAATGCCCCTACATGGCCGTGGGATTCCCCCTTGGCGTGTAATGCCCCCTACCCATGGTCCGTGGATTCCCCCTTGGCTGTAATGCCCCCCTACCATGGCCGTGGAGTCCCCCTTGGCATTGGAATGCCCCCTACCATGGCCCGTGGATTCCCCCTTGGTGGCTGTCAATGACCCCCTACCATGGCCGTGGAATTCCCCCCTTGTGGCCTATAATGGCCCCTACCATGGCCGTGGATTCCCCCTTGGCTGTATGCCCCCTACCATGACCGTGGATTCCCCCTGTAATGCCCCCTACCAAAATGCCGTGGATTGCCCCCTTTGGCTGTAATGCCCCCTACCATGGCCGGGGAGTTCCGCCCTTGGCTGTAATGCCCCCTACCATGGCCGTGGATTCCCCTTGGGCTGTAATGCCCCCTACCATGGCCGTGGATTCCCCCTTGGCTGTAATGCCCCCTACATGGCCGTGGATTCCCCTTGGCTGTAATGCCCCTACCATGGACGTGGATTCCCCCTTGGCTGTAATGCCCCCCACCATGGCCGTGGATTCCACCTTGGCTGTAATGCCCCCTACCATGGCCGTGGATTCCCCCTTGGCTGTAATGCCCCCTACCATGGCCGTGGATTCCCCCTTGGCTGTAATGCCCCCTACCATGGCGTGGATTCCCCCTTGGCTGTAATGCCCCCTACCATGGCCGTGGATTCCACCTTGGCTGTAATGCCCCTACCATGGCCGTGGATTCCCCCTTGGCTGTAATGCCCCTACCATGGCGTGGATTCCCCCTTGGCTGTAAGCCCCCTACCATGGCCGTGGATTCCCCCTTGGCTGTAATGCCCCCTACCATGGCCGGGATTCCCCTTGGCTGTAATGCCCCCTACCATGGCCGTGGATTCCCCCTTGGCTGTAATGCCCCCTACCATGGCCGTGGATTCCCCCTTGGCTGTAATGCCCCCTACATGGCCGTGGATTCCCCTTGGCTGTAATGCCCTACCCATGGCCGTGGATTCCCCTTGGCTGTAATGCCCCCTACCATGGCCGTGGATTCCCCTTGGCTGTAATGCCCCTACCATGGCTGTGGATTCCCCCTGTGTGGCTGTAATGCCCCCTACCATGGCCGTGGATTCCCCCTTGGCTGTAATGCCCCCTACCATGGCCGTGGATTCCCCCTTGGCTGTAATGCCCCCTACCATGGCCGTGGATTCCCCCTTGGCTGTAATGCCCCCTACCATGGCCGTGGATTCCCCCTTGGCTGTAATGCCCCCTACCATGGCCGTGGATTCCCCCTTGGCTGTAATGCCCCCTACCATGGCCGTGGATTCCCCCTTGGCTGTAATGCCCCCTACCATGGCCGTGGATTCCCCCTTGGCTGTAATGCCCCCTACCATGGCCGTGGATTCCCCCTTGGCTGTAATGCCCCCTACCATGGCCGTGGATTCCCCCTTGGCTGTAATGCCCCCTACCATGGCCGTGGATTCCCCCTTGGCTGTAATGCCCCCTACCATGGCCGTGGATTCCCCCTTGGCTGTAATGCCCCCTACCATGGCCGTGGATTCCCCCTTGGCTGTAATGCCCCCTACCATGGCCGTGGATTCCCCCTTGGCTGTAATGCCCCCTACCATGGCCGTGGATTCCCCCTTGGCTGTAATGCCCCCTACCATGGCCGTGGATTCCCCCTTGGCTGTAATGCCCCCTACCATGGCCGTGGATTCCCCCTTGGCTGTAATGCCCCCTACCAGGCGTGGATTCCCCTGCTGAATGCCCCCTACCATGGCCGTGGATCCCCGGCTGTAATGCCCCCTACCATGGCCGTGGATTCCCCCTTGGCTGTAATGCCCCTACCAGGCCGTGGATTCCCCCTTGGCTGTAATGCCCCCTACCATGGCGTGGTTCCCCCTTGGCTTGTAATGCCCCTACCATGGCCGTGGATTCCCCCTTGGCTGTAATGCCCCTACCATGGCCGTGGATTCCCCCTTGGCGTAATGCCCCCTACCATGGCTGTGGATTCCCCTTGTGTGGCTGTAATGCCCCCTACCATGGCCGTGGATTCCCCCTTGGCTGTAATGCCCCCTACCATGGCCGTGGATTCCCCCTTGGCTGTAAGCCCCCTACCATGGCCGTGGATTCCCCCTTGGCTGTAATGCCCCCTACCATGGCCGTTGATTCCCCCTTGGCTGTAATGCCCCCTACCATGGCCGTGGATTCCCCTTGGCGTAATGCCCCCTACCATGGCCGTGGATTCCCCCTTGGCTGTAATGCCCCCTACCATGGCCGTGGATTCCCCCTTGGCTGTAATGCCCCCTACCATGGCCGTGGATTCCCCCTTGGCTGTAATGCCCCCTACCATGGCCGTGGATTCCCCCTTGGCTGTAATGCCCCCCTACCATGGCTGTGGATTCCCCCTTGGCTGTAATGCCCCCTACCATGGCCGTGGATTCCCCCTTGGCTGTAATGCCCCCTACCATGGCCGTGGATTCCCCCTTGGCTGTAATGCCCCCTACCATGGCCGTGGATTCCCCCTTGGCTGTAATGCCCCCTACCATGGCCGTGGATTCCCCCTTGGCTGTAATGCCCCCTACCATGGCCGTGGATTCCCCCTTGGCTGTAATGGCCCCTAAATACATAATGTCGTTATGCTCTTGGGCTGAATATAATCATTATCATTACCTTCTCCCTGCTGCCAATCGCTGTGCTCCGAAGCCACCTCTCACTCACATGTCTGTCTCAGATATCGGAATTCTTAAAAAGCAATGCCCGTCACGTGATCGGGTCCTTCTCAGGCTACGCAGCTCCGAAGTAGGCTACTAGTGAAGACAGACACATCAAAGTAATAATAATAATAATAATATGCCATTTAGCAGACGCTTTTATCCAAAGCGACTTACAGTCATGCGTGCATACATTTTTGTATATGGGTGGTCCCGGGGATCGAACCCACTACCTTGGCGTTACAAGCGCCGTGCTCTACCAGCTGAGCTACAGAGGACCACAAAGTAGGCTACTAGTGAAGACAGACACAGCGTGTGTCCTTCTTATCGAATTCCAAGGCGATGTAAGAACTGTACTTTTCATCAGTCAGCTAGATGAGTAACGAACAGCAAAAGCACTACGTCAATCTACTATCCCCATAGTATAAAAGTCTAGCCAACCTATTCTATTGGTCAGCTTGATGGAATTTGGCAAATTTACTTTGACAGAAGGTAAGACATGCCTCATGGAATTACCAAAAACATCCAGGTTTTAAACAATTACGTTTATGGTTAAATATTTTCAAAATGTTGACCGCCTCTGCTCAGATTGCAAGGTGGGTGATGTTGTGGTGTGCAACAGGCACTGGCCTTTCTCTCCTAACGAACAGCGCCTCCAGTATGTCGACAGAATCAAGCCTTTAGACGTTAATATTAATTATCCTACATTATATTTGTCAAACCTGACTGCCGTTAAGACTATATACTATATCTATATATACTGAACACAAATATAAACGCAACATGCTACAATTTCAACGATTTTACTGAGTTACAGTTCAGATACGGAAATCAGTCAATTGAAATACATTCATTAGGCCCTAATCTATGTATTTCACATGACTAGGAATGCAGATATGCATCTGTTGGTCACAGATACCTTCAAAAAAGGTAGGGGTGTGGATCAGAAAATTAGTCAGTATCGGTGTGACCACCATTTTCCTCACTCAGCACGCCACATCTCAATGGGTGACATGTCTGGTGAGTATGCAGGCCATGGAAGAACTGGGACATTTTCAGCTTCCCAGAATTTTGTACAGATCCTTGTGACATGGGACATGAGGTGATGGCGGTGGATGAATGGCACGAAAATGGGCCTAAGGATCTCATCACGGTATCTCTGTGCATTCAAATTGCCATCGATAAAATGCAATTGTGTTCGTTGTCCGTAGCTTATGCCTGCCCATACTATAACCCCACCACCACCATGGGACACTCTGTTCACAGTGTTGACATCAGCAAACCGCTCGCCCACACGACGCCATACACGTGGTTTGCAGTTGTGAGGCCGGATGGACATACTGCCAAATTCTCTAAAACAACATTGGAGGTGGCTTATGGTAGAGAAAATAACATTTCATTATTTGGCAACAGCTCTGGTGGACATTCCTGCAGTCAGCATGCCAATTGCACGTTCCGTCAAAACTTGATACATCTGTGGCATTGTGTTGTGTGACAAAACTGTACATGTTAGTGGCTTTTTATTGTCCCCAGCACAAGGTGCACCTGTGTAATGATCATACTGTTTAATCAGCTTCTTGATATGCCACACCTGTCAGGTAGATGGATTATCTTGGCAATGGAGAAATGCTCACTAACAGGGATGTAAGCAAATTTGTGCACAGAATTGGAGAGAAATATGCTTGTTGTGCGTCTGGAAAATGTCTGGGGTCTTTTAGTTCAGCTCAATGAAACATTGGAACCAACACTTTACATGTTGCATTTATATTTTTGTTCAGTGTACATTTACATACACTTATGTTTTTACTTAACAGAAGAGCTAGTGTTTTTCGGTTTTAAAATACATTTAATTGGCTGTTTTGGTTAATGGCCTTGGTGCTCTGGCAGATGGCCTTGGTGATCTGGCAGATGGCCTTGGTGCTCTGGCAGATGGCCTTGGTGCTCTGGCAGATGGCCTTGGTGATCTGGCAGATGGCCTTGGTGCTCTGGCAGATGGCCTTGGTGCTCTGGCAGATGGCCTTGGTGCTTTGGCAGATGGCCTTGGTGCTCTGGCAGATGGCCTTGGTGCTCTGGCAGATGGCCTTGGTGCTCTGGCAGATGGCCTTGGTGATCTGGCAGATGGCCTTGGTGCTCTGGCAGATGGCCTTGGTGCTCTGGCAGATGGCCTTGGTGCCCTGGCAGATGGCCTTGGTGCCCTGGCAGATGGCCTTGGTGCCCTGGCAGATTGGGCACCTCTTGAAGGCCAAAAGGCCTTGCCCCTAAAATCTCAAAAATTCCAGGCCTGTTGCTGTCCTCGTGCTACTAGACCTTAGTGCTGCCTTTGACACCATCGATCACCACATTCTTTTGGAGAGACTGGAAACCCAAATTGGTCTACACGGACAAGTTCTGGCCTGGTTTAGATCTTACCTGTCGGAAAGATATCAGTTTGTCTCTGTGAATGGTCTGTCCTCCGACAAATCAACTGTACATTTCGGTGTTCCTCAAGGTTCCGTTTTAGGACCACTATTGTTTTCACTATATATTTTACCTCTTGGGGATGTTATTCGTAAACATAATGTTAACTTTCACTGCTATGCGGATGACACACAGCTGTACATTTCAATGAAACATGGTGAAGCCCCAAAATTGCCCTCGCTAGAAGCCTGTGTTTCAGACATAAGGAAGTGGATGGCTGAAAACTTTCTACTTTTAAACTCGGACAAAACAGAGATGCTTGTTCTAGGTCCCAAGAAACAAAGAGATCTTCTGTTAAATCTGACAATTCATCTTGATGGTTGTAAAGTCGTCTCAAATAAAACTGTGAAGGACCTCGGCGTTACTCTTGACCCTGATCTCTCTTTTGACGAACATATCAAGACTGTTTCAAGGACAGCTTTTTTCCATCTACGTAACATTGAAAAAAATCAGAAATTTTCTGTCCAAAAATGATGCAGAAAAATTAATCCATGCATTTGTTACTTCTAGGTTAGACTACTGCAATGCTCTACTTTCCGGCTACCCGGATAAAGCACTAAATAAACTTCAGTTAGTGCTAAATACGGCTGCTAGAATCCTGACTAGAACCAAGAAATTTGATCATATTACTCCAGTGCTAGCTTCCCTACACTGGCTTCCTGTTAAGGCAAGGGCTGATTTCAAGGTTTTACTGTTAACCTATAAAGCGTTACATGGGCTTGCTCCTACCTATCTTTCCGAGTTGGTCCTGCCGTACATACCAATACGTACGCTACGGTCACAAGACGCAGGCCTCCTAATTGTCCCTAGAATTTCTAAGCAAACAGCGGGAGGCAGGGCTTTCTCCTATAGATCTCCATTTTTATGGAACAGTCTGCCTACCCATGTGAGAGACGCAGACTCGGTCTCAACCTTTAAGTCTTTACTGAAGACTTATCTCTTCAGTAGGTCATATGATTGAGTGTAGTCTGGCCCAGGAGTGTGAAGGTGAACGGAAAGGCTCTGGAGCAACGAACAGCCCTTGCTGTCTCTGCCAGGCCGGTTCCCCTCTCTCCACTGGGGTTCTCTGCCTCTAACCCTGTTACAGGGGCTGAGTCACTGGCTTGCTGGTGCTCTTTCATGCCATCCCTAGGAGGGGTGCGTCACTTGAGTGGGTTGAGTTACTGACGTGATCTTCCTGTCTGGGTTGGCGCCCCCCCTTGGTTTGTGCTGTGGTGGAGACCTCTGTGGGCTATACTCGGCCTTGTCTCAGGATTGTAAGTTGGTGGTTGAGGATATCCCTCTAGTGGTGCGGGGGCTGTGCTTTGGCAGAGTGGGTGGGGTTATATCCTTCCTGTTTGGCCCTGTCCGGGGGTTTCTTCGGATGGGGCCACAGTGTCTCCGGACCGCTCCTGTCTCAGCCTCCAGTATTTATGCTGCAGTAGTTTATGTGTCGGGGGGCTGGGGTTAGTTGGTTATACCTGGAGTACTTCTCCTGTCTTATCCAGTGTCCTGTGTGAATTTAAGTATGCTCTCTCTAATTCTCTCGTTCTCTCTTTCTCTCTGAGAACCTGAGCCCTAGGACCATACGTCAGGACTACCGGGCATGATGACACCTTGCTGTCCCCAGTCCGCCTGGCCTTGCTGCTATTCCAGTTTCAACTGTTCTGCCTGCGGTTACGAAACCCCTACCTGTCCCAGACCTGCTGTTTTCAACTCTTAATGATCGGCTATGAAAAGCCAACTGAGAGACCTGAGCCCTAGGACCATACGTCGGGACTACCGGCCGTGGTGACTCCTTGCTGTCCCCAGTCCGCCTGGCCTTGCTGCTATTCCAGTTTCAACTGTTCTGCCTGCGGTTATGGAACCCCTACCTGTCCCAGACCTGCTGTTTTCAACTCTTAATGATCGGCTATGAAAAGCCAACTGAGATTTATTCCTGATTATTATTTATTCCTGATTATTATTTGACCATGCTTGTCACTTATGAACATTTTTGAACATCTTGGCATGGTTCTGTTATAATCTCCACCCGGCACAGCCAGAAGAGGACTGGCCACCCCTCATAGCCTGGTTCCTCTCTAGGTTTCTTCCTAGGTTTTGGCCTTTCTAGGGAGTTTTTCCTAGCCACCGTGCTTCTACACCTGCATTACTAGCTGTTTGGGGTTTTAGGCTGGGTTTCTGTACAGCACTTCGAGATATTAGCTGATGTAAGAAGGGCTATATAAAATAAAATTGATTGAAATTGATTGATTGTTTGAGATCTCTTTGATTTAACCTTTAGATTACCAGTTACTTTGTGTGATGAATATGAAAACGATATTTGCAATGGGAAGTAATAGTTGTACATTTCTATTGGGAAATGCTTAGCCTAATGGTTGTGGTTTGTATACTAATGATTGGGACCTACTGGCTTATTATGTCAGAGTGAATGGGCTGCTTATCCTTTCACATCATGCTGTGTGTGACTGCTGTCTATCTATCAAACCTGTGTGTTTTACAATCAGTGCGATCTCCTACATGGAGCATTACTCACATCCTGTTGTTGTGGTGAGAGACACGTCTCCCTCTGTCCTGTTATCACTGGAGAGGAGATTTACAGACACGTCTCCCTCTGTCCTGTTATCACTGGAGAGGAGATTTACAGACACGTCTCCCTCTGTCCTGTTATCACTGGAGAGGAGGTAAACAGACACGTCTCCCTCTGTCCTGTTATCACTGGAGAGGAGGTAAACAGACACGTCTCCCTCTGTCCTGTTATCACTGGAGAGGAGGTCTACAGACACGTCTCCCTCTGTCCTGTTATCACTGGAGAGGAAGTCTACAGACACGTCTCCCTCTGTCCTGTTATCACTGGAGAGGAGGTCAACAGACACGTCTCCCTCTGTCCTGTTATTACTGGAGAGGAGGTCTACAGACACGTCTCCCTCTGTCCTGTTATCACTGGAGGGGAGGTCTACAGACACGTCTCCCTAACCTCTGTCCTGTTATCACTGGAGAGGAAGTCTACAGACACGTCTCCCTCTGTCCTGTTATCACTGGAGAGGAGGTCTACAGACACGTCTCCCTCTGTCCTGTTATCACTGGAGAGGAGGTCAACAGACACGTCTCCCTCTGTCCTGTTATCACCGGAGAGGAAATTTACAGACACGTCTCCCTCTGTCCTGTTATCACTGGAGAGGAGGTCAACAGACACGTCTCCCTCTGTCCTGTTATCACTGGAGGGGAGGTCTACAGACACGTCTCCCTCTGTCCTGTTATCACTGGAGAGGAGGTCTACAGACACGTCTCCCTAACCTCTGTCCTGTTATCACTGGAGAGGAGGTCAACAGACACGTATCCCTCTGTCCTGTTATCACTGGAGAGGAGGTCAACAGACACGTCTCCCTCTGTCCTGTTATCACTGGAGAGGAGGTCTACAGACACGTCTCCCTCTGTCCTGTTATCACTGGAGAGGAGGTCTACAGACACATCTCCCTCTGTCCTGTTATCACTGGAGAGGAGGTCTACAGACACGTCTCCCTCTGTCCTGTTATCACTGGAGAGGAGGTCTACAGACACGTCTCCCTCTGTCCTGTTATCACTGGAGAGGAGATTTACACTCACGTCTCCCTCTGTCCTGTTATCACTGGAGAGGAGATAAACAGACACGTCTCCCTCTGTCCTGTTATCACTGGAGAGGAGGTCAACAGACACGTCTCCCTAACCTCTGTCCTGTTATCACTGGAGAGGAAGTCTACAGACACGTCTCCCTCTGTCCTGTTATCACTGGAGAGGAGGTAAACAGACACGTCTCCCTCTGTCCTGTTATCACTGGAGAGGAGGTCTACAGACACGTCTCCCTCTGTCCTGTTATCACTGGAGAGGAGGTCTACAGACACGTCTCCCTCTGTCCTGTTATCACTGGAGAGGAGGTCTACAGACACGTCTCCCTCTGTCCTGTTATCACTGGAGAGGAGATTTACAGACACGTCTCCCTCTGTCCTGTTATCACTGGAGAGGAGATCAACAGACACGTCTCCCTCTGTCCTGTTATCACTGGAGAGGAGGTCAACAGACACGTCTCCCTCTGTCCTGTTATCACTGGAGGGGAGGTCTACAGACACGTCTCCCTCTGTCCTGTTATCACCGGAGAGGAGATTTACAGACACGTCTCCCTCTGTCCTGTTATCACTGGAGAGGAGGTCAACAGACACGTCTCCCTCTGTCCTGTTATCACTGGAGGGGAGGTCTACAGACACGTCTCCCTCTGTCCTGTTATCACTGGAGAGGAGGTCTACAGACACGTCTCCCTAACCTCTGTCCTGTTATCACTGGAGAGGAGGTCAACAGACACGTATCCCTCTGTCCTGTTATCACTGGAGAGGAGGTCAACAGACACGTCTCCCTCTGTCCTGTTATCACTGGAGAGGAGGTCTACAGACACGTCTCCCTCTGTCCTGTTATCACTGGATAGGAGGTCTACAGACACGTCTCCCTCTGTCCTGTTATCACTGGAGAGGAGGTAAACAGACACGTCTCCCTCTGTCCTGTTATCACTGGAGAGGAGATTTACAAACACGTCTCCCTCTGTCCTGTTATCACTGGAGAGGAGGTCAACAGACACGTCTCCCTCTGTCCTGTTATCACTGGAGAGGAGGTCTACAGACACGTCTCCCTCTGTCCTGTTATCACTGGAGAGGAGGTAAACAGACACGTCTCCCTCTGTCCTGTTATCACTGGAGAGGAGATTTACACTCACGTCTCCCTCTGTCCTGTTATCACTGGAGAGGAGATCAACAGACACGTCTCCCTCTGTCCTGTTATCACTGGAGAGGAGGTCAACAGACACGTCTCCCTAACCTCTGTCCTGTTATCACTGGAGAGGAGATTTACAGACACGTCTCCCTCTGTCCTGTTATCACTGGAGAGGAGGTCAACAGACACGTCTCCCTCTGTCCTGTTATCACTGGAGGGGAGGTCTACAGACACGTCTCCCTCTGTCCTGTTATCACTGGAGAGGAGGTCAACAGACACGTCTCCCTCTGTCCTGTTATCACTGGAGAGGAGGTCTACAGACACGTCTCCCTCTGTCCTGTTATCACTGGAGAAGAAGTCTACAGACACGTCTCCCTCTGTCCTGTTATTACTGGAGAGGAGGTAAACAGACACGTCTCCCTCTGTCCTGTTATCACTGGAGAGGAGGTCAACAGACACGTCTCCCTCTGTCCTGTTATCACTGGAGAGGAGGTCAACAGACACGTCTCCCTCTGTCCTGTTATCACTGGAGAGGAGGTCAACAGACACGTCTCCCTCTGTCCTGTTATCACTGGAGAGGAGGTCAACAGACACGTCTCCCTCTGTCCTGTTATCACTGGAGAGGAAGTCTACAGACACGTCTCCCTCTGTCCTGTTATTACTGGAGAGGAGGTCAACAGACACGTCTCCCTAACCTCTGTCCTGTTATCACTGGAGAGGAGGTCAACAGACACGTCTCCCTCTGTCCTGTTATCACTGGAGAGGAGGTCAACAGACACGTCTCCCTCTGTCCTGTTATCACTGGAGAGGAGGTCAACAGACACGTCTCCCTCTGTCCTGTTATCACTGGAGAGGAAGTCTACAGACATGTCTCCCTCTGTCCTGTTATCACTGGAGAGGAGGTCAACAGACACGTCTCCCTCTGTCCTGTTATCACTGGAGAGGAAGTCTACAGACACGTCTCCCTCTGTCCTGTTATCACTGGAGAGGAGGTCTACAGACACGTCTCCCTAACCTCTGTCCTGTTATCACTGGAGAGGAGGTCAACAGACACGTCTCCCTCTGTCCTGTTATCACTGGAGAGGAGGTCAACAGACACGTCTCCCTCTGTCCTGTTATCACTGGAGAGGAGGTCAACAGACACGTCTCCCTCTGTCCTGTTATCACTGGAGAGGAGGTCTACAGACACGTCTCCCTCTGTCCTGTTATCACTGGAGAAGAAGTCTACAGACACGTCTCCCTCTGTCCTGTTATTACTGGAGAGGAGTTAAACAGACACGTCTCCCTCTGTCCTGTTATCACTGGAGAGGAGGTCAACAGACACGTCTCCCTCTGTCCTGTTATCACTGGAGAGGAGATTTACAGACACGTCTCCCTCTGTCCTGTTATCACTGGAGAGGAGGTAAACAGACACGTCTCCCTCTGTCCTGTTATCACTGGAGAGGAGGTCTACAGACACGTCTCCCTCTGTCCTGTTATCACTGGAGAAGAAGTCTACAGACACGTCTCCCTCTGTCCTGTTATTACTGGAGAGGAGTTAAACAGACACGTCTCCCTCTGTCCTGTTATCACTGGAGAGGAGGTCTACAGACACGTCTCCCTCTGTCCTGTTATCACTGGAGAGGAGATTTACAGACACGTCTCCCTCTGTCCTGTTATCACTGGAGAGGAGGTCTACAGACACGTCTCCCTAACCTCTGTCCTGTTATCACTGGAGGGGAGATTTACAGACACGTCTCCCTCTGTCCTGTTATCACTGGAGAGGAGGTAAACAGACACGTCTCCCTCTGTCCTGTTATCACTGGAGAGGAGGTCTACAGACACGTCTCCCTCTGTCCTGTTATCACTGGAGAGGAGGTCTACAGACACGTCTCCCTCTGTCCTGTTATCACTGGAGAGGAGGTCTACAGACACGTCTCCCTCTGTCCTGTTATCACTGGAGGGGAGGTCTACAGACACGTCTCCCTCTGTCCTGTTATCACTGGAGAGGAGGTAAACAGACACGTCTCCCTCTGTCCTGTTATCACTGGAGAGGAGGTCAACAGACACGTCTCCCTCTGTCCTGTTATTACTGGAGGGAGGTCTACAGACACGTCTCCACTCTGTCCTGTATCACTGGAGGGGAGGTCTACAGACACGTCTCCCTCTGTCCTGTTATCACTGGAGAGGAGGTCTACAGACACGCTCCCCTCTGTCCTGTATCACTGGAGAGGAGGGTCTACAGAAACGTCTCCCTCTGTCCTGGGGAGAGATAAGAGAGGAGGAGGGTGTGGTGGAGGGGGGGGGGGGGGGGGGTGGGGGGTGGGGGGTGGTTGGGGGGGGGTCCCGCTCCGGGGGGGTGGGGGGGGTGGGGGTGGGTGGGGGGGGGTGGCGGGGGTGGTGGTTGTGGGGGTATTTCTGTGTTACTTGGTGGTGAGGGGGGGTGGTTGTGGGGGTATTTCTGTTTACTCGGTGGTGGGGGGGGGGGGGGGGGGTTGTGGGGGTATTTCTGTTTACTGGTGGTGGGGGGGGGGGTTGTTTAAGCTTTAGCTGAAAATGTCTCCCAGAATGCTTTGCAACCCCTGTGTGTGCTCTGCCACATACTCTAGTGCTGTGGGATTCCTGGAGAGAGTGGTGTGGAAGTGCTGACATGCCAGGCAAAGAGAGAGAGTTTATACTGCACACAACTAATCTTCTCCTTTCCCCCTTCTGATAACCAGATGGCGAATCGCATCTCTGCATGTCGGGCAGACATATCAGTGTGGATGACGGATCACCACCTCAAACTGAACCTCGGCAAGACGGAGCTGCTCTTCCTCCCGGGGAAGGACTTCCCGTTCCATGATCTCGCCATACGGTTGACAACTCCGTTGTGTCCTCCTCCCAGAATGCAAAGAGCCTTGGTGTGACCCTGGACAACACTCTGTCATTCTCCGCTAACATCAAGGCGGTGACCCGATCCTGTAGGTTCATGCTCTACAACATTCGCAGAGTACGACCCTGCCTTACACAGGAAGCGGCACAGGTCCTAATCCAGGCACTTGTCATCTCCCATCTGGATTACTGCAACTCGCTGTTGGCTGGGCTCCCTGCCTGTGCCATTAAACCCCTGCAACTCATCCAGAACGCTGCAGCCCGTCTGGTGTTCAAACTTCCCAAGTTCTTTCACGTCACCCCACTCCTCCGCACACTCCACTGGCTTCCAGTTGAAGCTCGCATCTGCTACAAGACCATGGTGCTTGCCTACGGAGCAGTGAGGGGAACGGCACCTCCGTACCTTAAGGCTGTGATCAGTCCCTACACCCAAACGAGGACATTGCGTTCATCCACCTCTGGCCTGCTGGACCCCTACCTCTGCGGAAGCACAGTTCCCGCTCAGCCCAGTCAAAACTGTTGTTCCACCTCTGGCACGCCAATGGTGGAACAAGCTCCCTCGCGACGCCAGGACAGCGGAGTCTCTCACCACCTTCCGGAGACAATTGAAACCCCACCTCTTTAAGGAATACCTGGGATAGGATAAAGTAATCCTTCTACGCCCCCCCTTACCCCACCCCCAAAAAAAACAAAAAAAAAAACAACAAAAAAAACATATTGTAAAGTGGTTATCCCACTGGCTATAAGGTGAATGCACCAATTTGGAAGTCGCTCTGGATAAGAGCGTCTGCTAAATGACGAAAATGTAAAAAAAAAATGTAAAATCTTATTTTAACGAATACACCAGAGAAATATGTTTCTACTGGTGTCTTCGCCCAAGACATTAGTGACCGTTGCCCAGTTGTTTGTGATAGAGACGTGAGAATACAAACATCTAAGCCTCGTGTCGTCACAAAGAGGAACTTTAAACACTTCAGTGAACAGGCTTTTTTACATGATCTTTATTTTAGTGACCTTGATTGTATTTCAGCTATCCCTGAACCTGATTTAGCTTTCAACCTTTTTTCAGATGTCTTCAATACTATTGTGGATAATCATGCTCCTTTCAAAAAATTAAGGGTTAAAGATAGATCTAATGCTTGGTACACTACGGAATTATCCGAAGTCATTCATAAAAGAGATGATGCTTGGATAAATGCCAGGAACACATGCTTAGGCCCAGACAGGCAAGATTTTAAGCAACTAAGGAATCATTTTGTAAGACAAATCAGAAAGGCTAAATCTGATTATTATGTAACCGCTCTTTCAGATTGTAATGGGAAACCGGCTAAATTTAGGAAAACTGTAAAATCCCACAACAAATAAATTCAGACACTGGCCTCATTATGGAAAAATATAGCATTGATGTATTTAATCACCATTTTATTTTAGCAGGCTATCTCTTTGAAATAACATCTAAGCCTATTCACAATGATGTTGGGCTGGATGCTGATAGGGGAAACTTGCTGAATGATCAGAGAAATTATAGTCAAAGCTTTTTTTTGTGACTATTTAAAGGAAAATAAGTCCTGGATGCTTTGCTAGTAATAGACGACAAGAGATCCACAAAGGCCGACCAATTGGATTATGGTCTGCTTAAGTGTGCAGTGCCCATAATTGCTGGCTCAATAACCCACATTTTTAAATTAACATTATCAGGAAATATTCAAAAAGTATGGAAATCAGCTCTTGTGCTGCTACTCCATAAGGGCGGGGATAGTAGTGATCGTAATAATTATTACCCCATTTCAAGGCTTCCTTGTCTAGCTAAGATTCTTGAATCCTTGGTAAATGTACAACTTTGCTTGCTTGGGCATAAAGTGCCTTGTAAAGTATTCATCCCCCTTGGCATTTTTCCTATTTTGTTGCATTACAACCTGTAATTTAAATAGATTTTTATTTGGATTTCATGTAATGGACATACACAAAATAGTCCAAATTGGTGAAGTGATATTAAAAAAATTACTTGTTTCAAAAAAATCTATAACGGAAAAGTAGTGCGTGCATATGTATTCACCCCCTTTGCTATGAAGCCCCTAAATAAGATCTATGTAAGGTGGCTCTACAAAGTATTGACTTTGGGGGGTGAATAGTTATGCACGCTTAAGTTTTCAGTTTTTTTGTCTTATTTCTTGTTTGTTTCACAATAACAATATTTTGCATCTTCAAAGTGGTAGGCATGTTGTGTAAATCAAATGACACAACCCCCCCCAAAAAACCATTTTAATTCCAGGTTGTAAAATAGGAAAAATGCCAAGGGGGGGTGAATACTTTCACAAGCCACTGTATACAGAATATAGCCCTATTTGGTAAAAGACCAAGTCCATATTATGGCAAGAACAGCTCAAATAAGCAAAGAGAAAGAACAGTCCATCATTACTTTAAGACATGAAGGTCAGTCAATCAGGGAAATTTCAAGAATTTTGAAAGTTTCTTCAAGTGTAGTCGCAAAAACCATCAAGCGCTATGATGAAATTGTCTCTCATGAGGACCGCCACAGGAAAGGAAGACCCAGAGTTACCTCTGCTGCAGAGGATAAATTCATCCGTGTTAACTGCACCTCAGATTGCAGCCCAAATAAATGCTTCAAGGAGTTCAAGTAACAGACACATCTCAACATCAACTGTTCAGAGGAGACTGCATGAATCAGGCCTTCATGTTCGAATTGCTGTGAAGAAACCACTACTAAAAGACACCAATAAGAAGAAGAGACCTGCTTGGGCCAAGAAACACGAGCAATGGACATTAGACTGGTGGAAATCTGTCCTTTGGTCTGGAGTCCAAATTGGAGATTTTTGGTTCCAAACGCCGTGTCTTTGTGAGACGCAGAGTAGGTGAACGGATGATCTCCGCATATGTGTTTCCCACCGTGAAGCATGGAGGAGGAGGTGTGATGGTGTGGGGGTGCTTTGCTGGTGACACTGTCAGTGATTTATTTAGAATTCAAGGCACACTTAACCAGCATGGCTACCACAGCATTCAGCAGCAATACGCCATCCCATCTGGTTTGCGCTTAGTGGGAGTATCAATTGTTTTTCAACAGGACAATGACCCAACACACCTCCAGGCTGTGTAAGGGCTATTTTACCAAGAAGGAGAGTGATGGAGTGCTGCATCAGATGACCTGGCCTCCACAATCACTCAACCTCAACCCAATTGAGACGGTTTGGGATGAGTTGGACCGCAGAGTGAAAGAAAAGCAGCCAACAAGTGCTCAGCATATGTGGGGACTCCTTCAAGACTGTTGGAAAAGCATTCCTCATGAAGCTGTTTGAGAGAATGCCAAGAGTGTGCAAAGCTTTCATCAAGGCAATGGGGGGCTACTTTGAAGAATCTAAAATCTAAAAAATATTTTAATTTGTTAACACTTTTTTGGTTACTACTTTATTCCATATGTGTTATTTTCATAATTTTGATGTTTTCACTATTATTCTAGAATGTAGAAAATAGTAAAATAGTAAAGAAAAACCCTTGAGTAGGTGTGTCCAAACTTTTGACTGGTACTGTACGTTACTCTTACAGAATGGGAAAGGATATTGGACATTTCATCTATTAAATGACAACTTGTTGGATGACAACTTATTTTTAACCAGGACAAAATAATTTATGTGACTTTCTCTGACATAACATAGATACTGCAGATCCCCTTATTGTATTGGACACTTACATCTGCCTTTAGAGGCCATTTAATTCAATACTTAAAAACTAAAACAAAAGCAATTTAGGTCGAAAGAGTCCATGTTGATAAAGGAAATAGAGGGACTAACAGTACAGATACACTGCATGACCAAAAGTATGTGGACACCTGCTCGTCAAACATCTAATTCCAAAATCATGAGCATTACTATGGAGTTTGTCCCCCCTTTGCTGCTATAACAGCCTCCACTCTTCTGGGAAGGCTTTCCACTAGATGTTGGAACATTGCTGGGGGGGACTTGCTTCCATTCAGCCACAAGAGCATTAGTGAGGTCGAGCACTGATGTTGGGCGACTAGTCTTGGCTCGCCATCAGTGTTTTTCGATTCATACCAAAGGTGTTTGATTGGTTTGAGGTCAGGGTTCTGTGCAGGCCAGTCAAGTTCTTCCACACCGATCCCGACAAACCATTTCTTTGTGCACAGGGGCATTGTCATGCTGAAACAGGAAAGGGCCTTCCCCAATCTGTTGCCACAAAGTTGGAAGCACAGAATAATCTAGAATGTCATTGTATGCTGTAGCGTTACAATTTCCCTTCACTGGAACTAAGGGGCCTAGCCTGAACCATGAAAAACAGCCCCAGACCATTATTTCTCCTCCACCAAACTTGATGGTTGGCACTATGCATTCTGGCAGGTAGCGTTCTCCTGGCATCCACCAAACCCAGATTCGTCCGTCAGACTTCCAGATGCTGAAGCGTGATTCATCACTCCAGAGAACGCGTTTCCACTGCTCCAGAGTCCAATGGCGGCGAGCTTTACACCACTCCAGCGGACGCTCCAGAGTCCAATGTCTGCTCGGCCATGGAAACACATTTCATGAACCACCCGACGAACAGTTATTGTGCTGACGTTGCTTCCAGGGGCAGTTTGGAACTTGGTAGTGAGTATTGCAACTGAGGACAGATGATTTTTACACGCTTCAGCACTCGGTGGTCCTGTTCTGTGAGCTTGTGTAGCCTACCACTTCGCGGCTGAGCCGTTGTTACTCCTAGATGTTTCCACTTACAGTTGACCGGGGCAGCTCTAGCAAGGCAGACATTTGATGAACTGACTTGTTGGAAAGGTGGCATCCTATGACGGTGGTACGTTGAAAGTCACTGAGCTCTTCAGTAAGGCCATTCTACTGCCAATGTTTGTCTATGGAGATTGCATGGCTTTGTGCTCAATTTTGTACACCTGTCAGCAACGGGTGTGGCTGAAATAGCCAAATCCACTAATTTGAAGTGGTGTCCACATACTGCTGTATATAGAGTGTAGATAGCAATAAAAACTGTGCACACAACAAGTTAGAGGAAAAACTAAAAGAAATGGAGGAACTTATTCAAGAAAGATGAGCTGTAATATATTATACAAATCAAGCGAACTGTATGGAATATGGGGGGAAAAAATGTAACATATAAATGCTACCAAAAATAATGTATTCAAATTTGTTGACAGTCACCCATGGTTCACCAAACAATATTTTGAAAGAGGAAGCAAAGTACATTAAGCATATGTTTTTGTTTCAGTTTCCTCCATCTCCACTAACTGAAGTTAATTTTTTTATATTAATAATGTAACATTTAAAGCTGTACAGAAAGACTAATGTGAAGGCCAAAATCCCAGGGCTGGATGGCATACCAGTTGAGGTATACCAAAAATAAAATGATGTACTCAGAGGACTGTTATTCGCAGGTTTTATCCACTCCTATAAATAGATACTCAACAAGAAGGTCTGATTTCACTATTACTGAAACAGGACCCAGGTGGTAAATATAAAGATCCATTCCCTTACATTTCAGTGTTGTGATGCAAAAAATCTAGGAAAGTACATAAAATAAAAAAGTTATTGTCGTATATTATTAATCCTAATCAGACAGGTTTTTAACATGGACGATATATTGGAGATATGAGACAAGTACTGGAAAAAATAGAACACCATGAAAAATCGAGGAAACCAGGTCTGGTATTCATAGCTGACGTTGATAAACTACGACTGGAATTTATATATAAATGCCTGGAATAATTCAATTTAAGAGAATCTGTTACCCATTATATAATGGGTTAAAGTTATGTAGAGTAACCCTAGGTGTAAAATAGTAAATAATGGCTACTTCTCAGAAAGTATTAAACTGTCAAGATGAGTAAAACGTTGTCCACTATCGGCATATCTATTTATTATGGCCATCGAAATGTTAGCTATTAAAATCAGATTCAACACATATATCAAGGGGCTAGAAATCCATGGCTTAAAAACAAAGGTGTCATTGTGATGCTGATGATTCATGTTCTTTTAAATCGACAATTTGGATCCCTCTACAGCCTCAGAGGATCTAGATACTATTTCTGTTAGTTTAGTAGAGGAGTGGCGGAGAGAGTTCTGGGCATATTCTGCCCATGGCAAAAACACCAACCAGGGCCGTGGGGAGACCGGGCAGAGGAAGGAGGCGGCAGGACTTGGGAAGTGGTCCACAACGACCAGGATGGTGGTGTTACCTTGGGAGAGGGGAAGATCAGTCAAAAAATCAATACTAAGGTGAGACCATGGTCGTTGTGGAACTGGTAAAGGTTGTAACTTACCCGCTGGGAGGTGCCTAGGTGCCTTACTCTGGGTGTGCACCAAGCAGGAGGAGACATACACCCTCACGTCCTTAGACAAGGTAGGCCACCAGTACTTTCCGATCAAGCAGCGCACTGTACGACTGATACCTGGGTGACCAGAGGAGGGTGACGTGTGTGCCCAGAAGATCAGACGATCACGGATAAGAGCAGGCACGTACTGCAGCCCATCTGGACACTGAGGTGGAGATGGATCTGTGCGTAATGCCTGCGCTATATCTGCGTCCATCGCCCATTCTACCGGCGCCACAATGCAGGAGGCCGGGAGTATGGGGGTGTTGTCTTTGGGCCTCTCCTCTGTGTCATACAGCCGGGACAGTGCGTCTGCCTTCACATTCTTCGTACCCGGAATGTATGACAGTGTAAAATCTAACCGGGTGAAGAATAGGGCCCACCTGGCCTGGCGAGGATTCAGCCTCCTCGCTGCCCGGATGTACTCCAGGTTACGGTGGTCCGTCCAGACGAGGAAAGGGTGTTTCACTCCTTCAAGCCAATGCCTCCACACGGTCAAAGCTCGGACAACAGCCAACAGCTCCCGATCACCAACGTCGTAGTTCTGCTCCGCCGGGCTGAGCTTCTTAGAGAAGAAGGCACAGGGGCGGAGCTTGGGTGGCGTGCCCGAGCATTGGGACAGGACAGCACCTATCCCTACCTCGGACGCATCCACCTCCACTTCGAACGGTAGTGATGGATCAGGATGTGCCAGTACCGGAGATGAGGTGAATTGACCCCGCAGTCTCCTGAAGACCAGGTCAGCCTCAGCAGACCAGCGGAGCCGGGACGGTCCACCCTTCAACAGGGATGTAATAGGAGCTGCGACCTTGCCAAAGCCCCGGATAAACCGTTGATAGTAGTTGGCAAAGCCAAGGAATCGCTGCACCTCCTTAACCGTGGTTGGAGTCGGCCAATTACGCACGGCTGAAATGCGATCTCCCTCCATCTCCACACCTGAGGTGATAATGCGATATCCGAGGAAGGAGACAGACTGCTAGAAAAACATACACTTCTCTGCCTTGGCATAAAGGTCATTTTCCAACAGTCGGGCCAGCATGCGCAAGTAGCGGAATACACCAGGATGTCATCGATGTAGACCACCACACCACGACCAAGCATGTCCCGAAACACCTCGTTCACAAAGGACTGGAAGACGGATGGAGCATTCATTAAACCGTACGTCATCACCAGGTATTCATAATGCCCCGTGGTTGTGCTGAATGCTGTCTTCCACTCATCCCCCTCTCGGACACGCACCAGGTTTGTATTCACTCCTGAGATCTAGCTTAGTGAAGAAGCGCGTCCCATGCATTGACTCAATCCCTGAAGAAATGAGGGGGAGAGGATAACTAAATCTAATAATCTCCTTGTTCAGTGATCGATAATCAATGCACGGGCGCAGACCGCCGTCTTTCTTCTTCACAAAGAAGAAACGTGAGGAGGCTGGTGAAGTGGAGGGACGTATATAGGCCTGGCCCAGGGACTCTGAGACTCATGTTTCCATAGCCTCCGTTTCAGCCTGTGACAGGGGGTACACATGACTCCCGGGATGTACAGTGTCTACCTGAAATCGCGCAATCCACCGCCCGATGAGGTGGTAATTTAGCCAAATCGAGGTATTCGGGGGGAATGCGCACGGTGGAGGTAGAGCCCTCTGCGGCCATGAGAAGGTGGGGTTGTGGAGTGCTAGCCAAGGGATACCTAATACCACAAGGAAAGCAGGAGACTCAATAATCGAAAAAATAACCTGCTATATATTGTCTATTGTCTGTAGTCCAGGACTTGGTTATTATTATATTGTCTATGGTCCAGGACTTGGTTATTATTATATTGTCTGTAGTCCAGGACTTGGTTATTATTATATTGTCTATAGTCCAGGACTTGGTTATTATTATATTGTCTATAGTCCAGGACTTGGTTATTATTATATTGTCTGTAGTCCAGGACTTGGTTTATTATATTGTCTATAGTCCAGGACTTGGTTATTATTATATTGTCTGTAGTCCAGGACTTGGTTATTATTATATTGTCTGTAGTCCAGGACTTGGTTATTATTATATTGTCTATAGTCCAGGACTTGGTTATTATTATATTGTCTATAGTCCAGGACTTGGTTATTATTATATTGTCTATAGTCCAGGACTTGGTTATTATTATATTGTCTATGGTCCAGGACTTGGTTATTATTATATTGTCTATAGTCCAGGACTTGGTTATTATTATATTGTCTATAGTCCAGGACTTGGTTATTATTATATTGTCTGTAGTCCAGGACTTGGTTATTATTATATTGTCTATAGTCCAGGACTTGGTTATTATTATATTGTCTATAGTCCAGGACTTGGTTATTATTATATTGTCTATAGTCCAGGACTTGGTTATTATTATATTGTCTATGGTCCAGGACTTGGTTATTATTATATTGTCTATAGTCCAGGACTTGGTTATTATTCTATTGTCTATAGTCCAGGACTTGGTTATTATTATATTGACTATAGTCCAGGACTTGGTTATTATTATATTGTCTATAGTCCAGGACTTGGTTATTATGGGGCGGCAGGTAGCTTAGTGGTTAAGAGCGTTGTGCCAGTAACCGAAAGGTCGCTGGTTCTAATCCCCGAGCCGACTAGGTGAAAAATCTGTTGATGTGCACTTGAGCAAGGCACTTAACCCTAATTGCTCCTGTAAGTCGCTCTGGATAAGAGCGTCTGCTAAATGACCAATTTATTTTATTTTTTTATTTTATTATTATATTGTCTGTAGTCCAGGACTTGGTTATTATTATATTGTCTATAGTCCAGGACTTGGTTATTATTATATTGTCTGTAGTCCAGGACTTGGTTATTATTATATTGTCTATATTGACAGTGTGTATGGCTTGGTGTGGGCGAGCGGTTTGCTGATGTCAACGTTGTGAACAGAGTGCCCCATGGTGGCGGTGGGGTTATGGTATGGGTAGGCAGAAGTTACGGACAACGAACACAATTATCGATGGCAATTTGAATGCACAGAGATACCGTGATGAGATCCTGAGGACCATTGTCGTGCCATTCATCCACTGCCATCACCTCATATTTCAGCATGAAAATGCACGGCCCCATGTCGCAAGGATCTGTACACAATTCCTGGAAGCTGAAAATGTCAAATTTCTTCCATGGCCTGCATACTCACCAGATATGTCACCCATTGAGCATGTTTGGGATGCTCTGGATCGACGTGTACGACAGGGTGTTTTGCACAGCCGTTGAAGATGAGTGGGACAACATTCTACAAGCCACAATCAACAGCCTGATCAACTCTATGCAAAGGAGAAATGTTGCGCTGCATGAGCCAAATGGTCACATCAGATACTGGCTGGTTTTCTGATCCACGCCCCTACCCTTTTGTTAAGGTATCTGCGACCAACAGATTTATAGCTGTATTCCCAGTCATGTGAAATACATAGATTAGGGCCTAATGAATTTATTTCAATTGACTGATTTCCTTATATGAACTGGAACTCAGTAAAATCTTTGAAATTGTTGCATGTTGCTCTTATATATTTGTTCAGTGTAATATACTGATAATATGTCCGTTTATTATACAAAAAGCAGTGCATTGTAAAGTGCTGAGTTTTATGTGTAGGCCAGGGTGACTGTCTGACTAACTCTTAACTAGGCCTGACCATAACAGAAAACATGTTGTGGTGTGCTGAGGCCATGGGGTGATGCCTCTGCAACCTTATGTAGAGGGCAGGGGGAGGGGGGAGGAAAAAGAAGGGCGACAGAGGGAGGGGGGAGGAAAAAAGAAGGGCGACAGAGGGAGGGGGGAGGAAAAAGAAGGGCGACAGAGGGAGGGGGGAGGAAAAAGAAGGGCGACAGAGGGAGGGGGGGAGGAAAAAGAAGGGCGACAGAGGGAGGGGGGAGGAAAAAGAAGGGCGACAGAGGGAGGGGGGAGGTAAAAGAAGGGCGACAGAGGGAGGTTGGGAGGAAAAAGAAGGGCGACAGAGGGGGGAGAGGGAGGGGGGGAGGAAAAAAGAAGGGGCGACAGAGGGAGGGGGGAGGAAAAAGAAGGGCGACAGAGGGAGGGGGAGGAAAAAGAAGGGCGACAGAGGGGGGGAGGAAAAAGAAGGGCGACAGAGGGGGGAGGAAAAAGAAGGGCGACAGAGGGAGGGGGGAGGAAAAAGAAGGGCGACAGAGGGGGGAGGAAAAAGAAGGGCGACAGAGGGGGGAGGAAAAAAGAAGGGCGAACAGAGGGGAAGGGGGAGGAAAAAGAAGGGCGGACAGAGGGGGGAGGAAAAAGAAGGGCGACAGGGGGGGGGAGGAAAAAGAAGGGCGACAGAGGGGGGAGGAAAAAGAAGGGAGGGCGACAGAGGGGGGGGGGGAGGGAAAAAAGAAGGGCGACAGAGGGAGGGGGGAGGCAAAAAGAAGGGCGACAGAGGGAGGGGGGAGGAAAAAGAAGGGCGACAGAGGGAGGGGGGGAGGAAAAAGAAGGGCGACAGAGGGGGGAGGAAAAAAAGAAGGGCGACAGAGGGGGGAGGAAAAAAGAAGGGCGACAGAGGGAGGGGGGGGAGGAAAAAGAAGGGCGACAGAGGGGGGAGGAGAAAAAGAAGGGCGACAGAGGGAGGGGGGAGGAAAAAGAAGGGCGACAGAGGGGGGAGGAAAAAGAAGGGCGACAGAGGGGGGGGGGAAGGAAGAAGGGCGACAGAGGGGGGAGGAAAAGAAGGGCGACAGAGGGGGAGGAAAAAGAAGGGCGACAGAGGGAGGGGGGAGGAAAAAGAAGGGCGACAGAGGGGGGAGGAAAAAGAAGGGCGACAGAGGGGGGGAGGAAAAAGAAGGGCGACAGAGGGGGGGGGAGGAAAAAGAAGGGCGGACAGAGGGGGGGGAAAAAGAAGGGGACAGAGGGAGGGGGAGGAAAAAGAAGGGCGACAGAGGGAGGGGGGAGGAAAAAGAGGGCGACAGAGGGAGGGGGAGGAAAAGAAGAAGGGCGACGAGGGAGGGAGGAAAGAGTTGTTATTGCAACAAGCAAAGCGCAAATAGAGGGCGACGAGGGAGGGGGAGGAAAAGAAGGGCGCAGAGGACGGGGGAGGAAAAAGAAGGGCCGACCATGAGGGACAGAGCCTCGATTGTGGAGAGAAGGTATGGTGAAACACGCAATAGTGGCGTGACAGGTCCTCAATGGTGTAGGGCTACAGCCGACTATGATGAGAGCCTGCAGAGATATGGTGTGGAGGTAAGGAATTTGGTGTAGAGGGCTACAGGAGGTGTAGGCCTACGCGGGTGCTTAACAGCACACAGATCACTAGCGTGAGAGCCTGTTTGGTGTAGAGCACAGTAAAGGGGGAGCCATGAGATATATGGGAAGCCAACAGTTGACGATTGTGTAGAGCCTACAGTATATATGGTGTAGAGCCTACAGTATATATGGTGTAGAGCCGCGTATATGTGTAGAGCCTACAGTTATATGGTGTAGAGCTACAGTATATTGGGTGTAGAGCACAGTATTCTGTTTGAATAGAAGCCACAGAATACTGGTGTAGAGCCCTGCTGTATATATGGTGATAGAGCACAGTAATCGGCGTTGGTAGAGCCTCAGTAATGGTGTAGAGCCATATGGGTAGAGCCTACAGTATATATGGTGTAGAGCCTACAGTATATATGGTGTAGAGCCTGCAGTATATATGGTGTAGAGCCTACAGTATATTTGGTGTAGAGCCTACAGTATATATGGTGTAGAGCCTACAGTATATTGTGGTGGTTGGGTAGGCTACTAATGTGTACCTACTTATGGTGTAGACCAGAGTGCAGGCGTATATATGTGTAGAGCCTACAGTATATATGGTGTAGAGCCTGCAGTATATATGGTGTAGAGCCTACAGTATATATGGTGTAGAGCCTACAGTATATATGGTGTAGAGCCTACAGTATATTTGGTGTAGAGCCTACAGTATATTTGGTGTATGTGGGATAGACATCTACATTCTGTACATTACCTTGAAAATGATGGACGACCCAGAGGCAGGAGGCGAGTCTCTTTGCTGAGTTCATCTTTCCAAGGTAATATACAGAACGGAGGCGTTTATCCCACAGCTGCCAGGGAAAACAATAGGAAAGCACACATCTACTGGTAGAAATACTTATTTTTAGTTGATATTACCATTTGTATAAGCAAATATAAGCTAGAGACGCGACCCAGTCGTTCGTTCTTAAATGTTCTGTTGCCATGCTCGCTGGTAACATTCCTATCCCTTGCTTGCTATCTAGCTATGGCTAACACAGGCAAGACCTCTGCATGCAAAATAACAGCAAAGTAGCTGTTTTCTATTGATGTTCATTTGGATACATTCATAACAATGAGCTGATAATGCCAGATTTTTGCCTGGTATAGCTTGAAAAGTTAGCCTTCTCGTCAGGACAATCATCGACACTGACTATTAATTATGAGGAGATCACATTGCATATCAAACACTAGGCTAGACGCTAGCTAAATAGTTTGTTGCAAACAAACCTGCCAATATGACACCCCAAAAAATAAAAATACTAGTTGCTGAAAACAGCTGGTCAAACTAGAAACATGACAAATTCATGTTCATCAAATTCAGACAAATTCATGTTCATCACTCACCACGTTAGGTCATCAGATGCTCCAAAAAAATATGTCTCTGCCAAAAACTAATCAATGCTAACTAGCTACGGTTTTTCCTCGCTGGACCTGCGTTTACAATGTATCCAATTCCAGTTTGTGTAGTTGTTGATTTGGCTTTCTGGGACTTTGTAGCAAGTACGGTCTGCATGTGTTGGCGCTTATTGCGTCATGACTGCAAGGCGTCCCCATATCTTTTCCAACTGTCCCGTTATCTGGTTTTAATGTCCATTCTAGAATTGGTGTGGAGCCCTAGAGTATATCATTTATATTTGGTGTGGAGCCCTAGAGTATATCATTTATATTTGGTGTGGAGCCCTAGAGTATATCATTTATATTTGGTGTGGAGCCCTAGAGTATACTAACTAACTAACCTAGTAAATAACCTAGTATACTAACCCTAACCTAAGGTGTAACATCACCATCCTATCTGCTGAGGTCTCTGGGCTGTGGGTGTCAGCTCAGGCAGATGGTAGGAACATGTTAGCATCCAAACTGGATACAAGTGCTATCTACAGCCTATAATCTACAATGTAACAATAGACGTACAAAGACCAGTAATCAGTCATGTGTTAGTGTCTGTGTCTGGGAATGATGACAGTTTTTCCAGAGAGGAATGAGAACTGCAGGGTAAAGTGACTCCACTCCTTCCACCGGCAGAAGTGGGTAGATTTGTGCTCATATGCAGAGGATGACTAAGAGATTGTGGTCATTGTGAGGGTGAGCATTTATGTGGATGCAGGTGTAAACCAGTTTATGGGTGAGTCCCAAATGGCACGGTTTTCCCTATGGGCCGCTTGGTCAAAAGTAGTGCACTGTATAGGGAATAGAGGGTGTTCCATTCCTGTGGTCATAAATAGTTGCCACTGTAGTAGGGAATAGGTGCCATTCTCTTGGTCTAATACGAATGCAATTGTGAATAGGAATGGGTGCCATTCTCGTGAGTCCTAAAGTCGTCAACTATAGGTAATGGAAGAGTGGTGCGTATTCTGGCGCGGTCTAAGTATGCACACTATATCGGGAAATAGTTGGGGCCATTCTCTGTCATGAAATTAGTGCACTAATAGGGAATAGGGATGGGCCATTCCTCTTGTCTATAAAGTATGCACTATAAGAGGATAGTAAGGTTCCATTCTCTGGTTCTAAAGTGGACACTATATGAGGTCAAGGTGGCGCATCTCTGGGGTCGTAATGGAGTTGCACGATTAGGGCATAGGAATTAGAGCCATTCTCTGGTCTAAGATTGCCCATATAGGGAAAGGGTGCCATCGGCTTGTCTAATTATGCCCGTAAAGGAATAGGACGGTAATGAGGTGGTACCGGATTCCTCTGGTCCTAAAGTATGCACTCTAGTAAAAGAATGGGTGCCATTCTCGTGGTTCTAAAGTGGTGCACTATATAGGGATATGTGCCCATGCGTCTGGTCTAAACAGTGAGTCTGCACTAAATCATAGGGAAAGGGTACATTGTGCTGCTGTGGGGGTGCGTCAGGGAAGGTAGGGGGCACTATATCGAGGGAATAGTGCCATTCCTGGTCTAAAAGTATATACACATATATCGGAAAGGATGCCATTCCGCTGGTCTAAAGTAGTTCCACTGAAATAGGGGTAATAGGGTGCCCTTCTCGTGGTCTAAAGGGTAGTTCACTAAAAGGGAAGTAGGGGTAGCGGCATTCCGTCTGGGTTCTAAAGTGTAGTGGGCACTATATAGGAATAGGGTGCCATCTCTGGGTCTAAAGAATAGGCACTAAAGTAGGAAAGGTGCCATGTGGCTTCTGTCTCAAGTTCGTGCACTAAATAGGGGAAGTGTTGGGTACACATTCCCTGGGGTGGCTAAAGTAGTGGCGACTATAGGGTAATAGGAATGGCGGTGCCAGTCTCGGGTCTAGAATAGTGGCCAAATAGAGGAAGAATGGTACCACTTCTCTGGTCTACCGTAGTGCCAATCTAGGAAGAAGTCGGGTGCCCTTCTCTGGTCTAAAGTAGTTCAAATTAAGAAGCGGGGGAAGTATCCATTCTCTGGTCTAAAGTTGCAGGCTAAACGTGGGAAGTAGGGGTTAACATTCTCTGGTCGTAAAAGTAGTGCACGTTTAGGGAATAGGGGCGGGCATTCTCTGAGTCTAAAGGAGTGCATATAGGGAGAGGGGGTGCCAGTTCCTCTGAGTCTAGGGGAAGTAGGCACTATATAGGTGAATAGGGGTATCCAAGGTGTCTGCTGGTCGAAGTTAAAAGTGTCACGGGTTAATAGGGAGGAGGAGTTTCCATGCTCTGGTCTAAAAGTAGTAGCACATATAGAGGAAATAGGGATCCATTCTCTGGGTCTAAAGTAGTGCGTCTAAGGGTGGATAGAAGGTGCCTTCTCTGGCTATCAGGGGAGATTATGCCTCTATGATCGAGAATAAGGGTGCATTCGTCAAATGGTCCGACCAAATAATTGCTCTATATAGGGAATAAGGGTACCATAACTACTGTCTAAAGTAGTTGCTGCTATAGAGGGATAGGGTGCCATTCTCACATGGTCGTAAAGTAAGGTCAACTGATATGAGGGGAAATGAGGTTGCCATTGCTCTGGGTCTAAAGTGTCACTAGTTAGGGAGTAGGGGTGCGGCATTCAATAACTGTCTGAGAATAATGCACTAGTATTGAAAATAGAAGGTGAGGGTGGGAATCGCATTCTCTGGTCAAAGTAGGGCAGCTAGATTCTGGAATAAGGGAATGAGCCGGGTTCGTCGTGGGTCTAGAGGAGTCACTATAAGGTGAGGAAAGGGGTGCCATTCTTCATGGTACTAAAGTAGTGCGCTATATAGGGAATTAAGTGCCATTCTCTGTTCTAAGGTAGTGCACTCTTAGGGAATAAGGGTGCATTCTCTGGAGTCTAAAGAGTGCACTATGATAAGGGGGGACAACAAAAAAAATAGAGTGCCATTCTCTGGTCTACGGAGTGGCGTTGATAGAGGGCTAATAGGTGACATTGCCTACTGGTCTCAAGTATTGCACTATATAGGGAAAGGTGCTGTTCGCTTGTCTAATATACCTATTTGGATAGGGTGCCAGTTCCTCTATTTCTAAAGTAGTGCGCTATAGAGTGAATATGGTGCCATTCTCTGGTCTAGTGTAGTAGCCTAAATAGAGGAATAGGGTGCATTCTGCGGTCCTAAAGTGTGGCACTTATAGGGGAATAAGGGTGCCGGTTCCTCTGTTCTAAGTTATGCAGGCTGGAGAGTAAGGGAATAGAAAGTTAGCACGTGCGCTGGGTCTAATTTAGTACTGTAGGATGGAAGGGGTGCCATTCTCTGTCTCAATAGTGACACTATCTAGGGAAGTGGGATGCGCATCTCTGGGCTAAATGGAGTGCACTATCTAGGTAAATAGGGTGCCATTCTCGGGTCTAAAGTAGTGCACTATATATGGGATAGGGTGCCATTCTCGGTCTAACAGTGGCACATATAGAATAGACTGTGATGCCCATGTCCCTGTCTCAAAGTAGTGCAAGAGATAGTGAAGATAGTGGATCCATTCTCTGTCTAAGTGTAGTTGCACATATAGAGGGGGAATAAGGTGAAGTCCATTCCCCTCTGGTCCTAAAGTGAGTGCACTTAAAGAGAAATGGTGCAATTCTCTGGGTGTCTAAAGTAGTGCAACTTATAGGGAATAGGGTGTCAGTCTCTTGGTCTACAGAATATGCAGCTATATCGGGAAGTAGGGTGCCATATCACGTCTAAAAGGTATGCGAACTATATAGGGAATGGGTGCCTTCTCTCTGGTCTAAACGTGAGTGCACTAATGGATAGAATAGGGTGACCATCTCTGGGCTAAAGGAGTGCACTATAAAGTAGGAACTAGGGTGCCAATTCTCATGGTCTAAAGGATAGTGCACTATAATAGGGAATAGGTGCCATTCATCGGTCTAAGTTGTCACTGATATAGGGACTAGGTGCCATTCTCTTGGTCTAAGAGATAGTGTCAATCATATCAGGGAATGAGGGGGTGATACATTCTACGGTCTAAAGTCATGCGTCTATATAGGAATAGGTTCCCCCCATGGGGGTCTAACAGATGTTAAAGTCGTGCGACATATAAGTGAGGAAGGAATGGGTGCCGTTCTCGATGAGTCACTAAAGGGTAGTGCTCATAGAGAGAATCGGTAACCCAAATATCTCATGGTCTAAAGTAATGCACTGATATAAGAAGGATAGATCCATTCTCGTGGGCTAAAGTATGCAACTATCAAAAGTAGGAAGTGGGTTGGCCATTCTTCTTCTCTAAGTAATGCAGCTAAAATAGGGGGAGATAGGTGCCAATTCGGCTGGGCGAAGTAGGGCACTATAAAGAGGGAGATGGTTGCCAGTGGCTCGGATGGGTACTGAGAAGTGTGCACTAATAGAGGAATAAAGGTGCCATTCCTGGTCAAAGTATGTCACTCTATAGAGGAATAGGGGCCATTCGCGGGAGCTAAAGTAGGGCACTATAGTAAGGGGAAATAAGGGTTGACAGTCTCTGAAACTAGTCCGAACGTCGATGCACTAGTATAGGGAATAAAGGATACCATTCCCGGGTCTAAAGTAGGTGCACGTACAGATAAGGTTGAGGTATAGGGCCATTCTCGTGGTCTAAAGATGGCGACTATGATGGGGGGTTAGGTGAAGGTGTCATGTCTCGGGTCTAATGTCGTAGCACTATATAGGTAGAGAATTGCAATTGCGTGCTGGTCTAAGGTAGTGTGGTGCCCTATATAGGGGCTAGGGTGTCATATCTGCGGTCTAAGTAAGTGCACTCATATAGGTGGAATAGGGGCGCATTGCTCTGAAGGCTCAGTAGTTGGCACAGTATAGGGAATAGGGTGCCTTTCTCTGGTCTAAACGAGTGCAGTGATAGGGAATGCGGGTACCATTGCTCTGGTCTAAAGGAAAATGCACCTATATGAGGGAATAGGGTCCGTGGCTCTGGTCTAAAAGTATGCACTATAAGAGGGAAAAGGATAGGGTGCCATTCTCTGGGTCAAATGATGCGCCTATATAGGGAATATGGTGCCGGGGAGTTCTCTGGCTGGATGATAGGTGGATGCTCTAGTAATAAGGGAATTAGGTGTCGTCTCTGGTCTAAGTAGTGGCTCACTATAGGGGTGAGGAAGGTTCCATTCTACCGTGGTCTAAAGTAGTGCACTGCATATCTGGGAGATAACTGGTGGTGAACCATATCTCCGTCTAAAGTAGGTTCTCGTATACTAGGGAATTAGGGTAACCATTGCTCGTTGTGCTAGAATATGCACTTATAAGGGAATAGATGCCATCCCGCTTTGGTCCTGGTCGAAAGTAGGGGGGCACTCTATAGGAATAGGGTGCCCGTACATTCTCTGGTCTAAATCGTGCACTATATAAAAGGACAAGGGGTGCCGTTCTCGTCTAAATAAGGCAGCTATATAGAGGGAATCGTGGTCCATTCAGCTAAGTCTGAAAGGAGAGGCACTAGTCTAGGAATGGTGTATGCCCTTCTCTGGTCTCAAGCGTATAGGCGAACAATATAAGGGGGGAAGAGGGTCCATGGCCTCTGGGGTCGAAAGATGCGCTATGACGGAAGTAAAAAAGGATGTCATCTCACTGGTCTAAAGGGTGCACTAGGAGTGAATAGGGCCTAAGGTGCCAGTTCTCGTGTCTCAAATAGTCCTATGATAGGGCTAGGTGGGCCGATTGCTCGTGATAATCCTAGGGAAGTATGGGGGCACTGAATAGGGAAAGCATCCGATTCTCTGGTCTAGACTTAGTGCACTATATAGGAGAGGGGTGCGCATTCTCGTCTAAAGTAGGTGCACAAATAGGGTGAAGGGGTAGACCCGTCTCTGGTCTGAGAGAGGAGTGGGTCACGAGGAATAGGAATAGGTTACCAATGGCCTGGTCTAAAGTTAGTGCACTATCTAGTTAATAGTGCAGTCTGCTGGGTCTAAAGATGTAGGTGCATATATGAGGGTGAATAGATGTCATTCTCTGTTCTAAGGTATGGGCACATATCAGGACATAAGGGGGCCATTCATCAATGGCTAAGTAGGAGTGGCACGAAAGTGGAGAAGATGGATGGCCAGTCTCAGGGCTACAAGTGAGTGCACATAAATAGGGGGAAGTAGGGGCCGGTCCTACAATGTCTGAAGAGTGAGTGCAGCACATAGAGTGAAATGAGAGGGTTCCTTACATCATGGTCTAAAGTATCACTATATGGTTAAGTAGATGTCATTCTCTTGTCTAAATGAGTGGTCAACTATATAGGGAATAACGGAATAAGGCCAATCCTCTGGGTCTAACTAGTGGCGCGGGCTATATAAGAGAGAATAGGTGCCAGTCTCTTGTCTAAAGTAGGCACTATCTAGGGATGGGAATGACCATTCTACTGGTCTATAAGGAGCTGCCTATATAGGGGGGAATAGGGGGCCGAGTCTCTGTCTAAGGCTGCACTGATATGGAATAGTAGTGCCATTCTCTAGGATCAATACAGTAGTGCACTATATGAGGAATGAGAGCCCGTGATCTCTGGTCTCAAGTGGGATGCACTAAGTATGAGAATAGTGTGCCATTCTCGCTGGTCGAAATAGTGGCCCTAGTAAGGAATAGGGGTTGGCCCTGCATTTGGACATAACCTAGGACATAAACAATCTGATCATGTAAGGTCAGGAGGAGGGAGATGAAGAAGGGTTAACTCAAGAATATCTGCCCTTCTATGGTGATGTGTAGGCTAGCGATGCTCAACTCCCAGCCATGTAGTCTAGTTCTTCTAAACTGTGCTCGAACCCAGCCATATAGTCGTCTACGGTGTGCTCAACCCTCCGATATACGTCTAAAGGGAACTGTGCTGTCCCCTCACCAAGCCGCCATATATTCTGTTCTAAAACTGTCTGTGCCTCCTCATCCACCATATTCTGGTTCTACTGGGCGGTGCCTCCTCAATCCAGCCATATATCTTCTACGTCTGTTGCCTCCTACAAGTCGGCAGCCCATATATCTAGGCTACTGGGCGGTGCCCTTCCTCGAAGCCAGCAATATCGGTTCTAACTGCGTGCCTCCTCAATCCAGCCATATATCTGTTCTACTGTGCTGTGCCTCCTCAATCCAGCCATATATCTGTTCTCTGGGCTTCCTCCTCAATCAGCCCCTATATCTGTTCTAAGACGTGCTGTGCCTCCTCAATCCAGCCATATATCTGTGCTACTGTGCTGTGCCTCCTCAATCCACCAGGGTATTACAATGTTCTACTGTGCCTGTGCCTCCTCAAGCCAGCCATAAGATCTTGTCTACTTTGCTGTGCCTCCCAATCCAGCCATAATAGCGGTGCTACTGTGCTGTGCACTCCGCATCAGCCATATAAATCTGTTGTCTACTGTGGGCTTGCCGGGCCTACATCCAGCCATATAGTGCTGTCTCCTGTCTTTTCCTCCCAATCCACATGAGGGTCTGTTCTAACTGTGCTCCTACCGGTCAATCTGCCTATATCTGTTCTAAACGGTGCTGGGGGCCTCGCGCATACCATCCATAGAGCTGTTCTAAGCTGTGCTTGTGCCGCACTCAATCCACCATATATCTGTTCCTAAAAAACTGTAGCTGTGCCTCCTCAATCCAGCCATATATCTGTTCTACTGTGCTGTACCTCCTCAATCCAGCCATATATCTGTTCTACTGTGCTGCACCTCGTCAATCCGCCAGTATCATCTGTTCGAGGTCTAACTGTGCTAGTTCCCTCCGTGCAATCCACACAGTATAGTCTTGTTCTACTGTGTGCCGCCGTCCTCACGTCCAGCATATATCTTTATTCCTACTCTGTGCTGTACCTCCTCAATCCGAGACCTATATCTGTAAATCTACTGTGCTGTACCTACTCGTCATCCACCATATCTCTGTTCTACTGTGTCTTACTCCCAATCCGCCAATAATCTGTTCTACTGTGCTGTCCCTCCTCAATCCAGCCATATATCTGTTCTACTGTGCTGTACCTCCTCAATCCAGCATATCAGTCTTTTACACTGTGCGGTACCTCCTCAATCCACCATATATCATGTGCTACTGTGCGGTCCCTCCCAAATCCCAACATCCAATATTAGCTGTTGAACTTGTGCTGTACCAAATCCTCAACCAGCCATATATCTGTTCTACTGTAGCTGTACCGCGCAATCCAGCCATATATGCTGTTCTATTCTACGCTCACTGTACCTCAGAACACACTTCCGCAATCCAGCTGATCTGTGCACTGTCTGGTCCTCCTCAATCCAGCCCATAATGTCGTTCTACTGTGCGGTCCCCCCCCCCTCCTCAATCCACGCCATATATGCTGTGCTCCTGTGCGGTAACCTCCCAAGCCAAGCCAGTATATCTTGCTTATAACCGTATGTAAGATAATTCGTTTTGTTTTAGAGTTTTTAAACAGAGTTCCGAGGGATCATCGCAGAGCTCGAAAGACCAATCCAGGGGGTGCTGGGCCAAGTACTGTAAACTATATATCAGGGGTGCTAAACTGACAAATAAGGGAAAGCTTTTATGACCGTGTTTCCTGTTTCCTCAGAGTCACTCAGAGCCATGTCATCAGAAGGCTCCTGAAACGCTCAGACAGAAAGGTCCTGAAAGAGCAGTGGTGGACTAGTCTACTGACTGAATAGAAATAAGGTCCTCTACTGTCTAGCTCAGGCCTGGGCCGTATGCGGCCCGCGACCTGATTCAATCGCCGCGACCTGATTCCATCACGGCCCCGACCGATTCATCGGCCCCCGAGCTGATTCAATAACGGCCCGCGTACTGATCATACGGGCCCAAACCTGATTCAATACGGCCCGCGGCCTGATTCAATACGGCCCGCGACCTGATTCAATACGGCCCGCGACCTGATTCAATACGGCCCGCGACCTGATTCAATACGGCCCGCGACCTGATTCAATACGGCCCGCGACCTGATTCAATACGGCCCAGACCTGATTCAATACGGCCCGCGGCCTGATTCAATATGGCCCGCGACCTGATTCAATACGGCCCGCGACCTGATTCAATACGGCCCACGACCTGATTCAATACGGCCCGCGGAATCATGCTCAGATCACATATTTTATTTTATTTTTATTTTATTTCACCTTTATTTAACCAGGTAAACCAGTTGAGAACAAGTTCTCATTTACAACTGCGACCTGGCCAAGATAAAGCAAAGCAGTGCGATAAAAACAACAACACAGAGTTACATATGGGGTAAAACAAAACAAAGTCAAAAATACAACAGAAACATAAAGAATTTGCGATAGTAAAGTTTTGTAAAACATTTGTTAAAGCCCAATGAATACTCACCTTTGTGTAATGATTTAACTCCCACCGTTTGTGGGACATTTATTTTGAAGGCACGTATAAATAAGAACTGTATGAGGCCAGACAGCGCCTGACATTCTGACACGTCACAGTTACAAATAGTAGCTAGCTAGAAATAGCGCAAAAATTCATTTTTCAAAAATGTCAAAGAAATATAAAGTAGAAAGTGAATGTAGGGTGTTCCAGCGAGAGTGGACATCGAAATATTTCTTTATTGAGGTGTCAGAGAAATATGTCTGCTTAGTGTGCAAAGACAGGGAAAGACAGGGAAAGATGTCTGCTTAGTGTGCAAAGACAGGGAAAGATGTCTGCTTAGTGTGCAAAGACAGGGAAAGATGTCTGCTTAGTGTGCAAAGACAGGGAAAGATGTCTGCTTAGTGTGCAAAGACAGGGAAAGATGTCTGCTTAGTGTGCAAAGACTGTCTAGAAAGACTACGACTTGTCCCGACACTTCCAGACGAAGCATGCAGAGAAATATAGGAATATGTCTTCTGAGCAGAGATTAAGTGCATCGAAAGAGTTGCTTTCTCAGTTGTAAAAGCAGCAAGGACTTTTCACAAAACTGCATTCAGCAAACGACGGAATTGCGAGAGCTAGCTATGTACCGTCCCACAAAATAGCTAAACATAGCAAGCCATTCGCTGAGGGGGCGAATTCATTAAAGAATGTTTAAATTGACTCTGCAGCAGTACTTTGCCCCGACAAGAAAGAGCTGTTTGAAAATGTTTCCCTGTCAAGATGAACAGTGACGTGTTGAGGACATCGCAGAGAATATGGAACAACAGTTGAAAGATTTCACCTATTTCTCCTTGGCCCTGGATGAGAGCAGTGATGCACGTGACCCGGCACAGTTGTTGATATTCTCACAATGTCACGCCCTGACCTCTATAACTCTAGTTCGTTTGGTCAGGGTGTGCATGTTGAGTTCTATGTGGTGGTAGATCTATGTTTAGATCTAGGTGTTGTATGTCTATGTTTGGCCGGGTGTGGTTCCCAATCAGAGGCAGCTGTCGCTCGTTGTCTCTGATTGGGGATTATACTTAGTCAGCCAGTTTTCCTGCCTGGGTTGTGGGATCTTGTTTGTGTTCGGTGAGTTTGGGCTTGTTAGTGTATAGCCTTCCCACGTCACGGTTCGTTGCCTTTTGTTGTTTTGTATGTTTATTCAGTTTAATAAACATGTACGCATTTCACGCTGCGCCTTGGTCTGACCCGTCCTTCAACGACCGTGACACACAAGGCATTAGTCAGTGAAGAGCACAACCACAGGGAAATATTTATTGGAGGAGGCTAATAAGTGTGTGGCAAAGCTGGGACTGAGTTTTGAAAAGTTATCCAGTGTGACCACTGATGGGTGCCCAAACTTGACAGGAAAAAAACGTTGGCCTTTTGAAAAGGATACAAGATCAAGTAGCCGAGCTGAGCCCAGATCAAAAAATTTTTTTCCTGCATTGCATTATTCATCAGGAGGTGCTCTGTAAATGTGTTCTGAAAATGAGCCATGATGTGGATACAGTCACTAAAGTGGTAAACTTCATAAGAGCAAACTCTTTAAACCACAGGCAGTTTGTCTCACTGTTGGAAGAGACAGAGTCTGGCCATGCAGATCTCCCCTACCACAACCTACCACCAAACGTGAGATGGCTGAGTTTGGGGAAGGTCCTTAAAAGGGTGTGGGACCTGAAGTCGGAGATTGCTGAGTTTTTGCAAATGAAAGGAAAATATGTGGATTTCCCTCAAATGCAAGATAAAGAATGGTTGGCTGATTTTGCCTTCACCGTGGACATCATGGCCCTCATGAATGAACTGAATTCCAAACTACAAGGGAAGGGTCTTTTTGTCCATCAGATGTACAGCCTTGTCAAAGCCTTCAAGGGAAAATTACTCCTCCTGACCCACCTAGTAGAAGCCAACAATCTCACCCACCTTCCAACACTACTAGTCTGTTCCCTATCAGATGACCAGCGGGAGAAGTATACATCGCTGCTGCGTGCTTTGAACGGTGAGTTTTCTCGTCGTTTTGAGGATTTCAAAGTGTTGGAAAATGACATGCTGTTGGTTTCCTCTCCCTTCTCCTTCAATGTGGATAACGCTCCCACTGACCTGGATAACGCTCCCACTGACCTGGATAACGCTCCCACTGACCTGGATAACGCTCCCACTGACCTGGATAACGCTCCCACTGACCTGGATAACGCTCCCACTGACCTGGATAACGCTCCCACTGACCTGGATAACGCTCCCACTGACCTGGATAACGCTCCCACTGACCTGGATAACGCTCCCACTGACCTGCAACTTGAGCTTATCGATCTTCAGTCTGATGCAGTAGTGATTGGAGAACTATTCAAAACAATGTCGCTGACGAGGTTCTATGCATCTCTCGATGAAACAAAACTTTCCAAAGATTAGGAGTCATGCTCAGAAGATGTTTGTTTGGGTCAACCTATGTATGTGAACAGACATTTTCAGTGATGAAATATAACAAGTCAAGGCACAGATCATCTCTTACTCTGACCTCTGACCTCTCAGCGATCCTGCGCATCGCGACGTCAGAAACTCTACCTGACTTCACTGCTCTAGTCAACGCCCATCAGAGACTTCACTCCTCACACTGATTGAGGAGTTTAAATGTAATGTTGAGCTCTCTTTCTTTCTTGTGTTTTTGTGCATACCCGTTAACAAGAGTTCTGTCCGTGGTGCTGAACGCTGTGTACTTTTCCCTCCAGTGTAGTTCATTGCACGTTTAATAATGAAAATACCTATCAAAAGGAGAACATGGATGTGGTTTATTTCTGTGCATGTTAAAAAAAGTAAAATAAGTAGCATATCTGGACGTGATTTACAGTGGATATATCTGTCAACACAGTCATACACATGATGTATAATTCTGTAATATGATTCTGGGCCGCGATGGCAAAACTATATTCTAATGTGGCCCTCCATGGAAAGTAATTGCCCAGGCCTGGTCTAGCTCCATCCTGAGTTGAGCCTCTCAAGGCAATTAGATCCGAGTGGTTCTTGTTGAAGATATCCAAAAGTAATCGGTGCTATCGCTCTTTGCCCAAAATAAGTGTGTGTGTAGAGAGAGAGTGTGTGTGTGTATAGAGAGTGTGTGTGTGTGTGTGTGTGTGTGTGTGTGTGTGGTGTGTGTGGTGTGTAGAGAGAGTATGTGTCTGTGTCTGTGTGTGTGTGGGTGTGTCTGTGTCTGTGTGTGTCTGTGTGTGTGTAGAGAGAGTGTGTGTGTGTGTGGTCTGTGTGTGTGTGTGTGTGTATGGTCTGTGTAATGTCTGTGGTGTGTGTGTGTGTGTGTGTGTGGTGTGTGTAGAGAGAGTGGTGTGTGGTGTGTGTGTTGTCTGTGTGTGGTGTGTTGTGTATGTCTGTGTATGTCTGTGTGTGTGTGTGTGTGTGTGTGTGTGTGTGTGTGTGTGGTGTGTGTGTGTTTGTGTGTGTGAGTGGTGTGTAGAGAGTGTTGGTGTGTTGTGTGTGTGTGGTCGCTCGGTGTGCTGTGGTGTGTGTGTGGGTTGTGTGTGTGTGTGTGTGTGTGTGTGTGTGTGGTTTGTGTGTGTGTGTGTCGGTGTGTGTGGTCGTGTGTGGTGTGGTAGAGTGTTGTGTCGCGCGTGTGTGTGTTCGTGTGTGTGTGTGTGTGTGTGTGTGTGTCCTCCCCCAGCTTACTACTCAATATCCTGCCCTATCATTATGATTCCATCGGCACGGTAACAGCGAACAGCGGATGGCGGAATGTGGAACTCGACGCCGTGGACGTGGCGTCACTAGAACACGCATGATGAATACTTATGTAAGCTACACATCAACCCTTTCACTCAGTCAGTCTCAATGACAACCTGCAGCAGCATTCCAGAAAACGTCTCTATTTCTCCTGTCCTAGCTGAAGTAGGGATGTTTCCATGGAAACAGGGTGGGAATCGTAGCGGAGCTCTGATGAGAGAGAAATCCGTAGTCACAAAACAACTCCACATCCACAAAATTCCAGTTTGATTTTGTGGGATGGCAGAGGTGGAACCGAGTCACTGCTATTGGAGCCTCAAGTCACAAGGTCTGAGTCCCAAGTAGAACGGGCCGAGCCTGGGGTCAAGTCCAAGTTGTGCGTTCTAAGAGTCTAAGTCACATTTTTTTTCCAAGTCAAGTAAAAAAAAAAGTAATCTACTGTATACATGCAATGACTTGTTAAACTACACATCTTTGTCTGTTTGAGGGTACCAGACAGCCCTTTTCATTATTAGTCTACAACACATTATGTCATAATTAATTAATTTTAATAACAAATTCCAAATTGAAGCTTCATAAGTAAATGATCAATTTCAAGCAATTTTGACAACCAGAAGGCCTATGTTAGTAATTGTTGGTTGATGCCCCATTGCTTGCAAAGCTGCATATTTATTACGGCAGTCCTCTCTCTCTGCAGCTGATCCTAGAGCGGCAGTCCTCTCTCTACAGCTGATCCTAGAGCGGCAGTCCCTCTATACAGCTGACCTAAGCGTGCAGTCCTCTCTCTGGAGCTGATTCCTAGAGCAGGCAGTCCTCTCGGGCATCTGCCAGCCTGATGCCTAGAAGCGGCAGTCCTCTCTCGACCAGCTGATCCCTAGAGCGTCAGGCCGCTCGTCTCTCTGACAGCTGATCGTAGAGCAGCAGTTCCTCCCTCTCCTCAGCTGAGCCTAGAGCGGCAGGTCCCTCTCTGAGCAAGCTGATCCTAGAGCGGCCAGTCCTCTCCTCTCTGCAGCTGGATCCTAGAGGGCAGTCCCTCGCTCTGGCATCTGATCCTAGAGCGGCAGTCCTCTCTCTCTGCAGCTGATCCTAGAGCGGCAGTCCCGCTCTACTCTTAACAACACAAGCTGATCCTAGAGCGGCAGTCCCCTCCTGCCAAGCTGATCCTAGAGCGGCAGTCCCGCTCTCTACAAGCTGATCCTAGAGCGGCACGTGTCCTGCTCTCTGCATCTGAGGTCGTAGAGCGCGCAGTCCTCTCTCTACACTGTCCTAGAGCGGCCGTCTCTCTCTATACAGCGATCCTAACGCAGGTCCTTCCTCTGCAGCTGATCGTAGATCGAACAGTCCTGCTCTCTACACTGATCGGAGAGCGGCAGTCCGCTCTCTACACAGTGATCCTGAGCGGCAAGTCCTTCTCTCTACAGCTGATCCTGGAGGCAAGTCTCGTCTCTCGCAGCTGATCCTAAGCGGCCGTCCCCGCTTCTCGCTTAGCCTAAGCGCAGTCCGCTCTACAGTCTCTCAGCTGATTCCTAGAGCGCAGGCCCGCTCGTAACAGGCTGACCTAGAGCGGCAGTCCTCTCGCTGCAGCTGATCGTAGAGCGCCAAGTCCTCTCTCTACACTATTCGTAAGCGCATCCTCTCTCTGCAGCTGATCGTAGAGCGGACAAGTCCTCTCTCGACAGCGGATCCATAGAGCGGGCAGTCCTCTCTCAAACAGCCTGATCCTAGACGGCAGTTCCTCTCTCTGCAGCTGATCGTAGAGCGCAATCCTCCTCTCTACTCTCTACAGCTGCTCGTAGAGCGCATTCCTCCTCTACAGCTGATGGCCTGTAGCGGCAGTCCATCTCTCGTACAGCTTATACTGACGGCAGTCCTCTCTCGCTGGCAGCTGATCCTAATCGCAGTCCCCCCCCCCCGTCTCTCTGCCAGCTGATCCTCCGCGCAGTCCTACCTCTGCGCTATCCGAACGGCAGTCCTCTCCTCTATCAGCTGATCCTAGAGCGGCAGTCCATCTCTCTGCAGCTATTCGTAAGCGCAGTCCTCTCTCTGGGCAGCTGATCCTAAGTCGGCAGTCCTCTCGCTGCAGCGGATCCGAGAGCGGCAAGGCCTCTCTCTCTAACCGGAATCCTAGAGCGGCAGTCCTCTCTCTGTCAGCTGATCCTAGAGCGGCAGTCCTCTCTCTACAGCTGATCCTAGAGCGGCAGTCCTCTCTCTGCAGCTGATCGTAGAGCGGCAGTCCTCTCTCTACAGCTGATCCTAGAGCGGCAGTCCTCTCTCTACAGCTGATCCTAGAGCGGCAGGCCTCTCCTCTACAGCTATCTAGAGCGGCAGCCCCTCCTCGCTGCAGTTGATCTCTCGCTGTACAGCACCTCAGCACGCGTCGCTAGCTCACCTATCTGTTTGATTGCATTTGTTGTCCCATCCAGAAGGCCGAGTGTGGGGCCAGGTTTGGAACAGGTCATAGCCAATCTTGCACGTTTTGGTAAGGTGCTACTGATCTCTGGCGGCGTGGAGACGCTGTGCCACCTGATCATTTCAAGTCATCAGTTTCAAGTCAAAGTCGAGTCTCAAACTCCAACTCAAGTCTCAAGTCATTTTATTTTCTTATCCAGTTGAGTGCTCAAGTCCAACAGTCCAAACATGGTGACTGGAGTCCAAGACTGTGACTGGAGTCCAAACCTGTGGACTGGAGTCCAAGACATGTGACTGTGTCAGACATGTGACTGGAGTCCAAGACATGTGACTGGAGTCCAAGACATGTGACTGGAGTCCAAGACATGTGACTGGAGTCCACACCACTGTAGGATGGTACTGTAGTTAAAACATGATGCAGCATATGACAGACGTTGTTCAAACATACAGCTAGTATTATTAGAGTAATGTGGGGGAGCCACTTCCTTCTCCTCTGTGACTGTAGTGCTCCACTAACTACAGCCCTGGTTTCCTCTGTGACTGTAGTGCTCCACCAACTACAGCCCTGGTTTCCTCTGTGACTGTAGTGCTCCACCAACTACAGCCCTTGTTTCCTCTGTGACTGTAGTGCTCCACTAACTACAGCCCTGGTTTCCTCTGTGACTGTAGTGCTCCACTAACTACAGCCCTGGTTTCCTCTGTGACTGTAGTGCTCCACCAACTACAGCCCTGGTTTCCTCTGTGACTGTAGTGCTCCACCAACTACAGCCCTTGTTTCCTCTGTGACTGTAGTGCTCCACTAACTACAGCCCTTGTTTCCTCTGTGACTGTAGTGCTCCACTAACTACAGCCCTGGTTTCCTCTGTGACTGTAGTGTTCCACTAACTACAGCCCTGGTTTCCTCTGTGACTGTAGTGTTCCACTAACTACAGCCCTGGTTTCCTCTGTGACTGTAGTGCTCCACCAACTACAGCCCTGGTTTCCTCTGTGACTGTAGTGCTCCACTAACTACAGCCCTGGTTTCCTCTGTGACTGTAGTGCTCCACCAACTACAGCCCTGGTTTCCTCTGTGACTGTAGTGCTCCACCAACTACAGCCCTTGTTTCCTCTGTGACTGTAGTGCTCCACTAACTACAGCCCTTGTTTCCTCTGTGACTGTAGTGCTCCACTAACTACAGCCCTGGTTTCCTCTGTGACTGTTGTGTTCCACTAACTACAGCCCTGGTTTCCTCTGTGACTGTAGTGTTCCACTAACTACAGCCCTGGTTTCCTCTGTGACTGTAGTGTTCCACTAACTACAGCCCTGGTTTCCTCTGTGACTGTAGTGTTCCACTAACTACAGCCCTGGTTTCCTCTGTGACTGTAGTGTTCCACTAACTACAGCCCTGGTTTCCTCTGTGACTGTAGTGCTCCACTAACTACAGCCCTGGTTTCCTCTGTGACTGTAGTGCTCCACCAACTACAGCCCTGGTTTCCTCTGTGACTGTAGTGCTACACCAACTACAGCCCTAGTTTCCTCTGTGACTGTAGTGTTCCACCAACTACAGCCCTGGTTTCCTCTGTGACTGTAGTGTTCCACTAACTACAGCCCTGGTTTCCTCTGTGACTGTAGTGTTCCACTAACTACAGCCCTGGTTTCCTCTGTGACTGTAGTGTTCCACTAACTACAGCCCTGGTTTCCTCTGTGACTGTTAGTGCTCCACCAACTACAGCCCTGGTTTCCTCTGTGACTGTAGTGCTACACCAACTACAGCCCTGGTTTCCTCTGTGACTGTAGTGTTCCACCAACTACAGCCCTGGTTTCCTCTGTGACTGTAGTGTTCCACTAACTACAGCCCTGGTTTCCTCTGTGACTGTAGTGTTCCACTAACTACAGCCCTGGTTTCCTCTGTGACTGTAGTGTTCCACTAACTACAGCCCTGGTTTCCTCTGTGACTGTAGTGCTCCACTAACTACAGCCCTGGTTTCCTCTGTGACTGTAGTGTTCCACTAACTACAGCCCTGGTTTCCTCTGTGACTGTAGTGTTCCACCAACTACAGCCCTGGTTTCCTCTGTGACTGTAGTGTTCCACCAACTACAGCCCTGGTTTCCTCTGTGACTGTAGTGTTCCACTAACTACAGCCCTGGTTTCCTCTGTGACTGTAGTGCTCCACCAACTACAGCCCTGGTTTCCTCTGTGACTGTAGTGCTCCACCAACTACAGCCCTGGTTTCCTCTGTGACTGTAGTGTTCCACTAACTACAGCCCTGGTTTCCTCTGTGACTGTAGTGCTCCACCAACTACAGCCCTGGTTTCCTCTGTGACTGTAGTGTTCCACCAACTACAGCCCTGGTTTCCTCTGTGACTGTAGTGTTCCACCAACTACAGCCCTGGTTTCCTCTGTGACTGTAGTGTTCCACTAACTACAGCCCTGGTTTCCTCTGTGACTGTAGTGCTCCACCAACTACAGCCCTGGTTTCCTCTGTGACTGTAGTGCTCCACCAACTACAGCCCTGGTTTCCTCTGTGACTGTAGTGTTCCACTAACTACAGCCCTGGTTTCCTCTGTGACTGTAGTGCTCCACTAACTACAGCTCTTGTTCTTCCAGTTTGCTGTCATTGTCAGGTCCTTACTGCAAGGCCCCACTACTTCCACAAAACAGCATTCATCATGTTGCATCATTCAGCACAGAGCAGTTGGTGGTTCTGGCAGACATTTTCTCCATATCTGCCGTTGTTGTGAAACTTCCTTAATAACCTGTCACTATGACAACCCTAACTAAAACCCCCTGCTGTCTCTGCCTCATGTCTGTTTGGGATGCAGAAGGTGTTTAAACGGTAGCTCCACTAACCCAGGACATACAGCGCCTTCAGAAAGTATTCACACCCCTTGACTTTTTTCCACATTTTGTTGTTACAGGCTTTGCTTTTTCCAATTATATTTTTCAAGGTTGACCGTTAGCACGTTGGGCGCACCGCTTGGTATCACCTCATTAGTCAATATGGGTTTCACCTGTGCTGGTCCAGGTGCTATTTAAGAGTGGCTGGCTCAGTGCTTCAGTTGTCTTGAGAGATGTGGAGGGTCAACACCTTCAGTTGGCTCTCCCTAGTAGATTTTTTTAATTTTTTTAAACAATCCTGTTATTTATTTATTGTTTGTTTATTTATTCTTCTTGGGCAAATTTAGTGGCTCATGGTGGGTGTCTTTTAGGTCCCAGTTGTTGTTGTTAGTTAACTTTCAGTGGACACCAGTGGACACCAGTGGACACCACGATGAGTGTTTTTCAGAACCCCACCTGTTTCGTTTTGGTTGTTGTTAGTGACTCTTTGTTACTGTAGTTTCCCCTTCAGTTTGAGCGGCAATTTTCAGTTTCTTGCTGAGGAACGAAACACAGCCTCAATTTTAAATGGATTTAATTGAGATTTTTCATCACTGGCCTACACACAATACCCCATAATGTCTGTGGAATTATATTTTTCGAAAATGTTCAAAATAATTAAAAATGAAAAGTTGAAATGTCTTGAGTGAACTGTTCAACCCCTTTTGTTATGGCAAGCCTAAATAGGTTCAGGAGTAAAAATGTGCTTAACAAGTCACATAATGGGGGCCTCCCGAGTGGAGCAGCGATCTAAGGCACTGCAGCGCTTGAGGCGTCTCTACAGATCCGGATTGGATCCCGGGCTGTGTTGCAGCCGACTGGGAGACCCATGAGGCGACGCACAATTGGCCCAGCGTCGTCCGGGTTAGGGGAGGGTTTGGCCGGCCGGGATGTCCTTGTCCCATCGCGCTCTAGCGTCTCCTTGTGGCGGGCCGGGCGCATGCACGCTGACTTCGGTCGCCAGTTGTACGGTGTTTCCTCCGACACATTGGTGTGGCTGGCTTCCGGGTTAAGGCAGCAGTGTGTCAAGAAGCAGTGCGGCTTGGCAGGGTCTTGTTTCGGAGGACGCGTGGCTCTCGACCGTCGCCTCTCCCGAGTCCGTAGGGGAGTTGCAGCGATGGGACAAGACTGTAACTACCAATTGAATATCACGAAATTGGGGAGAAAAAGGGTAAAAAAATAAAAGTTGAATGGACTCTGTGTGCAATAATAGTGTTTAACATGAGATTTGAATGACTACCTCATCTCTGTACCCCACATATACAATTATCTGATGTGGGAACATTGCCTTGAAAAGCTGCATTGTCGACAACACGTGATCAGACTGAGTGTTTTATAAAGGTAGCTACACTGCTTAGCCCATGACATACCACATCTTTAAAAATAGGAGAGACTGGGTGAAACTGTAGCCTACTCCTGAGTGGCGCAGTGGTCTAAGGCACTGCATCGCAGTGCTAGCTGTGCCACTAGAGATCCTTGTTCGTGTCCAGGCTCTGTCGCAGCCGGCTGCGACCGGGAGACCCATGGGCGGCGCACAATTGGTCCAGCGTCGTCCAAGGTAGGGGAGGGTTTGGCCGGCAGCGATGTGGGTTCGTTTCCGACGGGGGGCCAGTATGAAAAAAACAACACGTATGCATTCACTAACAGTACGTCTCTCTGGATAAGAGCGTCGACTAAAATGTAAATGTAAAATGTAGCCTGACTGTTTATTTGTGTTGAGAGACTGGGTGAAACTGTATCCTGACTGTTTATTTGTGTTGAGAGACTGGGTGAAACTGTATCCTGACTGTTTTATTTTGTGTTTGAGAGACTGGGTGAAACTTTTTCCTGACTGTTTATTTGTGTTGAGAGACTGGGTGAAACTGTATCCTGACTGTTTATTTGTGTTGAGAGACTGGGTGAAACTGTATCCTGACTGTTTATTTGTGTTGAGAGACTGGGTGAAACTGTGTCCTGACTGTTTATTTGTGTTGAGAGACTGGGTGAAACTGTGTCCTGACTGTTTATTTGGGTGTTGAGAGACTGGGTGAAACTGTATCCTGACTGTTTTATTTGTGTTGAGAGACTGGGTGAAACTGTATCCTGACTGTTTATTCTGTGTTGAGAGACTGGGTGAAACTGTATCCTGACTGTTTATTTGTGTTGAGAGACTGGGTGAAACTGTATCCTGACTGTTTATTTGTGTTGAGAGACTGGGTGAAACTGTATCCTGACTGTTTATTTGTGTTGAGAACTGGGTGAAACTGTATCCTGACTGTTTATTTGTGTTGAGAGACTGGGTGAAACTGTATCCTGACTGTTTATTTGTGTTGAGAGACTGGTGAAACTGTGTCCTGACTGTTTATTTGTGTTGAGAGACTGGGTGAAACTGTATCCTGACTGTTTATTTGTGTTGAGAGACTGGGGTGAAACTGTATCCTGACTGTTTATTTGTGTTGAGAGACTGGGTGAAACTGTATCCTGACTGTTTATTTGTGTTGAGAGACTGGGTGAAACTGTATCCTGACTGTTTATTTGTGTTGAGAGACTGGGTGAAACTGTATCCCTGACTGTTTATTTGTGTTGAGAGACTGGGTGAAACTGTATCCTGACTGTTATTTTGTGTTGAGAGACTGGGTGAAACTGTATCCTGACTGTTTTATTTGTGTTGAGAGACTGGGTGAAACTGTATCCTGACTGTTTATTTGTGTTGATAGACTGGGGTGAAACGTATCCTGACTGTTTATTTGTGTTGAGAGACTGGGGTGAAACTGTATCCTGACTGTTTAATTTGTGTTGAGAGACTGGGTGAAACTGTATCCTGACTGTTTATTTGTGTTGAGAGACTGGGTGAAAACTGTGTCCTGACTGTTATTTGTGTTGTTGAGACTGGGTGAAACTGTGTCCTGACTGTTTTGTTGTGTTGAGAGACTGGGTGAACTGTATCCAGACTGTTTATTTGTGTTGAGAGACTGGGTGAAACTGTATCCTGATGTTTATTTGTGTTGAGAGACTGGGTGAAACTGTATCCTGACTGTTTATTTGTTTTGATAGACTGGGTGAAACTGTGTCCTGACTGTTTATTTGTGTTGTGGTGAAAACTGTGTCCTGACTGTTTATTTTGTGTTGGAGACTGGGTGAAACTGTGTCCTGACTGTTTATTTGTGTTGAGAGACTGGGTGAAACTGTATCCAACTGTTTTATTTGTGTTGAGAGACTGGTGAAACTGTTTCCTGACTGTTTATTTGTGTTTGAGAGACTGGGTGAAACTGTAGTCCTGACTGTTTATTTGTGTTGAGAGACTGGGTGAAACTGTGTCCTGACTGTTTATTTGTGTTGAGAGACTGGGTGAAACTGTATCCTGACTGTTATTTTGTGTTGAGAGACTGGGTGAACTGTGTCCTGACTGTTTATTTGTGTTGAGAGACTGGGTGAAACTGTTCCTGACTGGTTATATTGTGTTGAGAGACTGGGTGAAACTGTGTCCTGACTGTTTATTTGTGTTGGAGACTGGGTGAAACTGTCCTGACTGTTTATTTGTGTTGAGAGACTGGGTGAAACTGTATCCTGACTGTTTATTTGTGTTGAGAGACTGGGTGAAACTGTATCCTGACTGTTTATTTGTGTTGTGAGACTGGGTGAAACTGTATCCTGACTGTTTATTTGTGTTGAGAGACTGGGTGAAACTGTATCCTGACTGTTTATTTGTGTTGATGAGACTGGGTGAAACTGTATCCTGACTGTTTTATTTGTGTTGAGAGACTGGGGTGAAACTGTATCCTGACTGTTTATTTGTGTTGAGAGACTGGGGTGAAACTGTATCCTGACTGTTTATTTGTGTTGAGAGACTGGTGTGAAACTGTATCCTGACTGTTTATTTGTGTTGAGAGACTGGTGAAACTGTATCCTGACTGTTTTATTTGTGTTTGAGACTGGGTGAAACTGTATCCTGACTGTTTATTTGTGTTGAGAGACTGGGTGAAACTGTATCCTGACTGTTTATTTGGTGTGTGAGACTGGGTGAAACTGTATCCTGACTGTTTTTGTGTTGTGAGACGCTGGGTGAAACTGTATCCTGACTGTTTATTTGTGTTGAGAGACTGGGTGAAACTGTATCCTGACTGTTTATTTGTGTTGGAGACTGGGTGAAACTGTATCCTGACTGTTTATTTGTGTTGAGAGACTGGGTGAAACTGTATCCCTGACTGTTTATTTGTGGTGAGACTGGGTGAAACTGTATCCTGACTGTTTATTTGTGTTGGAGACTGGGTGAAACTGTATCCTGACTGTTTATTTGTGTTGTGAGACTGGGTGAACACTGTATCCTGACTGTTTATTTGTGTTGAGAGACTGGGTGAAAACTGTATCCTGACTGTTTATTTGTGTTGAGACGGGTAAACTGTTCCTGACTGTTTATTTGTTGGAGACTGGGTGAACTGTATCCTGACTGTTTATTGTGTTGAGAGACTGGGTGAAACTGTATCCTGACTGTTTATTTGTGTTGTGAGAGACTGTGTGAAACTGTATCCTGACTGTTTATTCTGTGTTTGAGAGACTGGGTGAAACTGTACCTGACTGTTTATTTGTGTTGAAACTGTGTCCTGACTGTTTATTGTGGGATGAAACTGTGTACTGTTTATATCTGTGTTGAGAGACTGGTGAAACTGTATCCTGACTGTTTATTTGTGTTGAGAGACTGGGTGAAACTGTATCCTGACTGTTTATTTGTGTTGAGAGACTGGGTGAAACTGTATCCTGACTGTTTTATTTGTGTTGAGAGACTGGGTGAAACTGTATCCTGACTGTTTATTTGTTTTGAGAGACTGGGTGAAACTGTGTCCTGACTGTTTATTTGTGTTGAGAGACTGGGTGAAACTGTGTCCCTGACTGTTTTATTTGTGTTGTGAGACTGGGTGAAACTGTGTCCTGACTGTTTATTTGTGTTGAGAGACTGGGTGAAACTGTATCCAGACTGTTTATTTGTGTTGAGAGACTGGGGTGAAACTGTTTCCTGACTGTTTATTTGTGTTGAGAGAACTGGGTGAAACTGTATCCTGACTGTTTATTTGTGTTGAGAGAACTGGGTGAAACTGTGTCCTGACTGTTTATTTGTGTTGAGAGACTGGGTGAAACTGTATCCTGACTGTTTTATTTGTGTTGAGAGACTGGGTGGAAACTGTGTCCTGACCTGTTTATTTGTGTTGTGAGACTGGGTGAAACTGTATCCTGACTGTTTTATTTTGTGTTTGAGAACTGGGTGAAACTGTGTCCTGACTGTTTATTTGTGTTGTGAGACTGGGTGAAACTGTAGCCTGACTTGTTATTGTGTTGAGAGACTGGGTGAAACTGTATCCTGACTGTTTATTTGTGTTGAGAGACTGGGTGAAAACTGTATCCTGACGTTTATTTGTGTTGAGACTGGGTGAAACTGTATCCTGACTGTTTATTTGTGTTGAGAGACTGGGTGAAAACTGTATCCTGACTGTTTATTTGTGTTGAGAGACTGGGGTGAAACGGTATCCTGACTGTTTTATTTGTGTTGAGAGACTGGGTGAAACTGTATCCTGACTGTTTATTTTGTGTTGAGAGACTGGGTGAAACTGTATCCTGACTGTTTATTTGTGTTGAGAGACTGGGTGAAACTGGTATCCTGACTGTTTATTTGTGTTGAGAGACTGGGGTGAAACTGTATCCTGACTGTTTATTTGTGTTGTGAGACTGGGGTGAAACTGTATCCTGACTGTTTATTTGTGTTGAGAGACTGGGTGAAAACTGTATCCTGACTGTTTATTTGTGTTGAGAGACTGGGTGAAACTGTATCCTGACTGTTTATTTGTGTTGAGAGACTGGGTGAAAACTGTATCCTTACTGTTTATTTTGTGTTTGAGAGACTGGGTGAAACTGTATCCTGACTGTTTTATTTGTGTTGTGAGACTGGGTGAAACTGTATCCTGACTGTTTATTTGTGTTGAGAGACTGGGTGAAACTGTATCCTGACGTTTTGTGTTGTGAGACTGGGGTGAACGTACGACTGTTTATTTGTGTGAGGGAGACTGGGTGAAACTGTATCCTGACTGTTTATTTGTGTTGTGAGACTGGGTGGAAACTGTATCCTGACTGTTTATTTGTGTTGAGAGACTGGGTGAAACTGTATCCTGACTGTTTATTTGTGTTGGATAGACTGGGTGAAAACTGTATCCTGACTGTTTATCTGTGTTGAGAGACTGGGTGAAACTGTTTCCTGACTGTTTATTTTGTTGGGTGAAACTGTGTCCTTGACTGTTTATCTTGTGTTGAGAGACTGGGTGAAACTGTATCCTGACTGTTTATTTGTGTTGTGAGACTGGGTGAAACTGTATCCTGACTGTTTATTTGTGTTGAGAGACTGGGTGAACTGTTCCTGACTGTTTATATTTGTGTGGTGAGAACTGGGTGAAACTGTATCCTGACTGTTTAATTTGTGTTGAGAGACTGGGTGAAACTGTATCCTGACTGTTTATTTGTGTTGTGAGACTGGTGAAACTGTATCCTGACTGTTTATATATTGTGTTGAGAGACTGGGGTGAAACTGTATCCTGACTGTTTATTTGTGTTGAGAGACTGGGTGAAACTGTATCCTGACTGTTTATCTGTGTTGAGAGACTGGGTGAAACTGTGTCCTGACTGTTTATTTGTGGTGAGAACTGGGTGCACTGTCCTGACTGTTTATTCTGTGTTGAGAGACTGGGTGAAACTGTATCCTGACTGTTTATTTGTGTTGAGAGACTGGGTGAAACTGTATCCTGACTGTTTATTTTGTGTTGAGAGACTGGGTGAAACTGTATCCTGACTGTTTATTTGTGTTGAGAGACTGGGTGAAACTGTATCCTGACTGTTTATTTGTGTTGAGAGACTGGGTGAAACTGTATCCTGACTGTTTATTTTGTGTTGAGAGACTGGGTGAAACTGTATCCTGACTGTTTATTTGTGTTGAGAGACTGGGTGAAACTGTATCCTGACTGTTTATTTGTGTTGAGGAGACTGGGTGAAACTGTATCCTGACTGTTTATTTGTGTTGAGAGACTGGGTGAAACTGTATCCTGACTGTTTATTTGTGTTGGAGAACTGGGTGAAACTGTGTCCTGACTGTTTATTTTGTGTTGAGAGACTGGGTGAAAACTGTATCCAGACTGTTTATTTGTGTTAGAGACTGGGTGAAACTGTATCCTGACTGTTTATTTGTGTTGAGAGACTGGGTTGAAACTGATAGCCTGACTGTTTATTTGTGTTGAGAGACTGGGTGAAACTGTATCCTGACTGTTTATTTTGTGTTGTGAGACTGGGTGAAACTGTATCCTGACTGTTTATTTTGTGTTGAGAGACTGGGTGAAACTGTACTCCTGACTGTTTATTTTGTGTTGTGAGACTGGGTGAAACTGTATCCTGACTGTTTATTTGTGTGGAGAGACTGGGTGAAACTGTATCCTGACTGTTTATTTGTGTTGAGAGACTGGGTTGAAACTGTATCCTGACTGTTTATCTGTGTTGAGAGACTGGGTGAAACTGTGTCCTGACTGTTTATTTGTGGGTGAAACTGTGTCCTGACTGTTTATCTGTGTTGAGAGACTGGGTGAAACTGTATCCTGACTGTTTATTTGTGTTGAGAGACTGGGTGAAACTGTATCCTGACTGTTTATTTGTGTTGAGAGACTGGGTGAAACTGTATCCTGACTGTTTATTTGTGTTGAGAGACTGGGTGAAACTGTATCCTGACTGTTTATTTGTGTTGAGAGACTGGGGTGAAACTGTATCCTGACTGTTTATTTGTGTTGAGAGACTGGGTGAAACTGTATCCTGACTGTTTATTTGTGTTGAGAGGACTGGGTGAAACTGTATCCTGACTGTTTATTTGTGTTGAGAGACTGGGGTGAAACTGTATCCTGACTGTTTATTTGTGTTGAGAGACTGGGTGAAACTGTATCCTGACTGTTTATTTGTGTTGAGAGACTGGGTGAAACTGTGTCCTGACTGTTTATTTGTGTTGTGAGACTGGGTGAAACTGTGTCCTGACTGTTTATTTGTGTTGAGAGACTGGGTGAAACTGTATCCAGACTGTTTATTTGTGTTGAGAGACTGGGTGAAACTGTATCCTGACTGTTTATTTGTGTTGAGAGACTGGGTGAATCTGTATCCTGACTGTTTATTTGTGTTGAGAGACTGGGTGAAACTGTATCCTGACTGTTTATTTGTGTTGTGAGACTGGGTGAAACTGTATCCTGACTGTTTATTTGTGTTGAGAGACTGGGTGAAACTGTATCCTGACTGTTTATTTGTGTTGAGAGACTGGGTGAAACTGTATCCTGACTGTTTATCTGTGTTGAGAGACTGGGTGAAACTGTGTCCTGACTGTTTATTTGTGGGTGAAACTGTGTCCTGACTGTTTATCTGTGTTGAGAGACTGGGTGAAACTGTATCCTGACTGTTTATTTGTGTTGAGAGACTGGGTGAAACTGTATCCTGACTGTTTATTTGTGTTGAGAGACTGGGTGAAACTGTATCCTGACTGTTTATTTGTGTTGTGAGACTGGGTGAAACTGTATCCTGACTGTTTATTTGTGTTGAGAGACTGGGTGAAACTGTATCCTGACTGTTTATTTGTGTTGAGAGACTGGGTGAAACTGTATCCTGACTGTTTATTTGTGTTGAGAGACTGGGTGAAACTGTGTCCTGACTGTTTATTTGTGTTGAGAGACTGGGTGAAACTGTATCCAGACTGTTTATTTGTGTTGAGAGACTGGGTGAAACTGTTTCCTGACTGTTTATTTGTGTTGAGAGACTGGGTGAAACTGTATCCTGACTGTTTATTTGTGTTGAGAGACTGGGTGAAACTGTGTCCTGACTGTTTATTTGTGTTGAGAGACTGGGTGAAACTGTATCCTGACTGTTTATTTGTGTTGAGAGACTGGGTGAAACTGTGTCCTGACTGTTTATTTGTGTTGTGAGACTGGGTGAAACTGTATCCTGACTGTTTATTTGTGTTGAGAGACTGGGTGAAACTGTGTCCTGACTGTTTATTTGTGTTGTGAGACTGGGTGAAACTGTATCCTGACTGTTTATTTGTGTTGAGAGACTGGGTGAAACTGTATCCTGACTGTTTATTTGTGTTGTGAGACTGGGTGAAACTGTAGCCTGACTGTTTATTTGTGTTGAGAGACTGGGTGAAACTGTATCCTGACTGTTTATTTGTGTTGAGAGACTGGGTGAAACTGTATCCTGACTGTTTATTTGTGTTGAGAGACTGGGTGAAACTGTATCCTGACTGTTTATCTGTGTTGAGAGACTGGGTGAAACTGTATCCTGACTGTTTATCTGTGTTGAGAGACTGGGTGAAACTGTATCCTGACTGTTTATCTGTGTTGAGAGACTGGGTGAAACTGTATCCTGACTGTTTATTTTGTGTTGTGAGACTGGGTGAAACTGTATCCTGACTGTTTATTTGTGTTGAGAGACTGGGTGAAACTGTATCCTGACTGTTTATTTGTGTTGTGAGACTGGGTGAAACTGTATCCTGACTGTTTATTTGTGTTGAGAGACTGGGTGAAACTGTATCCTGACTGTTTATTTGTGTTGAGAGACTGGGTGAAACTGTGTCCTGACTGTTTATTTGTGTTGTGAGACTGGGTGAAACTGTATCCTGACTGTTTATTTGTGTTGAGAGACTGGGTGAAACTGTATCCTGACTGTTTATTTGTGTTGAGAGACTGGGTGAAACTGGGTGAAACTGGGTGAAACTGTATCCTGAGAGACTGTGGCATGTGGGGCTCCTCTCTTGAACGGTAAATATGTCTGTAGCACACGGAGGCAACACATTAAAGCCCCCAGACATGAGTCACAACCCAACCAGCTGGATTAGAGAAGGAGGAACGTTCTTCATTTCATCCAGCTGCCTTATCTACAGTATTACTCATCTGAGCCACATGCCTCTAGTCTTAATCTTCCAGTAACTTTGAAGTGAAAGTTCATCATGTTTTCGTTTTGACTGAAGTAGAAATCACCCTGTTTGAACATATTGTAATTCCCCCATGTTAGGAGAGCCAGTCTGTGTGTAATATAATTTCCCCACGTTCTATAGCGAAAGGCCAGCAAGATGTCACTACATGTCTACCAGGGTATATTTAGGCTCCACATCAGTTGAGACATGCAGAAAGCTGATGATGGGGTGGATCTGATGGAGAGATTCTCTCTGACGCTTTCGAAACTAAAGACTGTCACTTTCAAACAAGCCACATTTTTTTACCAGTGTCACAAAGCTAATCTAGGTCAGAAAGGAAAGCCCATTGTTTTATAGTATGCTGTCCATGTGGGCAGACGGACAGAGGAGGAAAGATTGAGATCGACTCAGTTCTAAGAACAGACTGAGGTTGCATGGTAACGTGGCTGAACGCCATATCTGTCGTTGTTCACATTCAATCACACCTCCCTTCCCTTTGTTAGTTGTGTTTAGAGGAAATGTAGCTCTAGTTGTCATCACCACCCACCAGCTCTTATCAACCTCCCAGGCTTCCCTCTACTCTCCACACTCTGCAGAGAGTTGGATAATTATAACCTGTCAACTGGGGCGGCAGGTAGCTTAGTGGGTAAGAGCGTTGTGCCAGTAACCGAAAGGTCGCTGGTTCTAATCCCCGAGCCGACTAGGTGAAAAATCTGTCGATGTGCCCTTGAGCAAGGCACTTAACCCTAATTGTTCCTGTAAGTCGCTCTGGATAAGAGCGTCTGCTAAATGACTTAAATGTAACTGCTCAAACCATAGCCACCTTCTGAAAATAAAATAAGAACTCTCTCAAAAGCCCCGTCTCTCCTCGTGTCTGGGTTGGCAGGATGGAGAGTGGCACCCTATAAATGCCATTTCGGACGCAAACTTGTTGATCTACCACTCGATCTGTGACGTAACAAAACGTCTAGTTCGTACCAAGCTAGTCTGCGACACCAGGACTTGGGATGTGTTTGATATTATGACACCCTATTCACCATGTAGTGCACTTATTTTGACCAAAGGCCAGAGATCAGTTGGTCTGCTAGTTTTATTCCGCTGTCTAGTATCAAGCCGGTTTACACCGTAGATTGCCAGTTTGCTTGTCCAATCAGTGGGCCAAGCGTGTGATTCACTCACGGCTACTGTCTCTGGCTGCGTGGAGAGTAATCCACAGAGACTCTGTGCCACAAAATGAGTGACAAAATGTTACAACACCTGGACAGATCATTTCAAGTCATCGGTCTCAAGTCAAAGTCGAGTCTCGAGTCTTGGGGCTTATTGGGAAAATGTTCTCAACTCCTGTGGCTGGACGCCGCTCGGGCCAAATGGATGTTTCCCCATCATCTGTCCCTATCCGAACGGCCTGTGCTACCTGGAACTCACCTGCCAAGGAAGTCATCTCCATCTGCTTCTCCTCCTCCATCCTGTAGTGGAGTAGACAGAGAACAGCAAGAAGAAGGTTCCAATCAGCGCTGGTCCCATGTCACAAGTCGTGCTGCTGAGCGGACGTGCTAGCAGCGAGAGGTTCAGAGCAGATTGACATAAGGAATAGCTTCGCTGCACTGGTGCCTGATCTACCTGCGCCTTCATCTCTGGGACTGCCTGTGTCTGGGACTGCCTGTGTCTGGTACTGCCTGTGTCTGGGACTGCCTGTGTCTGGGACTGCCTGTGTCTGGGTCGGTGGTGCTGACTCCAACTACGCTGACTCCAGGAGCGGCTTCGTCGTTGAGTTCGGCTCCTTTCCCTATCTCTGTATCTGACGGGGCACTGCCTGCTGTGGGAGGTCTGGACCTATATATAATAGCTCAAAATATAGCTTTTTGGTCTAAACTCCACTCACCGTGTTTGGAGGAAGAAGAAGGATGAGTACAACCCCAAGAACACCATCCCAACCGTAAAGCATGGAGGTGGAAACTTCATTCTTTGGGGATGCTTTTCTGCAAAGGGGACAGGACGACTGCACCGTATTGAGGGGAGGATGGATGGGGCCATGTATCGCGAGATCTTGGCCAACAACCTCCTTCCCTCAGTAAGAGCATTGAAGATGGGTCGTGGCTGGGTCTTCCAGCATGACAACGACCCGAAACACACAGCCAGGGCAACTAAGGAGTGGCTCCGTAAGAAGCATCTCAAGGTCCTGGAGTGGCCTAGCCAGTCTCCAGACCTGAACCCAAGAGAAAATCTGGGGAGGGAGCTGAAAGTCCGTATTGCCCAGCGACAGCCCCGAAACCTGAAGGATCTGGAGAAGGTCTGTATGGAGGAGTGGGCCAAAATCCCTGCTGCAGTGTGTGCAAACCTGGTCAAGACCTACAGGAAACGTATGATCTCTGTAATTGCAAACAAAGGTTTCTGTACCAAATATTAGGTTCTGCTTTTCTGATGTATCAAATACTTATGTCATGCAATAAAATGCAAATGAATTACTTAAAAATCTTACAATGTGATTTTCTGGATTTTTGTTTTAGATTCCGTCTCTCACAGTTGAAGTGTACCTATGATAAAAATGACAGACCTCTACATGCTTTGTAAGTAGGAAAACCTGCAAAATCGGCAGTGTATCAAATACTTGTTCCTCCCACTGTAGGTGTATAGTTTGTTAAACGTAGCAATCAATGGTATTTGCTTGGCACACATTTTAAAGAGAAAAAAGTGAGTCTCAGCATCACTCTGTTACCATGGAATAGATTCTCCCTGTCTCTCTGTTGTCACACACCCACACGATGATGATATAAGGGTTGCCAATAGCAACAAGACAACAACAACATAACCTGCGTTCCATTCATAGATTCCACAACAAAAGGCTCACCACGGGAACCAACTGGGATTAACTGCCTGTGATGTGGAGGAAACGGTGGTGATTCAACACACAATATAATATAATACAATATACTATAATACAATATAATCGGGAAATGAAAAGAAAACTGTGGCTGATATTCAGACACGATAGGACATCCACTTAACGTCATTATGGTATGTTTCCTTTCTTAGAGCATCCCTATGTCCTACAGCAACTGAACATTGAATTATTATTCATCCCATCCAGTGGTTGTAGTGCGCATAATGTAATCAGGAACGGACTGTAAGAACAACAAGAAACATTTAACATCTCTGTTGAGTCACTGGTTGCTTTTGATTCCTCATCAAGCTGGTGCTATAGAGTGGAGCAATTCAATCGCAGCAGATGATTCAGACAGAAAACAAACTTATCAGAGTATATCCCCTTTCTGAAACAAATTGAAGAGTCATCCTGTCGGTGTGTTTTTCACTCAGCTGTAAACACAGAGGCTGATTGTCTTCTATTCTCAGTCATCCCACACAGTGGTCCTCTACACACAGTGGTCCCCTACACACAGTGGTCCTCTACACACAGTGGTCCCCTACACACAGTGGTCCTCTACACACAGTGGTCCCCTACACACAGTGGTCCCCTACACACAGTGGTCCCCTACACACAGTGGTCCCCTACACACAGTGGTCCCCTACACACAGTGGTCCCCTACACACAGTGGTCCTCTACACACAGTGGTCCTCTACACACAGTGGTCCCCTACACACAGTGGTCCCCTACACACAGTGGTCCTCTACACACAGTGGTCCCCTACACACAGTGGTCCCCTACACACAGTGGTCCTCTACACACAGTGGTCCTCTACACACAGTGGTCCTCTACACACAGTGGTCCTCTACACACAGTGGTCCTCTACACACAGTGGTCCTCTACACACAGTGGTCCTCTACACACAGTGGTCCACTACACACAGTGGTCCTCTACACACAGTGGTCCACTACACACAGTGGTCCCCTAAACACAGTGGATATTCTTGGTCAGATGTCACACACAAACACATCAGCGGTATATACATTACACACCCATATGAAAGGATCCCTATAGCGAGTGCAGACCAACCAGAGGAATCAACTGATAATAAAAATATATATAAAATGTGAAACCTGTGATTTTCTGACTCAGTTGACAGCCTCATTGATCAGTTTCAATAGTAGACCTACTATCAGCCTACAACACAGTACAGCTTGGGTTGACCTGACTGTAAAACACCAATATGGCATTCATCAGTTTAGGTCATTCAGAGTGTATATCACTGTTTCTCATAGTATTGGTCACACAAGGAGCCTTTCCTTCGGGCTGTTAGTATTGGTCACACAAGGAGCCTTTCCTTCGGGCTGTTAGTATTGGTCACACAAGGAGCCTTTCCTTCAGGCTGTTAGTATTGGTCACACAAGGAGCCTTTCCTTCAGGCTGTTAGTATTGGTCACACAAGGAGCCTTTCCTTCGGGCTGTTAGTATTGGTCACACAAGGAGCCTTTCCTTCGGGCTGTTAGTATTGGTCACACAAGGAGCCTTTCCTTCGTGCTGTTAGTATTGGTCACACAAGGAGCCTTTCCTTCGGGCTGTTTGGGTTAGAGTATACCCACTTCTCCAGGCAGTACTACACCACGGGTTTCCTGTGACCTCTCACCTCTGTGTGTAGGGTATACTCTCTGATCCTGTGTGTGTGTGTGTGTGTGTGTGTGTGTGTGTGTGTGTGTGTGTGTGTGTGTGTGTGTGTGTGCGCGTTTGCGTGCGGCATCGGTATGTGTGTGTCAGGGTTTTCATTAGGAAAATGTGGTGCTGGACATTTGACCGGCAGCATTAAACATTTTCTGGACATTTACCGGACCCATATGTATTGGTAACCTGATTAGGGCGTCCACCAACGGTTCTCAGAATGTCAGAAATCACATTTAGTTTATGGTTATTAATCTTAACAGAACATGCCACTCAGATGCAACGGCGTGCATCATCCTTACCGAATTCCGATGAGCAATTAGAATACACAGTCCATAAGGTTTGGAAGAAGAAGATCATTAGCTTAAAAAAAAAAAAAGGTTTTAAATCACATAACCTACAGTCGGAAGGGCCGGCAATTTGGGCAGAGCACTCAGCAGATACCAAATAGATGATTGTTGAGCTGTGACTGTCAGTGGCAAGCAGAGAGACCCAGCCAGGCATCTCGCAATATTTTAAAAATACAATCACGGAAAAACAGTTTGGAAAACAGATGGCTATTGTTGTAAAGAGAAGACAATGAAAATACTTTAAGCTGTCTTTTAGTTAAAAATTCTCACCAGCAAGAGAACATCAGTCATATCCCCGGTGAGTGTGCATATTCACTGTCTTTATCATTGGGTCAGTGACACTTTTGTTTGTTTTTGGACAATCATTTCCTCCTCCAGGTTAGACGGACGTCATGTTGGAGGCTGTGTTTCCTCCTCCAGGTTAGATGGACGTCATGTTGGAGGCTGTGTTTCCTCCTCCAGGTTAGATGGCCGTCATGTTGGAGGCTGTGTTTCCTCCTCTGCTAAGGGTTTCCCCTCCAGTTATGGACGTCATGTTGGAGGCTGTGTTTCCTCCTCCAGGTTAGATGGACGTCATGTTGGAGGCTGTGTTTCCTCCTCCAGGTTAGATGGACGTCATGTTGGAGGCTGTGTTTCCTCCTCCAGGTTAGATGGACGTCATGTTGGAGGCTGTGTTTCCTCCTCCAGGTTAGACGGACGTCATGTGGAGGCTGGTGTTTCCTCCTCCAGGTTAGATGGACGTCATGTTGGAGGCTGTGTTTCCTCCTCCAGGTTAGATGGACGTCATGTTGGAGGCTGTGTTTCCTCCTCCAGGGTTAGACGGACGTCATGGTTGGAGGCTGGTGTTTTCCTCCTCCAGGTTAGATGGACGTCATGTGGAGGCTGTGTTTCCTCCTCCAGGTTAGATGGACGTCATGTTGGAGGCTGTGTTTCCTCCTCCAGGTTAGATGGACGTCATGTTGTATTTGTCATCCCTTCTCCTAGGCCCATTATATGGATCAGACAACGTCATTTTTATTGATCTGTTTGTTAGTGTCAGCAGAATAGGCTACCCTGTAATTTGTCGGAATAAAAAATATTCTGCAAATGTCTCCAGTCATATAAAGTGTAGTAGAATTGCATGAAATGTGTTTTTAAAAGGCCAACATTTTATTGTGTAAAGAAAGGAGAAGAAATGTATCTGATAGCCTATAGCCTGCCTGCTACTAGGCACTGCATTGAACAGTCTTTTTTACGAACAGTGACTGAGTTATATCATTAGCCTAAATAATGATTATCCAATCCAATCACATTAGTAATAGTAGGTTATCTTACAGAAGTCTGCAAATGCGAGGATGCTTTATTATACAAGGTACATTGTTATGGTGAAAATTAGCTTCCCCAAACTTGAAACTCTATGTTAGAATAACTGTCCACATTTACTTTTCCTCAGCCAACAAGACGAGTAACGAACAGCAAAATCACTAGCCTACAGTGCCTTGCAAAAGTATTCATCCCCCTTGGTGTTTTTCCTATTTTGTTGCATTACAACCTGTAATACACACAGGAGAGAAGCCTTACTCCTGCTCTGAATGTGGGGCAAGTTTCTCTCAACTCGGCACCAGAAAACAACATGAATGTATACACACAGGAGAGAAGCCTTACTCCTGCTCTGACTGCGGAAAGATTTTCTCTCGAATGGGCCACTTAAAAACACATGAACGTATACACACAGGAGAGAAGCTTTACTCCTGCTCTGACTGTGGGGCAAGTTTCTCTCAACTGGGCACCTTAAAACAACATGAACCTATACATACATGGTCCTCTGTAGCTCAATTGGTAGAGCATGGCGCTTGTAACGCCAGGGTAGTGGGTTCGATCCCCGGGACCACCCATACGTAAAAATGTATGCACGCATGACTGTAAGTCGCTTTGGATAAAAGCGTCTGCTAAATGGCATATTATTATTTATTATTATTATTAATTTAAATGGATTTTTATTTGGATTTCATGTAATGGACATACACAAAATAGTCCAAATTGGTGAAGTGAAATGAAAAAAATTACTTGTTTCAAAATATTCTAACAAATAAATAACGGAAAAGTGGTGCGTGCATATGTATTCACCCCCTTTGCTATGAAGCCCCTAAATAAGATCTGGTGCAACCAATTACCTTCAGAAGTCATATAATTAGTTAAATAAAGTCGACCTGTGTGCAATCTAAGTGTTACATGATCTGTCACATGATCTCAGTATATATACACCTGTTCTGAAAGGCCCCAGACTCTGCAACACCACTAAGCAAGGGGCACCACCAAGCAAGCGGCACCATGAAGACCAAGGAGCTCTCCAACCAGGTCAGGGACAAAGTTGTGGAGAAGTACAGATCAGGGTTGGGTTATAAAAAAATATCAGAAACTTTGAACATCCCACGGAGCACCATTAAATCCATTATTAAAAAAGAAAATATATGGCACCACAGCAAACCTGCCAGGACAGGGCCGCCCACCAAAACTCACGGACCAGGCAAGAGGCGCATTAATCAGAGAGGCAACAAAGAGACCAAAGATAACCCTGAAGGAGCTGCAAAGCTCCATAGTGGAGGTTGGAGTATCTGTCCATAAGACCACTTTAAGCCGTACACTCCACAGAGCAGGGCTTTACGGAAGAGTGGCCAGAAAAAAGCCATTGCTTGAAGAAAAAAATAAGCAAACACGTTTGTTGTTCGCCAAAAGCCATGTGGGAGACTCCCCAAACATATGGAAGAAGGTGCTCTGGTCAGATGAAACTAAAATTGAGCTTTTTGGCCATCAAGGAAAACGCTATGTCTGGCGCAAACCCAACACCTCTCATCACCCCGAGAACACCATCCCATCATGCTGTGGGGATGTTTTTCATCGGCAGGGACTGGGAAACTGGTCAGAATTGAAGGAATGATGGATGGTGCTAAATACAGGGAAATTCTTGAGGGAAACCTGTTTCAGTCTTCCAGAGATTTGAGACTGGGACGGAGGTTCACTTTCCAGCAGGACAATGACACTAAGCATATTGCTAAAGCAACACTCAAGTGGCCCCGTGTAGCTCAGTTGGTAGAGCATGGCACTTGCAACGCCAAGGTTGTGGGTTCGTTTCCCACGGGGGGCCAGTATGAAAATGTATGCACTCACTAACTGTAAGTCGCTCTGGATAAGAGCGTCTGCTAAATGACTAAAATGTAAATGTTTAAGGGGAAACATTTAAATGTCTTGGAATGGCCTAGTCAAAGCCCAGACCTCAATCCAATTGAGAATATGTGGTATGACTTAAAGATTGCTGTACACCAGCGGAACCCATCCAACATGAAGGAGCTGGAGCAGTTTTGCCTTGAAGAATGGGCAAAAATCCCAGTGGCTAGATGTGCCAAGCTTATAGAGACATACCCTAAGAGACTTGCAGTTGTAATTGCTGCAAAAGGTGGCTCTACAAAGTATTGACTTTGGGTGATCTGAAAAGTCATAGTCAATTGATCAATAACATAATAATACTATTAGCAAAAATGTTTATTTTCAATTCACAATCTGTAGAAACAATGAGAATAGAAAGGTTCAGAACTTTTGTAAGACATCACAGTACAGTTGAAATATATATGGCAAATAGAAATCCTATATGGATGGTGTTAAGAGATAGATGGGAGGTGTTGAATGGAATTGAAGGATGGGACTAAGAACAAATAACAATAAATAATAACAAGATGACTAATAATGTAAGCATACTGTGTCCATAATAAGTATATAGGTTGTAGGTTGGGAGCTTTTGTGAAAGAGCACAGTTAGAAAGATATGGCATATAGAAGCAAACCGGATGGACATCATGAAAATGATCGGAGAGGTTGAGAGTAGAAGAAGTTCAGGAGAAAGAACAAACAAAATGTAATTATTGTAAAATTGACTGTGTCCATAAAATGTAGATAGTGGGTATGGGCTGGAAGTAGAGGCCTAGGCGTTGTTGTTCACTAGTTTACTCCAAGTGGGGAAGGGGTGGCGGGGTTGGAAAGTAATAAAGGGGAATATATATATATTTTTAAAGGATATGTATGTATGTGGGTGTGTATGTGTGTATATGTATATGTATATGTGTATGTATATATACAGTGGGGAGAACAAGTATTTGATACACTGCCGATTTTGCAGGTTTTCCTACTTACAAAGCATGTAGAGGTCTGTCATTTTTATCATATGAACACTTCAACTGTGAGAGACGGAATCTAAAACAAAAATCCAGAAAATCACATTGTATGATTTTTAAGTAATTAATTTGCATTTTATTGCATGACATAAGTATTTGATCACCTACCAATCAGTAAGAATTCCGGCTCTCACAGACCTGTTAGTTTTTCTTTAAGAAGCCCTCCTGTTCTCCACTCATTACCTGTATTAACTGCACCTATTTGAACTCGTTACCTGTATAAAAGACACCTGTCCACACACTCAATCAAACAGACTCTAACCTCTCCACAATGGCCAAGACCAGAGAGCTGTGTAAGGACATCAGGGTTAAATTGTAGACCTGCACAAGGCTGGGATGGGCTACAGGACAATAGGCAAGCAGCTTGGTGAGAAGGCAACAACTGTTGGCGCAATTATTAGAAAATGGAAGAAGTTCAAGATGAACGGTCAATCACCCTCGGTCTGGGGCTCCATGCAAGATCTCACCTCGTGGGGCATCAATGATCATGAGGAAGGTGAGGGATCAGCCCAGAACTACACGGCAGGACCTGGTCAATGACCTGAAGAGAGCTGGAACCACAGTCTCAAAGAAAACCATTAGTAACACACTACGCCGTCATGGATTAAAATCCTGCAGCGCACGCAAGGTCCCCCTGCTCAAGCCAGCGCATATCCAGGCCCGTCTGAAGTTTACCAATGACCATCTGGATGATCCAGAGGAGGAATGGGAGAAGGTCATGTGGTCTGATGAGACAAAAATAGAGCTTTTTGGTCTAAACTCCACTCGCCGTGTTTGGAGGAAGAAGAAGGATGAGTACAACCCCCAAGAACACCATCCCAACCGTGAAGCATGGAGGTGGAAACATTATTCTTTGGGAATGCTTTTCTGGAAAGGGGACAGGACGACTGCACCGTATTGAGGGGAGGATGGATGGGGCCATGTATCGCGAGATCTTGGCCAACAACCTCCTTCCCTCAGTAAGAGCATCGAAGATGGGTCGTGGCTGGGTCTTCCAGCATGACAACGACCCGAAACACACAGCCAGGGCAACTAAGGAGTGGCTCCGTAAGAAGCATCTCAAGGTCCTGGAGTGGCCTAGCCAGTCTCCAGACCTGAACCCAATAGAAAATCTTTGGAGGGAGCTGAAAGTCCGTATTGCCCTACAGGAAACGTATGATCTCTGTATTTGCAAACAAAGGTTTCTGTACCAAATATTAAGTTCTGCTTTTCTGATGTATCAAATACTTATGTCATGCAATAAAATGCAAATTAATTACTTAAAAATCATACAATGTGATTTTCTGGATTTTTGTTTTAGATTCCGTCTCTCACAGTTGAAGTGTACCTATGATAAAAATGACAGACCTCTACATGCTTTGTAAGTAGGAAAACCTGCAAAATCGGCAGTGTATCAAGTACTTGTTCTCCCCACTGTAGGTGTATAGTTTGTTAAACGTAGCAATCAATGGTATTTGCTTGGCACACATTATATATACATACAGTGGGGGAAAAAAGTATTTAGTCAGCCACCAATTGTGCAAGTTCTCCCACTTAAAAAGATGAGAGAGGCCTGTAATTTTCATCATAGGTACACGTCAACTATGACAGACAAAATGAGAAAAAAAAATCCAGAAAATCACATTGTAGGATTTTTAATGAATTTATTTGCAAATTATGGTGGAAAATAAGTATTTGGTCTATAACAAAAGTTTCTCAATACTTTGTTATATACCCTTTGTTGGCAATGACACAGGTCAAACGTTTTCTGTAAGTCTTCACAAGGTTTTCACACACGGTTGCTGGTATTTTGGCCCATTCCTCCATGCAGATCTCCTCTAGAGCAGTGATGTTTTGGGGCTGTCGCTGGGCAACACGGACTTTCAACTCCCTCCAAAGATTTTCTATGGGTTGAGATCTGGAGACTGGCTAGGCCACTCCAGGACCTTGAAATGCTTCTTACGAAGCCACTCCTTCGTTGCCCGGGCGGTGTGTTTGTGATCATTGTCATGCTGAAAGACCCAGCCACGTTTCATCTTCAATGCCCTTGCTGATGGAAGGAGGTTTTCACTCAAAATCTCACGATAAATGGCCCCATTCATTCTTTCCTTTACACGGATCAGTTGTCCTGGTCCCTTTGCAGAAAAACAGCCCCAAAGCATGATGTTTCCACCCCCATGCTTCACAGTAGGTATGGTGTTCTTTGGATGCAACTCAGCATTCTTTGTCCTCCAAACACGGCGAGTTGAGTTTTTACCAAAAAGTTCTATTTTGGTTTCATCTGACCATATGACATTCTCCCAATCCTCTTCTGGATCATCCAAATGCACTCTAGCAAACTTCAGACGGGCCTGGACATGTACTGGCTTAAGCAGGGGGATACATCTGGCACTGCAGGATTTGAGTCCCTGGCGGCGTAGTGTGTTACTGATGGTAGGCTTTGTTACTTTGGTCCCAGCTCTCTGCAGGTCATTCACTAGGTCCCCCCGTGTGGTTCTGGGATTTTTGCTCACCGTTCTTGTGATCATTTTGACCCCACGGGGTGAGATCTTGCGTGGAGCCCCAGATCGAGGGAGATTATCAGTGGTCTTGTATGTCTTCCATTTCCTAATAATTGCTCCCACAGTTGATTTCTTCAAACCAAGCTGCTTACCTATTGCAGATGCAGTCTTCCCAGCCTGATGCAGGTCTACAATTTTGTTTCTGGTGTCCTTTGACAGCTCTTTGGTCTTGGCCATAGTGGAGTTTGGAGTGTGACTGTTTGAGGTTGTGGACAGGTGTTTTTTATACTGATAACAAGTTCAAACAGGTGCCATTAATACAGGTAACGAGTGGAGGACAGAGGAGCCTCTTAAAGAATAAGTTACAGGTCTGTGAGAGCCAGAAATCTTGCTTGTTTGTAGGTGACCAAATACTTATTTTCCACCATAATTTGCAAATAAATTCATAAAAAATCCTACAATGTGATTTGTCTGTCATAGTTGACGTGTACCTATGATGAAAATTACAGGCCTCTCTCATCTTTTTAAGTGGGAGAACTTGCACAATTGGTGGCTGACTAAATACTTTTTTCCCCCACTGTATATATATATATATATATATATATATATATATATATATATAAACATGGGGGATTGGAAGTGATGCAGACAATTACATTGATGGAAGTTACAATCTATCTGCAATATTAAGCTGATCTACCCCCCCCCCCCCCCCCAAAAAAAAATAAAAAATACTATTGACTTTGGGGGGGTGAATAGTTCTGTACGCTCAAGTTTTCTGTTTTTTTTGTCTTATTTCTTGTTTGTTTCACAATAAAAAATATTTTGGTTCTGTCAGAGTGTCAGTATAGACTTTGCTGCTGCTGTTGTTCAGACTGACAGAACTCAGCATTCAGAGGATACTGATACTGCCAATAAGTTGGATGCCAGTAAGTAAGACTCTCTTTCTCTCTCGCTCTTATTTTCAACCCATCTCTCTCTCTCTCTCTCTCTCTCTCCTCTCTCTCTCTCTCTCTCTTCTCTCTCTCCTCTCTCTCTCTCTCTCTCTCTCCCCCTCTCCCTCCTCCTCTCCCTTTCCTCTTTTTCCCCCCACCCCCCCCCTCCCCCCCCCCCCCTTTCGCCTTCCCTCTTCTCCTTCCCCCCTCCCCTCTCTCCCTTCTTCCCCCCCCCCCCCCCCCCTTCCCTTTATCCCCCCCAAAAAAAGGCCCCCACCCCTTCCCCCCTCAACATTTTTCAAGGGGAAAAACCCCCTAAGTTTAAAATTTTCTTTTCCCCCTTTTATTTTTGGGGGGGGTCCCACCAAAAAAAATTCTTCTCACCCCCAAAACCCCCCACCTGAGGGGAAGTAGGTTTGGGGGGGTGGCCCCCCCCAAAAATTTTATTCTTGGGGTGTGTCCGCACCTGAGGGAAGTAGTTTTTGGCTGGGGTGCTGCAGCCAGGTAGGAGTAGTGTATTGGCTGGGGGGCTGCGCCAGCTGAGGGATAGTGTATTGGTTTGGGGTTGCTGCGCCCGTGGGGAGTAGTGTATTTGGCTGGGGGGCTGCAGCCCGCCTGAGGGGTAGTGTTTGGCTGGGGTGCTGCGCCCCTGAGGGAGTAGTGTATTTGGGGTTTTTGGGTGCTGCAGCCAGGGTGAGGGAGTAGTGTATTGGTGGGGTGCTGCAGCCCGGCAGGGATAAGGGTTTGGCGGGTGCGAGCCACCTGAGGGAGTATGTATGGCTGGGGTTTCTGCAGCCAGCCTGGGGAGTAGTGTATTGGGGGGTTGGCCAGCCTGAGGGGGAGTGTATTGGCTGGGGTGCGCAAGCCTGAGGATAGTTATTGGGGGGGGGGTGCTGCGCCAGCTGAGGGAGTAGTGTATTGGCGGGGGGGGGTGAGCCAGCCCAGGGAGTAGTGTATTGGCTGGGGTGCTGCAGCCAGCCTAAGGGAGTAGTTATTGGTGGGGGGTGCGCCAGCCGAGGGAGTGGTATTGGCTGGGGTGTGCAGCCCCGCCTGAGGGAGTAGGTATTGGCTGGGGCTGCCCGCCCGGGGTAGTGTATTGGCTGGGGGGCTGCAGCCCCCGAGGTATGTATTGGCTGGGGGGTGCAGCCCCTGAGGGAGTATGTATTTGGGGGGGTGCTGCAGCCAGCCGAGGGAGTATTTTGGCTGGGGGTGCTGCAGCCAGCCCCGAGGGAGTGTGTTTTGGGGGTGGGGGTGCTGCGCCACCTGAGGGAGTGTGTATTTTGGGTGGGGTGCTGCAGCCCGCCTGAGGGGGTAGTTTTGGCGGGTGCGCAGCCCGCCTGAGGGAGAGTGTATTGGCTGGGGGGGCTGCAGCCAGGAGGGGGTAGTGTATTGGCTGGGGGGCTGCACCCCTGAGGGGGTGGTATTGGTGGGGTGCTGCAGCCAGCCCGAGGGAGTATGTATTGGTGGGGGCTGCAGCCCGCCTGAGGGGGTAGTGATTGGTGGGGGGCGCAAGGGCCCGGGGAAGAGGCGGTGGAATTGCATTGCCTCACCCAGCTGCCGGAGGATCAAGGTTTAGACCTATAATTTATGGCAAGGTGAGATATTTCACTGAAGTCATTGCCTGCATCCTAAATGGTACCCTATTCCCTATGTGGGCTCTGGTCTAAAGTAGCGCACTATATAGGGAATAGGGTGCCATTTAGGAAGGGGAATAAAGGAATAGAACGCCATGACTCAGCACTTTAGACCTCCATTTAATTTCAGCTGAAATCAACATCTCCCCATACCTCCACACCCTCACCTCGCCTCTCACCTACGGTTAGCTGCAGCTTTTCGAGAGAGAGAGAGAGAGAGAGAGAGAGAGAGAGAGAGAGAGAATACACTACCAGCCAAAAGTTTGGACACACCTACTCATTCAAGGGTTTTTCTTTATTTTTACAATGTAGAATAATAGTGAATACTTCAAAACTATGAATTAACTTAAAGTAATGATGGACTGTCGTTTCTCTTTGCTTATTTGTGTCAGGAATCTGATGTGGATGTGGTGTGGGAATCAAGTGCAGGACACAGAAGCTTCGTCTAACCAGACTTTACTGACGACAACAAAATAACAAAACAGGCCTAAACAAACCCGGAGGCGAACGATTACGCAACAGTGCGTAAAACACCCAAAATACCGACTGCGCACGAAACAACAGTGCGACGGTTATAAAATAGCGAAAGGCAACAAGAAATAAAAATAAATAAAAAACTGATTGTCTTAAACGCATTAAGAAGGAAAGAAATTCCACAAATTCCCTTTTAAAGCACACCTGTCAATTGAAATGCATTTAAAAAATATATATATATATATTTCACCTTTATTTCACCAGGTAAGCCAGTTGAGAACAAGTTCTCATTTACAACTGCGACCTGGCCAAGATAAAGCAAAGCAGTGTGATAAAAACAACAACACAGAGTTACATATGGGGTAAATAAAAAATTAAGTCAAAAATACAAACAGAAAATATATATACAGTGTGTGCGAATGTAGTAAGTTATGGAGGTAAGGCAATAAATAGGCCATAGTGCAAAATAGTTACAATTTCGTATTAACACTGGAATGTTAGATGAGCAAAAGATGATGTGCAAATAGAGATACTGGGGTGGAAATTAGCAAAATAAATAACAATATAGGGATGAGGTAGTTGGGTGGGCTAATTTCAGATGGGCTGTGTACAGGTGCAGTGATCGGTAAGGTGCTCTGACAACTGATGCTTAAAGTTAGTGAGGGAGATAAGAGTCTCCAGCTTCAGAGATTTTTGCAGTTCGTTCCAGTCATTGGCAGCAGAGAACTGGAAGGAATGGCGGCCAAAGGAGGTGTTGGCTTTGGGGATGACCAGTGAGATATACCTGCTGGAGCGCAGACTACGGGTGGGTGTTGCTATGGTGACCAGTGAGCTAAGGTAAGACAGGGATTTGCCTAACAGTGATTTATAGATGACCTGGAGCCAGTGGGTTTGGTGACGAATATGTAGTGAGGGCCAGCCAACAAAAGCGTACAGGTCACAATGGTGGGTAGTATATGGGGCTTTGGTGACAAAACGGATGGTACTGTGATAGACTACATCCAATTTGCTGAGTAGAGTGTTGGAGGCTATTTTGTAAAGTCAAGGATCGGTAGGATAGTCAGTTTTACGAGGGCATGTTTGGCAGCATGAGTGAAGGAGGCTTTGTTGCGAAATAGGAAGCCGATTCTAGATCTAACTTTTCATTGGAGATGCTTAATGTGAGTCTGGAAGGAGAGTTTACAGTCTAACCAGACACCTAGATATTTGTAGTTGTCCACATACTCTAGGTCAGACCCGCCGAGAGTAGTGATTCTAGTCGGGTGGGCGGGTGCAAGCAGCGTTCGGTTGAAGAGCATGCATTTAGTTTTACTAGTGTTTAAGAGCAGTTGGAGGCTACGGAAGGAGTGTTGTATGGCGTTGAAGCTCGTTTGGAGGTTTGTTAACACAGTGTCCAATGAAGGGCCAGATGTATAAAAAATGGGGTCGTCCGCATAGAGGTGGATCCGAGCATCACCAGCAGAAAGAGCGACATCATTGATTTACACAGAGAATAGAGTCGGCCCGAGAATTGAACCCTGTGGCACCCCCATAGAGACGGCCAGAGGTCCAGACAACAGGCCCTCCGATTTGACACATTGAACTCTATCTGAGAAGTAGTTGGTGAACCAGGTGAGGCAGTCATTAGAGAGTTGCAGCGGAGGGCAAGTTGCAGCGGAGGGTGCAGAGCTGGTGGCCGGGGTAGTGGTAGCCAGGTGGAAAGCATGGCCAGCCGTAGCAAAATGCTTGTTGAAATTCTCGATTATTTAAGATTTATCGGTGGTGACAGTGTTTCCTAGCGTCAGTGCAATGGGTAGCTGGGAGGAGGTGCTCTTATTTTCTATGGACTTTATAGTGTCCCAAAACTTTTTGGAGTTAGTGCTACAGGATGCACATTTCTGTTTGAAAAAGCTAGCCTTTGCTTTCATAACTGATTGTGTATATTGGTTCCTGACTTCCCTGAAAAGTTGCATATCGTGGGGGCTGTTTCGATGCTAATGCAGTACGCCACAGGATGTTTTTGTGCTGGTCAAGGGCAGTCAAGTCTGAGGAGAACCAGGGGCTATATCTGTTCTTAGTTCTGAATTTTTTGAACGGGGCATGCTTATTTGAGATTGAGAGGAAAGCACTTTTAAAGAACAACCAGGCATCCTCTACTGACGGAATGAGGTCAATATCCATCCAGGATACCCGGGCCAGGTCAATTAGAAAGGCCTGCTCGCTAAAGTGTTATAGGGAGCGTTTGACATTACGGATGCAGGCAATAAGGCAGTGATCACTGAGATCCTGGTTGAAGACAGCGGAGGTGTATTTAGAGGGTAAATTTGTCAGGACGATATCTATGAGGGTGCCCATGTTTACAGATTTAGAGTTGTACCTGGTAGGTTCGTTGATAATTTGTGTGAGATTGAGGGCATCTAGTTTAGATTGTAGGTTGGCCGGGGTGTTAAGCATATCCCAGTTTATGTCACCAAGCAGTACGAACTCTAAGGATAGATGGGGGGCAATCAGTTCACATATGGTGTCCAGGGCACAGCTCGGGCTGAGGGGGGTCTGTAGCAAGCGGCAACAGTGAGAGACTTATTTCTGGAAAGGTGGATTTTTAGAAGTAGAAGCTCAAACTGTTTGGGCACAGACCTGGATAGTATGATAGAGCTCTGCAGGCTATCTCTACAGTAGATTGCAACCCCACCCCTTTTGGCAGTTCTATCGAGACGGAAAATGTTGTAGTTGGGGATGGACATTTCTGAATTTTTGGTGGCCTTCCTAAGCCAGGATTCAGACACTGCTAGGACATCAGGGTTGGCGGAGTGTGCTAACGCAGTGAATAACTCAAACTTAGTGAGGAGGCTTCGGATGTTAACGTGCAAGAAACCAATGCTTTTACGGTTACAGAAGTCAACAAATGATAACGCCTGGGGAGTAGGAGTGATACTGGGGGCTACAGGGCCTGGGTTAACCTCTACATCACCAGAGGAACAGAGGAGTAGAATAAGGATACGGCTAAAGGCTTTAAGTACTGGTCTTCTAGTGCGTTGGGTACAGAGAAAAAAAGGGACAGATTTCTGGGTGTTGTAGAATAGTTTCAGGGCATTATGTACAGACAATGATATGAAAGGATATGAGTACAGTGGAGGTAAACCTAAGCGTTGGGTCACGATGAAAGAGATAGCATCACTGGAGGAACCGATTGAGTCGGTCTCTGCGTGTATCGGGGGTGGGACAAAGGAGCTATCTAAGGCAGGTTTAGCTGGGCTGGGGGATCTACAGTGAAATAGTACAATAAGAAATAACCGAAACAGCAATAAGCAAGGCATATTGAAATGGGAGAGAGGCATAAAGCAATCACAGGTGTTATTCGAGAGAGCTAAGACAACAGCTGGTAATGGCGACAGTTTGGGCTGAGGCTAAACATAAACAGGATGCGGTACCGTATAAAGGAACAGTCCAGCAGGCATCAGCTGTATAGCTGAGTTATCATAAGGTCCGGTGAACAGCAATAGGAGAGTTTGGAGGTAGTTCGGGGGCTGCTACAGCACTGGTGAGCAAGAGGCCCGGCTTGCGTGTGTTAGCGGGCCGGGGATAGCAGATGGATCTTCGTTGTCGACGTCGTAATGGGAAGCTGTTGAAACCACATCAGACGATTTCATCGGCAAACCAGTCGTGTTGGATCGGCGGGGCTCCGTGTCAACACTAGGAGGTCCCGTCCGGTTGACAGAGAGGTAGGTAGCCGGGAGAAGGGCCTGGCTCGCGGCTAGCTCGAGGCTGATTAGCCAACAACAACGTCCATTTGATTGCAGCTATCTAGCTGCGATGAATCCGGAGTTAAAGGTCCAGTGATTCAGTGATTCCGGCAGAAAAAACGATATGTTCTGGGTCGATAACGCGCTGTGCAGACAGTGCAGACTGGCCGATAACAGTCCAGGCTAGAGCTGGCTGGTAGGTAGTGCAGGCCATGGACAATGGTGAGAAACCGCTAACGGTGGCTAATGGCAAGTAGCTAGTTATTTGGCTACTCCCGTCCGGTAGATAGAGAGGTAGATAGCCGGGATATGGGCCTGGCCCACTTTAAGAAATGGAACACTAGTCACTTTAATAATGTTTACATATCTTGCACTACTCATCTCATATTTATATACAGTATTCTAAACTATTCTACTGTAGTAGTCTGTAGCTCTACTGTGGTCCTCTGTAGCTCAGCTGGTAGAGCACGGCGCTTGAAACGCCAAGGTAGTGGGTTCGATCCCCGGGACCACCCATACACAAAAAAATGTATGCACGCATGACTGTAAGTCGCTTTGGATAAAAGCGTCTGCTAAATGGCATATTATTATTATTATATCTTAGTCTACGTCGCTCTGACATCGCTCCTCCATATATTTATTTATATATTTTTTACTTCATTCCTTTACTTAGATGTGTGTGTATTGGGTATATGTTGTGAAATTGTTAGATATTACTTGTTAGATATTACTGCACTGTCGGAGCTAGAAGCACAAGCATTTCGCTACACCCGCAATAACATCTGCTAAACACGTGTATGTGACCAATAACATTTGATTTGATAATTGACCATTAATTAACATAAACACGCATAGCATACAAACAACTGATGCAAACCTTTGAAACGTCTACATTTGAAAAAGTCTTATACATCCATTTAATATAGCCTACATCATCACAATAAATCCATTTATTTATTTTAGATAGGTCTAAAGAAACCTGAAATGAAGAAAATGTAGCCTATTTCAGAAGAACAGAATAGGATCCTCTGAGTTGTCCTTATGTTAGGTCCTGATGTGGCTATGCCATATGGCTGTGGGCTACACTAGTTCATTTAGCAGACAATATTTACTTAGAATTCCGTTGCATTATCTTATATTATTTTATAGTATGAAGAACATTAATAAATAACACAGAGTGATGCAGATGGACAGATGGGGACTGAGGGGGGGGGGGGGGGGGGGGGGGGGGGATTGGGGTTATCTTTGTATACATTTAATTTGATGTTTTTTTCATACCTGTAACCAACCTCAAATAGTTAAAGAGACAACTAAAGAAAATGTTAGTCACAAAGAAAGTCAGTATAGTAGAACAGTGGTGGGAGGAGGAGGGGAGGGCTCCTGACCTTTGAACTTTGCTCACTAACCATCAGGATACTGACTGACATCAGTTTACCAATGAGGTCCACGGCGCGGTATCACAGCGTGGTATTAGCAGCGCGGTATCAGCAGCGCGGTATCAGCAGCGTGGTATCAGCAGCGTGGTATCAGCAGCGTGGTATCAGCAGCGTGGTATCAGCAGCGTGGTATCAGCAGTGATAGCAGTGACATAGCCACAATGCTCCTCAACGGTGTGTTTGTAAACCATCAATGAGCAGGAATTACAACTGTTATTTCAAAAGGTATTTTTGCCAGTGGATTAAACTACAGGTTACAGTAGAGAGAAAATGTGTGAAGGTTACACCCTTCTTCCCCCCGTGATTTTAAAGGTTCCCCCCTTCTTACCAAATAATTATAAAGGGAAAAAAACCCCCTTAACCCATATATATAA